>ML664060.1:2643775-2717832 GCA_007570785.1 Antilocapra americana | reverse complement strand
AATCAGTTCTAATGAGGTGGACAAAACTGGAGCCTATTATATAGAGTAAAGTCAGCCAGAAGGAAAACAACAATACAGTATACTAACCCATATATATGGAATTTAGAAAGATGATAATGATAACCCTGTATGTGACACAGCAAAAGAGACACAGATGTATAGAACAGTCTTTTGGACTCCATTATTAATTTTCATCTGGGGGCTAAAGGTTAAGTTCTTGTCCACTCTACTAATACTTTTACAGCTGGACTCATACTAGCATTGTCATGGAACATGGGATAAACATTCATTTAATCCTATGGATTAGATGGTACACACCAATGCATGTGCACACACACACAAGGAGGCTAAATGGCATGCTGATTCAAATAATGATGTGTGTGTATGTGTGTGCTCAGTTGTGTATAACTCTTTGAGACCCCACAGACTGCAGCCTGCCAGGCTCCTCCATCCATGGTATTTCCCAGGCAAGATTATTAGAGTGGATTTCCATTCTCTCCTCCAGGGAATCTTCTGGACCCAGGGATCCTATCAAAGTCTCTTGCATCTCCTGCATTGGCAGATGGATTCTTTACAACTAGGGCTACCTGGGAAGCCTCAAATAACTAAGAGCAGCATTATTTCTGAGTTAAGACAGTAGTGTAAGGATGAGGAAAATTACACAACATCCTACTCCTAAATTGATAATTGAACAATTAAATAAATATACAAATAGGAAAAGCAAAACTCATCAGGAATGAAAACAGAGTAGGTATTCCACACCAGAAAGTTCTATCAGAGAGCCATGGGCTACATTGAAGAAACCCAGAGAAGGAATCTATTTTGACATAAAGTGATGTTTCTAGGAAGTAAGTCCTAGAAGAGTCTTTTGGAACTGGCCCTGATATTCTGGAACTTATAATTACGGCTGGCATTATATGTGACTGAATAAAAAGGCAGACAAAGGACTGTTAGGAGGTACAACAACTGGGCTTCTTCTTACCTCTGGAGATGGGTATTTTTGTGATTCCATATTGATATAAAGCAACATCTAGGTATTCTTCTAATTCAAAGGAACAGACTAGATGGAGAACAAGACTTAGTTGTGGAGGAATTAGGGAAGGTCTTGCCCTACATAACCTGACCCTATTGATGGTTCAGAAAAACTTCAGTTCAGTTCAGTTCATTCGCTCAGTGGTGTCTGACTCTTTGTGACCCCATGGACTGTAGCACACCAGGCTTCCCTGTGCATCACCAAATCCCGGAGCTTGCTCACACTCATGTTCATTGAGTTGGTGATGACATCCAACCACCTCATTCTTTGTAGTCCCTTTCTCCTCCTGCTTTCAATCTTTCCCAGCATCAGGGTCTTTTCCAATGAATCAGTTCTTCACATCAGATGGCCAAAGAATTGTAGTTTCAGCCTCAGCATCAGTCCTTCCAATGAATATTCAGAACTGATCTCCTTTAGGATGGACTGGTTGGATTTCCTTGCTGTTCAAGGGACTCTCAAGAGTCTTCTCCAACACCACAGTTCAAAAGCATCAATTCTTTGGTGCTCAGTTTCCTTTGAGTCCAACTCTCACATCCATACATGTATGTAACATACATACATGGATGATGTGAGAAGAAGCTTTGAGGTAGCAAATGTTTCTGATACAAGTTATTGATTATCTAAACTGGCATCCCTGATTTTGTTTAGTTTTCTCTGAAGAGGTCATAGGCAAAACCTGGAAGAGAGATTGTAGTACACTTAAGAGCAGGGACCGTGGGCTTTGAGTTCACTTTTTTTCATGTCACTTACTTGTACCTCACAACCTGCTCAAACACAATCACATGAATCCCACTTTCATTTGACAATAGAGTGCTGCTGTGTCCAGCCAAATCTACAGCTTGGTGGGTCTGAGAACACATAGTTTATGACATGTAGCTCAAACTGTCTGGTAAATTGGTGTCCCATCATCAATAATTCAGTTTCTACTTAGGCCCAATGATGAACTAAGAGCTGTTTCTCAAAAGAAAAATAGTTACCTGATGATGCTAGGGCCTTGCTCCAAAATTCTAAAGCTCAGCACAGTGATTCACCTATAAGGGCCTGTCGAAGGTTCCAAACAGCACCCTTCTCTGCACTGACACTTCAGGCACCACTTCATCTTCTGGATCATGGATTCCAACTCATGAGGCATTGTGCCTCTTTTTGGCTGCCCAAAGGGTCAGATGCAATAACTTATCCTTCAACTTAAGAAGGATTTCTCCACACAGTCTACATCACCAGACCCTTAGACATTTCACTGAAGTAGAAGACCCCTGAATTTCAGTCAAATTTGTCTTCCATTCTCTGACATGAAACTATCTTGACAATACAGCTTAACAACTAGGGCTTCCTTGGTGACTCAGATGGTAAAGAATCAACATGCAATGCAGGATACCAGGGTTCAATCCCTAGGTTTGGAAGATCCCTGGAGAAGGAAACAGCAAACCATTCCAGTATTCTTACCCGCAGAATTCCATGGAGAGAGAGCCCTGATGGGATACAGACCATGGGACTGCGAAGAGTTAGACATGAGTAAGTGACTAACACTTTCACTTTCTAACAATAAGTTTAGTGTAGTTGTCATTTCTTGCTCACTCTGTGCAATCAGCATATTGTCATCAATGCAATGGTCCAGTGTGATACTGTCTAGAGAAGAAAGGTCATCAAGATCTCTAGGAACCAACGAGTGGTGTCACCAAAACGGTGGAACAGGAGACCATAGCCTCCATCCACCCTCAAAGATCAATATTACTAATAGACAGCTATCCATGAAAGATAACACAGGTGGGAGAGGTTAGCAGTGAACTTCAGGAGCTTCAGCCAGAACACAGAGCCATAAAAACCTGAGTGGAACTGCACAATAAGGGTAGGCAGAACAGCTTCATTTTGCCTGCCTCTTCCTATTTCCAAAGTCAGCAGTGTTCAGCACCAAGAATGAGCTCCTAGGTTCAACCGTTCCCATGCTAGGAAAAGGACAGCAGGCAGGCTTTCATAGCACAGATCAAAGTACTCACTCCATTGTCCCCTCACCCAGAGACCAGCAAAGCTGAGACGTTTAGGAACAGGGAAGAAGGGCATGCGCAGCCGGCATCAGCTAGGCAGTGGGAGAGGGGTTCCCACTGGCTGCTCTGCAGACAACCTGGCCGCCTGTGGATGCTGCAGACCCTGTCAGCTTTCATCACTTAGGACCTCATCACAGACCCCAGCTGACCCCTCTGCAGACCTCCCCAGCAGCCCCCCCCCCCCCCCCCCACTGCCCCTCCCCGCTACCCTGCAGAAACCAAGGGCTAGCAGAGCTGCGGTGGCGGAAATCCTGCCGAATCCCTGGAATTTTCAGGGCCCCAAGAGGTTTGGCATTTGCAGACACCAGCTGCCTGGATCCCTTCTGCTCCCTTCCCTCCCCGTCCCCTAGAGCCTGGGCTCCATGCAGACAGCCAGGCCCAGCCTCTGCAGCTGTATGCATTCACGTGGTCAGCCTATACCCAAACCCCTCCCCCTCCCCAACTGTATGCTCCCAACCCGCTCTGGCCACCACTGCAGCGTGCCCTGGTCCCTAGCCTTGGGACCTGGAGGCACTGTGGAGGACCCCAACATCCATGGCAGCCACTGAGAACCCTCTCCAGTGCTCAGAAAAGACCTCACAGTAGGTGATGTCATGGACCCCAGCGGCCTGAGCTGATGAGACTCAGGACCATTCAGACATGGAGTCACTGACGCCTGTGCCTTTGGCCCCCTGAAGTCACAGCTCACTCCAGACGGCCTCCACCCACCGGTGAAGGGCTCTCCTTATCAAAGTATAACTAGTGATAGACTGTTTCTTAAGAATATTTCTCCCCAGGATTACTTTCTCACAGATTTTCATGAAAGTACATTAACGGTTACATATAGTAACCATTTATGTAACCGTTTTTTCATTAAAAATTTATGAAAAATGTATTATTAAAGCAAATACAAATATTGTGGAGATTGCCAAATTTTCTAAAACATTGAACTCTAGAACTACAACCATGAAATCGGAACAGCCTGGAAAACTCTAGCAAATTCAAAACTGCTGTTACATTCTCTTTTAATTAATGTTTTAATTTGCACAACTGTCAGTGAAGGAGAAAATAGAAATCATGCTAATGAAAGCAAATGGGTATATTTCAATGATAAAAGATAAAACATTAATATCTGTGACTTTAATCCATTGGAAACTACAAATGGTTGATTCTTCTTTAAACTATGCTGAATATTGCACACAAATTAAACCTTTTACAGATCATGCCTACAGCAAATACACATGCTTCAGTTAATGCGTTTGACAAATTATCTCAAATGTAATACTTTGCAAGATTTGTTCATGTTGTTTTTAAGAGTTTGCAAGACACAATGTATAACATTTGCTATCATAAAAAAAAAGTTGTTATTAATTGCCAAAAAACCCAAATTAAGTGAAAGTAAACTTGTAAAGCATTGTCTTTAAAACATCAAGGGAAGATTATTATTATTATTGATATATAATCATTTGCTATGGTTCCTCCTGACTGCTTATAGCAAAAACTGAAAAGAGAGAAATGACTTAAATATAAAATTGTTAAGCAAAAAGGAAGAAGAATTTCACCTCACACCAATCAGAATGGCTACCACCATAAAACCTACAAATAATAAATACTGGAGAGGAGGCAGAGAAAAGTGAACCCTCCTACACTTGGTAGGAATGTAAACTGGTGCAGCCACTATGGAGAATAGCATGGAAGTTCTATTAAAAAAACTGAAAATCGAGTTACTATATGATTCAACAATCCCACTTCTAGGTATACACCTGGAAAAAAATGAAAAGTCTAATTCAAAAAGATATATGCATCCAAATGTTCAAAGCAACAGCACTATTTACAATAGCCAAGACATGTAAACAACCCAAGTGCCCGTCAATAGGCAATTGGCTTAAAAAGATGTGGTGTACGCGCACGCGCACACACACACACACAATGGAATATTACTCATCAATAATAAATGAAATATTGCCATTTGCAGCAACATGGATAGACCTAGAGAATATTATACTTAGTGATATAAATCAGAAAAAGCCAAATACTGTATGGCATCACTTATATAGAGAATCTAAAAATAATACAAATGAAACTATATGGAAAACAAAGTAGACTCACAGACATAACAAGCACACTTATGGTTACCAAAGAGGAGAGGAAGTGGGGAGAAATAAATTACTCTACTCAAAATAGATTTACCAAAGCCTTTGACTTTGTGGATCACAACAAACTATGGAAAATTCTTACAGAGATGGGAATACCAGACCACATGTCTGGCCTCCTAAGAAATCTGTATGCAAGTCAAAGAGCAACAGTTAGAACTGGTCATGGAAAAACAGACTTGTTCCAAAATGGGAAAGGAGCATGTCAAGGCTGTATATTGTCACCTTGCTTATTTAACTTATATGCAGAGTACATCATGAGAAATGCTGGACTGGATGAAGCACAAGCTGGAATCAAGACTGCTGGGAGAAATATCAATAACCTCAGATATGCAGAGGACACCACCCTTATGGCAGAAATCGAAGAAGAACTAAATAGCCTCTTAATGACGGTGAAAGAAGAGAGTGAAAAAGTTGGCTTAAGGCTCAACATTCAGAAAACTCCGGTCCCATCACTTCATGGCAAATAGATGGGGAAACAATGGAAACGGTGAGAGACTTTATTCTGAGAGGCCTAAAAATTCCTGCAGATGGTGACTGCAGCCATGAAATTAAAAGACATTCGCTCATTGGAAGAAAGGCTATGACCAGTCTGGACAGCGTATTGAAAAGCAGAGACACAACTTTACCAAAAAAGGTCAGTCTAGTCAAGGCTATAGTTTTTCCAGTTGTCATGTATGGATGTGAGAGTTGGATGGTGAAGAATGCTGAGTGCCAAAGAATTGATGATTTTGAAGTGTGGTTTTGGGGAAGACTCTTGAGAGTTCCTTGGACTGCAAGGAGATCCAACCAGACCATCCTAAAGGAGATGATTCCTGGGTGTTCATTGGAAGGACTGATGTTGAAGCTGAAACTCCAATACTTTGGCCACCTCATGCGAAGAGTTGACTCATTGGAAAATACCCTGATGCTGGGAAGGATCGGGAGCAGGAGGAGAAGGGGACAACAGAGGATGGATGGCTGTATGGCATCACCAACTCAATGGACATGGGTTTGGGTAGACTCCGGGAGTTGGTGATGGACAGGGAGGCCTGGTGTGCTGTGATTCATGGGGTCACGGAGAGTCGGACACAACTGAGTGACTGAACTGAACTGAACTGAACTTGTGTCATGGTGAGAAGACTTTCCTGTTTTACTCATATTTTAGATCCCATCACCTTTCAAGGTCTTCTGAACTTCAAACAGAAAAGCACCACCTGAAGGTCATTTCAGAGACAGAGGTACTGAGGCCTACTGTCCACACATGTCTCCAAGGTGAGCCCTGAGGTTTCCTGTCCCTCTAACCTCTGTGTATTTACCAAGAAGGGATTTTATTACTATCAAGATTAATCAGTTTGACATTTAACAAATCATTTTATCAATTTGCATAGTTTTAATAAATGATAAATTTCAGGAAGATATAGCATCAAGCAGAATTGTCATAAAGCCAATAATAGCCTTGCTGACATAAAAGACAATCCCCGTAGCTTCATTCATAACCCCCATCATTATTGCACAGCCCAGGTTCAGAATCCGATCCCATCATTTCATGGCAAATAGATGGGGAAACAATGGAAACGGAGCCTTTCTTTTCTTGGGCTCCAAAATCACTGCAGATGGTGACTGCAGCCTTGAAATTAAAAGACGCTTGCTCCTTGGAAGAGAAGTTATGATCAACCTAGATAGCATATTAAAAAGCAGAGACATTACTTTGCCAACAAAGGTCCGTCTAGTCAAAGCTATGGTTTTTCCAGTATTCATGTATGGGTGTGAGAGTTGGGCTGTACAGAAAGCTGAGTGCTGAAGAATTGATGCTTTTGAACTGTGATGTTGAAGAAGACTCTTGAGAGTCCCTTGGACTGCAAGGAGATGCAACCAGTCCATCCTAAAGGAAATGAGGCCTGAATATTAATCAGAAGAACTGAGGCTGAAGCTGAAACTCCAATACTTTGGTCACCTCACGCAAACAGTTGACTCATTGGAAAAGACCCTGATGCTGGGAAAGATTGAGGGCCGGAGGAGAAGGGGACAACAGAGGATGAGATGGTTGTATGGCATCCCTGACTCGATGGAGATGAGTTTGAACAAGCTCCGGGAGTTAGTGATGGACGGGGAGGCCTGGTGTGCTGCAGTCCATGGGGTCGCAAGCAGTTGGACACTACTGAGTAACCGAAATGAACTGAATTGATCTCAGCAGTCCTGGAGTTCAAACAGGTCCCGCACTATCTAACAGTGCTGGGAGAGGCAGAAACCACACAGACTGGGCTAGTAGATGCATTTCTCTGCTAAGCTCAGAATGAGGACATGAAAAACCCAAGGTCCTATTTTCCCCTGAGAGGGGAAAAGAGTTATTAGAGGTTCTGCTAGAGCTTCTGGCAGGACTGATTGGTGGGAGCCTTGTCCATGAAGACTAGAAATGCCTGCTATGTCTAATGCATAGAGACCAACACACAGTCATAGAAAATAAAGAATCAGACAAACATATCCTCAATCAGTCAAATCTAAAGAACAAGGCAAATCTCCAGTAACCAATTCTAATAAAAGAAATCACACAATTAATTAAAATTTAAAATAACACTTATTCTAAAAATTTCATAAATGTCTGCCAAAACACATTAAGAATGAACAACAGAAGATTGTTACAGACCTTTCAGATATTAAAAAGAGAATATTGTGAAAAATTAGAAGAAGAAACACTTAAAATTTTGATACAATGTATAAATTTCTACAAAAAAACTTACCAGAAATAATTCAGATGCAATTTCAAACTGAATAGTTCTACAATGATAAAAGGATTTGCATTAGTAATGAAAATCTTCCTACATTGAAAGCTGCAGGTGCAAAGAGCTTCATTAGCATTTCTACCAAACATTCAAAAAAGCAATAATTCCAGCAGTACACAAACTATTATTCCCAATAATAGAATAAGAAGGTACAATTTGCAACTCATGAGTCTAACAACAGATTGTTAACAAACTCTATCAAGAGTTGTCTAAGAAAGGAAAATTACATGCGAATCTCATTCAAAAATATGCATGCAAAAATTCTTACAAAATACCAGCAACAGAAAAAAGGATTAATATAGCATTAGATTGTGGAGTTATTTCAGAAATGCTGGTTCTGTTATACTTTAAAATTTTAATTCATGCAATGTACTATATTACAATATTAAAAGGAGAAAATCATATGATTGTCAAAACAGGTGGAGTGAAATTACTTCATAAAATTAATCACATGTTCACAATAAAAAGACTCAGCTAAATTTCTACAGGTAAACTTCCTTTAAGGGAACTCCCTGGTAGTCCAGTGGTTAGGACTTCACACTTTCACTACTGAGGCCCACATTAATGCACATCATATATAATTCCGCACATAAGAATAAAAAATAATATAGAGATAAATGACTGGAATTGAGAAGTACATTTAGCAAGCTCTCCATGAAAGTAAAGTGAGTCACTTAGTCATGTCTGACTCTTTGCGACCCCATGGACTATACAGACCATGGTATTCTCTAGGCCAGAATACTGGAGTGGGTAGCCTTTCCCTTCTCCAGGGCATCTTCCCAACCCAGGGATCAAACCCAGGTCCCCTGAATTGCTGGTGGTTTCTTTACCAGCTGAGCCGTTCCTAAGTGCTTTCCAAAAGTCACCTCATTAACATAACAAGACCCCACTGTGGCTCTCCTCATTTAGGAAATCCCAAGTGTGGAGCTCTGTGTCAGAAACAGGACAAAGACCAAATATATATTTTTCACTATAAATATGATGTCACATATGTCAACTTAAAAAAATGCACAACATGAGGGTTGCAAGTTAAATTTTATTTGTGGCAAAATGAGGACTGCAACCCAGAGATAGCACCGCAAGTAGCTCTGAGAAATTTCTCTGAAGAGGTATGGGGGAAGGACAGTATATATGTTATTTTTAGTGAAGGGGAAATACATGCAGTCAAGCACATATTTTTCCACAAGGTTTCTACTAGTCTCTTGAATCTTTCATCACAGGGAACAGTCATCACCATGAAGGATTTTAGTACTTTTCTAGATAAGAGGAAATACAAGAATTGGGCTCATAAAATCTGGGGGCTTTCCAGGTGGTATTAATTGTGAAGAATCTGCCTGCCAATACATGAGACATAAGAGACACAGGTCTGATCCCTGGATTGGGAAGGTCCCCTGGAGAAAGGAACAGCTACCCACTGCAATATTCTTGCCTGGAGAATCCCATGGCCAGAGGAGCCTGGAGGGCTATAGTCCACAGGGTCACAAAGAGTCAGACACAACTGAAGCAACTTAGCATGCATAAAATTGACTCCTGAAAATATCTATCTGAAGACCTGTCCTGCCAGTCCACACACACACATAAACACACACCCAATCCCCACCCACCCCTACCCAGAGAGAAGACCTCATTTCGTTTCGGTCCTCCACCCGGAATGAAGGGCAGCAGCTGCAGTGGCAGAAGACTTAATCCTTGTAGAGGTAGACGGCAAGTGTCCATGGAAAGTGGCTAATTTGTAGTTGATGCATAGAACCTTGCATAAATAGATATTTGATTTTTGACAAAAGCAGCACTGCAGAGGAGTAAGGGCAAAGTCCTTTTTTTTTCTTAAATGGCGTGAAGACAATTGAGTATACACAGGGAAAAAGTATTAAAAAATTAAACTTAACCCTGACTTCACCACACACACACAGATCAGTATATACAGTTCCTTCTCATTATTTATTGATTTGGTACTTGTGAATTTCTTTGCTCACTAAAATTTATTTGTAATCTCCAAATCAATATGTACAGTCTTTTGTGGTCATCGTGATCCTTCACTGAGTGGTGAATTTGAGTCTCTCAATGTAGACACTGCCAGGTGAGGTCGAATAAGGCAATGCTCTGCCTTGTTTTAGCTCTCATACTATAAACAAGTGTTCTTTTCAAGGTCTATTAGTGCCACATCTTTTTTTCCTTTTTTGTTGTTGTTTTTACTTGTTTAAAATGGCCTCCAAGCACAGCACTGGAGCACTGTCCAGTTTTCCTAAGAAAGCTATGATTTGCCTTATAGAGAAAATATGAGTATTAATAAGCTTTTTCAGGCATGAATTACAGTGCTTGGGCTGTTGGCATGAGTTTGTCAACCTAAATAAACCTACATTATGAGGCAGTAATCAAGTAGAAAGCATTTATCTGAGATCAAAGAATTGCAATCAGTGCACACAGATTCTGGTTGCAACCCAGTATCTCCCTTGGAAGTAAAAGATCTTTTCAAGGCAAAGAAGAAAGGTTTGCATTATAAGAAATTTTAATTGGAATTAGAGGCAGATAGTAGCATTGGCTCAACATGATTAAGTTCTAAGACTATTGCATGCATGCTAAGTCACTTCAGTCATGTCCAACTCTTTGCAACTCTGTGGACTGTAGCCCGCCAGGCTCCTCTGTCAATGGGATTCTACAGGCAAGAATACTGGAGTGGATTGCCATGCCCTCCTCCAGGGGATCTTCTCAACCCATGGATCAAACCCAGGTCTCTTATGTCTTCTGCATTGCAGATGGGTTCCTTACTACAGAGGGCTGTAAAATCCCTCACTGTGACAACTTCAGGTGTCCCTAGGCTTGTGGTTTGGCCCAGTTCAAAAGTTCATGGTTCCACCTGGTTGGGACATGTATAAAATCCACCTTGGTAATGGCCTCCCAGCTCTAAGACCCCTTGACATAAGCAATTCCATTTTATTTCATAGGTTCAAAGTTAATGAGTCAGTAATTTGGTATATCCAGAAAAAAGGAGAGGAAATTTACCCATCTTTACATGAGACAGCTCAGGAAAGTGCTAAAGTAACAGCTCTAGTGTGTGAGGATGCTATGGAAAGTGACTAAGTCTGCATATTTATAAGATGATAACCGATTAATAAAGGCATAGTGAGCAGCATTCTTGTGAGGCTGAAAGCCAAAGACATTTATAGTCACATTATCCAGGGTTAGGAAAATGTTAAACCCTTCTTAACAAAGGCTGGCTGATTGGCTTGCACATTTCAAAAGGTCGTATGTGTGAAAAACATTGAACTTGTAGGTGACGCAGATCTGTAGGTCAGGAGACTATGGAAGAATTTTAGAAGTATCTGCTAAGTGTTGTACAGGAAAAGAGTAATGGAAAGAGAAAATTTACAATGCCAATGAAACTGGCTTGTTTTAAAAGGACATTGGCAAAGATCCTATACAACAGAAATGGCATTTTAGATGGTGAAAATGTCATCAGAGACTTACAGGAACCTAATCCTATATTTTTCCTAAGAGCATAGTTCATCATTTGCTAATTCAGTGTTGATGGTGACTTTATAAAACATAATTATTAGGAATAATTGGAATCATATATATATATATATATATATATATATATATATATATATGTGTGTGTGTGTGTATGTATTTATTATACAGTCTTACAAATCAATAAGAAAAAAATGGACAGCAAAGACCATTACAGAAAAATGAACAAAAGATTTGAGCAATTCCCTCAAAACAGAGGAGTTTCACAGTCCAAAGATCATTTGAAATGATACTCAACACTATTAGTAATTAGGACAACATAATAAAACCACAGTACAGAGGCCTTGCAGACACCACCACCCTGAGCCTCCTGCACTGCCCAGCCTATTTCACATCCACTGTGTTTTTGGATATCACCATTTACAGAGAGCCCTTAGGCTGCATCCACGTTAAACTGTTTGCAGACCAAGTTCCAAAGAGAGCAGAAAACTTTCATACTCTGAGAACTAGGGAGAAAGGATATGATTATAAAGTTTCCTGCTTTCACAGAATAATTCTGGGATTTATGTGCCAGGGTATTGGCTTCACATGCCACAGTGGCACTGGCGGCAAGTCCATCAATGGGGAGAAATTTGATGATGAGAATTTCATCCTGAAGTATATGGGTCCTGGCATCTTGTCCATGGAAAATGCTGGTTCCAACACAAAATAGTTCCCAGTTTTTCATCTACACTGCCAAGACTGAGTGGTTGGATGGCAAGCATGTGGTTGTTGGCAAGGTGAAAGACAGCATGAATATTGCAGAAGCCATGGAGTGTTTTGGGTCCAGGAATGGCAAGATCAGCAAGAAGATCGCCACTGCTGACTGTGGACAAATCTAATATATTTGACTTGTGTTCTACTTAACCACCAGACCATTCCTTTTGTAGCTCAGGAGAGCACCCCTTCACCCCCATCTGCTCGAAATATCCTATAATTTTTGTGGTCTCACTGCAGTTCTTTGGATTCCATATTTTCCTTATCTCCCTCCAAGTTTAGCTGAATTGCAATGTTAAATTTATTATTATGAAATAAAAACTAAACAACAGAAACAACAAAAAAAGCCCATAGTATGAGAGCATTACCCACATTCCAGACTGGTAAATTTTTCAATAAAGTTCAGTTGCTCCCTCATGTCTGGCTCTTTGTGACCCCAGGAACTTTAGCACCATTTCTTTTGTAAAATGGTAAATTTTTACAATTTGATAATATCCCATGTTGAAAAAGATATGATTCTAATACTCTATGGGTGGGAGTGCACAATTAACATAAGCACTTTGGAAAACAAAACTCACTTAATAAAACTGAAAACATATATACTCTGTAGTCCAGCAATTCCATTCTTTAGTAAATACCATACAAAAGTGCATGTATACACACACCCCAAGGCACTGAAAAGAATTCCCATAATAGTACTGTTCTTAATAGCCCATACTGGAAACAATCCATAGGTACATTATTGGTGAAGCTAGAAATAACCTGTGGTATTTCTTCTCATAATGAGAAGAAGAACTCTAAATATGGGGAGGTGTACCCATATTTTCTGAAATGATTATCATCCCCACTTTTTTTAATGATAGAAAATGTGAGTGCTCAGAGCAAGCTCCAGAGAAAGGTAATGTGCTCTAGTCTAATAGTAACTGAGATCTTTTCTTCCAGATTTTCTCTATTTTTAAAAGCATAACAGTTTTCATTTTGTTAGCTTAAGATTCCATTTTAAATAAGTGCATTAGCCTATTAAGATCCACAGAAACCTAAAGAAGCATTCCTCTGCTCTTGTTTTGTTAATGGACATGTCATTTAACTCATTTAAATTTTATTGTCCTCACCTATTAAATGGTGATGAGTCAAGTCCATTAGCTAGAAATGTATTAGAGAATAACAGAACACCAGAATAAGGGGGTTCAAATAGGAGTTATCCTCTCTCTCACAATAACAAAAATCCAAAAATTAGCAGTTACAGGCATTGTTTCAGGTGCTCAAAAATGAATTAAAGGACTTAAAACTCTTTCTTTGTGTTTCACCGTCATTACTGTAGGGAAGTAAAACTTACATCTCCCAAATGTCTGTTGGCCTGTGCTTTATTTCCAGCTGAAAACAATCAAGGCCAAAAAAGACTCAAGAAGAACATTACCCCTAACTGCCTAGGTGTGTAGACAGGGACAGACCTAGTTATGTCCATTTGTTAAAATCCCTTTTTGTATTTCACTGTCTCTGCTCGCCACATGACAGGCCAATGAATCCAAGAGATGAAGTGTTGAGGCAAGCAAGGGACTTTAATCCAGGAGCCAGTTGAGGGAGAAGATGGCAGGCTAGCACGTCAAAGGAACTATCTTGTAGGGGGCTGTATATCAGATTCTTTTACATATCAAAGATAAGTAGAGGTGAGGAAACAAAGTAAAAAGACCATTTAGTTCCTGCAAATATCTCCTAGAATGACAAGCCTCAGGTAAGGGGAGGTGTTAGTTTCACTTCCTTACAGTCATTTCATGGGTGGTGTGAGATGGAATATCTCCTGTCAAGTCAACAAAAATGTCATATCTCTCTGAGATTCCAGCCTCCAAAATGTGAATTTCTGGGCTGAGCAGGCAAGCAGCAGACAAGGTGAGCCAGGCACTGTGCCATTTGTTACACAAAGGATTCAAGAATATCACAAGTCTTTCACAGGTCAGGGGGTCAGGTTGCAAATTCAAAATTAACCCTTCCTGGTTACATGCCTGGCCCAGCAAACATTTATTTATCAAAAACTTCTTTTCTATCTCCATGTCAATTACCATTTTCCCCTTTGAAGTGCCAAACCACTAACTACATCAATATCCTCTTTTGTCTTTAGCTGAAGATGATATTTAGGTGACAGAAAATCCCATGGATGGAGGAGCCTGGCAGGCTATAGTCCATGGGGTCACAAAGAGTCAGACATGACTGAGCGACTTCACTTTCACTTTTCAGCCATTTTGGTGAGTTACTCAGTGTTCCTGGGTCTCCCATGTATGCCTTTATGCTTGCATTAGTCGCTTCAGTCATGTCTGACTCTTTGTGACCCCATGGACTGCAGCCCACCAGACTCCTCTGTCCATGGGATTCTCCAGGCAAGGATACTGGAGTGGGTTGCCATGCCCTCCTCTAGGGGATCTTCCTGACCCAGGGATTGAAATCCCTTCTCTTCTGTCTCCTGCATTGGCAGGCAGGTTCTTTACCACTAGCGCCACCTGGAAAGCACCCTCCTATACATACACGTTACTAAAACTTGTTTCATTTTCTCCTGTTAATCTTAGACCAGCCAGAAGAACCCAGAAGGGTAGAGGAAAATTTCATCCTCCCCAACACCATCATGTACTTCCTGGCATCACATGTGTGTGTTATGAGCAGAGAGGGTAAAGGAAGGAGGCTACACCCATGACATCTGTCCTTCTTTCATTAGTAATCAAAATTATTTCTCAGAATACTACTTAAATTTTTCTTTCTTTCATCTTTTTGTAAAGAACTATGCCACAAAGTCAGAGCTTCCCGGCCTTGTAGCTCAGTGGTAAAGAATCTGCCTACAGTGCAGGAGAAGAAGGTTGGATCCCTGGGTCACGAAGATCCCCTGGAGAAGGGGATGGCTACCCACTCCAGTATTTTTGCCTGGGAAATCCCACGGACTGAGGAGACTGATGGGCTACTGTCCATGGGGTCACAAAAGAGTCAGACACGACTCAGCAATTGGGCAAGCACACACACACATGCCACAAAGTCAGCCTTGGTTGCAGGGGAAACTGGAAAACCAAGAATTCATTTTGCCAACCTCTGGTAGAAGAATATAAAAGAGAAAGGGTTAAGGAATAAGCATTGCATGAACCAATATGATGTCAGGTACACTCACCATAGTACCCCAAAGGGTGGTTATGAGGACAAATTGTGCTGTCAGATTTGAAAATCTTTAGAATTTACAAAGCACTAAACAAATGTAAGGAATTATTATGCTCATTTTTTGGAACTAAGTCTCATTAGGCATGTTAGCGAACCCAAATTATGATTCAATGATTAGTTACTGAGAAAAAGGTCTTTTATGCAAATATCATACTAGATGATTTAAATCTATTTTTACGTATTTTGAACATCAGCTCCCAACTGCTAGCTTGGGATTTTGCTCAGGATAGAATATCTCAACTTAACGAACCAATATGAAAAATTCCTTTCTTTTCTAGGAGATGAATCTGGAAAGCTTGTCATATTATTTATCTCTGACTAAAGTTTCTACTGTGGATAGATGGAAGGCAAAGAGAAAAAAATCCCTATAGAAATAGGCAAGGGAAAACTGATATTGATTTTTGCAAAATAAATTCAGAGTAACTCTCACAGGCTTTGGGTGTATCTAGGTCACTGGGAAGAAAAAAAAAAGTCTAACATTTTGCTGACAGGAGAAATACAGTTATTTCTTATACATGGTTATTAAATGGATTCAGAAATTTTTACTATTGTACCAAGATAATTTCAACCAAGTAGAACTGCATACATATATGAACAGAAGGCAAAAATATAATTTTGAAAACACTACACATTAAGATTTGTTTAATAAGGAACTCGTGGTTAAATTACCTTTAAAATCTCAAATAAAATCACTTAAAAATTCAAATCATTTCAAAGTGGCAGCTACTCCACACATGATATATGACCCAAAGAACATAATAGTTATTTCTCCCTCATACAACTCCACGGAGAAGGCAATGGCACCCCACTCCAGTACTCTTGCCTGGAAAATCCCATGGACGGAGGAGCCTGGTACACTGCACTCCATGGGGTCGCTAAGAGTCGGACACGACTGAGCGACTTCACTTTCACTTTTCACTTTCATGCGTTGGAGAAGGAAATGGCAACCCACTCCAGTGTTCTTGCCTGGAGAATCCCAGGGACGGGGGAGCCTGGTGGGCTGCCATCTCTGGGGTCGCACAGAGTCGGACAGGACTGAAGTTACTTAGCAGCAGCAGCAGCATACAACTCCAAAATCATTCAAAGTACCACAGGGCCCTTCAAGGAGTTTCCAGAATTACTAGCCTAAAGTATTGACCTAAGTAGTCAATTTAGCAATCTCAATATATGGATCCAGTGGACTAGAAAGAAAGTCATCTTTATTAGCCAGTGTGTATTGTGTGCTTGCTCAGTCACATCTGACTCTTTGCAACTCCATGGACTGGGATTCTCCAGGCAAGAATGCTGGAGTGGGTTGCCATGCCCTCCTCCAGTGGATCTATCTGAAACCGTGATAGAACCCAACTCTCCTGCGTCTCCTGCACTGGCATTTGAAAGTTTAAGTGAAAGTTCCTCAGTCGTGTCCAACTCTTGATGACCTCATGGACTATATAATCTATGGAATTCTCCTGGCCAGAATACTGGAGTAGGTCTCCCACATTGCGGGCAGATTCTTTACCAGCTGAGTCACAAGGGAAGCCACTGGCAGGCAGATAAGCAAGGAGTAAACAACAAAATTAGCAATAACATTTTTAACTACTTAATCAGTCAATGAAGATATATTAAGTACCTAATATGTGGCAAGCTCTACATTAAGCACTAGAAATACAATGGTGGACAAAAAGACATGATACATGCCATGTCCTTTTATGCTACATATAGTGGAGGGAAAAAGACAAATTTTAAACGTATGTAAGTGTTTTCATTCCTAACTGCTTAATACAATTCCTAGCCTATAGTACTCATTCAGTAAATGTCTACTACTACTATTGGTACTTCACAGGTGGTGCTAAAAGTAAAAAAAAAAAAAAAAGCACCCATCTGCCAATGCAGCAGACATAAGAGACTCAAGGTCAATCCCTTGGTTGGGAAGATCCCCCTGGAGGAGGGCATGGCAACCCACTCCAGTATTCTTGTCTGGAGAATTCCATGGACAGTGGAGTCTAGTGGACTATAGTCTATGGGGCTGCAGAGAGTTGGATAGGACTGAAGTAACTTAGCACTACTATTGATAATGCAAACACAAACAAATAGGTGTAAAATGTTATGAAAACATAAACCAGGAGGACTAAAACTATTCTGGAGAGTCCAGAAAATGCTTCTTGGAAGATGTGATATTTAAACCAAGTTCTGAAAGCTGAGTAAGTATTAAAAATGAAGGCACATACCTTATTCATTTCTAAAATGAATACTATATGCAGATTGCCCTATTCACTGATCCCTACAAATTTCCTACAATTACAGGCTGATACCTTTGCTCAAGTCAATATTCCCAGTTAAATGCTCTCCCTCCACTTTTCACCAGTTCTGATCTTATTTCTTTTTCAAAGCCTAAATCTGTGGAATTACTCTGCAAAATTCTGCCTTTTTCCAAAAGTGATATTTGGTTCTAATCATTAGTTATCTAGGAGCTAAGATATTTGGAATATATCAGTAGATGTGGTGCAATGTTAAACAAATCTTAAATATGTACAATTGGACTCTAAAAAGAAAGATAGAAAGGACAGGAAAAAAACCTGGAGAAACACTGCTCAGGAATTTTCCAAAATTAAAAACAACAAACCAGAGATGCAAGAAGCTCAGAGAATAAACACACACAAAAAAATCAAACAAACAAGCATATCATACTCAAAAACAAAGATAACTCTATTTCAGCTCCAACATGTAAAGAGCTTGGAAATTATCACTCCCATACATACAAGAAAAAAAAAAAACGGAACAAACTGAAAACCAGTGACTTTATTCTAGAGAATAAAAGTTGCAGGGCAAAACACTATCACAAAATCTTGAGAGAAAAGTGAATACAGAGAACAGATGAGATCAGTTTACTCGAACTAGATGCCAGTAGAATCAGCAAGTGGTAAGAACGCTTAAACCATAACTTTGAAAAATTACTGGAAGCAGTATAAACTAGTGTGAGAGAGAGGAACTATTAGGGGCTGTAGTCTTAGGGAAGTCTCCACACTTCTGAGTTTTGCCCACAGGAATCCTACCAAATTCTCCTGTTAAAAAGCCAAGAAAAATTCTCTCATATCTCTGGCAGAGAAAAATCAGTGGCATGGATCCCAAAGGCAGCCAGTATGTGTTTCTGAGAAGGCGACAGGGAACCACAGAGACATAGAGAATGATCATGTTTCTGGAAAAAAATTCAGTCTCAAAAGCCAGGCTTACTTATCTTGATTTCTGTTGATTCACAAACTGGTCCCTGTACATGGAGGACAAAGAGAGAGGGAAAGAAGAGCTAGACATTCCAGATGGGTGGATGAATGCTATGTCACTTCAGCAGTGTCCAACTCTTTGTGACCCCATAGACTGTAGCCCGCCAATCTCCTCTGTCCATAGGATTCTCCAGGCAAGAATACTGGAGTGGGTTGCCATGCCCTCCTCCAGGGTATCTTCTAGACCCAGGGATCGAATGTCAGGGGCAAGTTTATGAAGTGAGGGAACTTACCTACAAGGCCTCTCTCTTCTGTATGTGTCTCTGCTTGCCTGAATCTTAAAAAGTTTATATAGAATCCTTAACGGGGTTCAGTCATATATCCTGTCCAGATGGTCTCAGCAACACCTTCCTCTCTCAAGGCTGCTTTTTTTGGAACAGCTTCCATTGTGGAAACATTGGGCGGAATGTCCCTCCTAAAGGGGGTGGGGTAAGGAGAGGCACCTCCTATCACCCTAGTCCAGCCCCTGTCTTCTCCAGGAGTTCTTCCACTAGTTTCTTTCTTCCAGATCTTGTTTCTATACTGTCTTCCTGCCTTGCTAGATGATGTTTTGTTTGTTTTGTTCACTTTCAGTTTTGTTTGGCAATAGCAGTGGCGCTTGTTGGAGAAGATTGGCAGAAATTTCCTAGACTGTTTTTATTCCAGAAGAAACTCCATACACAGTGTTTTAGAAGGATTATGCTCACTTAATTTTCACAGTAAACCTATACTCTAGAAACGTACTCAGTTCAGTTCAGTTCAATTCTGTCGCTCAGTTATGTCTGACTCTTTGCGACCCCATGAATCGTAGCACACCAGGCCTCCCTGTCCATCACCAACTCCTGGAGTCTACCCAAACCCATGTCCATCGAGTCGGTGATGCCATCAAGCCATTGCATCCTCTGTCATCCCCTTCTCCTCCTGCCCCCAATCCTTCCCAGTATCAGGGTCTTTTCCAATGAGTCAGCTCTTCACATCAGGTGGCCAAAGTATTGGAGTTTCAGCTTCAACATCAGACCTTCCAAGGAACACCCAGGACTGATCTCCTTTAGGATGCACTTGTTGGATCTCCTTGCAGTCCAAGGGACTCTCAAGAGTCTTCTCCAATACCACACTTCAAAAGCAGCAATTCTTCGGCGCTCAGCATTCTTCACCATCCAACTCTCACATCCATATGTGACTACTGGAAAAACCATAGCCTTGACTAGACGGACCTTTGTTGGCAAAGTAATGTCTCTGCTTTTCAATATGCTATCGAGGTTGGTCATAACCTTCCTTCCAAGGAGTAAATATCTTTTAATTTCATGGCTACAGTCGCCATCTGCAGTGATTTTGGAGCCCAGAAAAATAAAGTCTGACACTGTTTCCACTGTTTCCCCATCTATTTCCCATGAAGTGATGGGACCAGATGCCATGATCTTAGTTTTCTGAATGTTGAGCTTTAAGCAAACTTTTTTACTCTCGTCTTTCACTTTCATCAAGAGGCTTTTTAGTTCCTCTTCACTTTCTGCCATAAGGGTGGTGTCATCTGCATATCTGAAGTTATTGAGATTTCTCCCAGCAATCTTGATTCCAGCTTGTGCTTCTTCCAGCCCAGCATTTCTCATGATGTACTCTGCATATAATTTAAATAAGCAGAGTGACAATATACAGCCTTGACGTACTCTTTTTCCTATTTCAAACTTTGCTTCCTGACTTGCATACAGGTTTCTCAAGAGGCAGGTCAGATGGTCTGGTATTCCCATCTCTTTCAGAATTTTCCACAGTTTATTGTGGTCCACATAATCAATGTACTAATTCCCCATTAAATATTTTATAATGAACAAAGTATTTTGATTCTTTTGTTGTAAAACAAGCAACAAATAAAAAAGTTCTTTTGGCTTTATGGATAGGTAGAATGTGTATATCTAAGTATACGTAAGTGGGTTGGTTTTGTGTTCTTTTTTTTAGGATGGAGTAGATTGTGGGAGGGTATAGTATAAGGATGATTGCCACAAGAGAAAAACACTGGGTTGCAAACTGCAATCAGAAGAGGTAATAAGGAACATCCAGATTTCTTCTGGAAACCTAGATTTCTTCTATGTCTTTACCAATAATAACCAGATATTTTGAAAGTAAATAAGAGAAGCCATGTTTGATAAATGCCTTAGGAATATTACTTTTTTCTAACATCATTGAGATTTAATTACAAATAAAAATATATATATTTAAAGTGTGCAAAGTGATGCTATATGTATATACTATGAAATGATTACCACAATCAAGCTAATTAACATGTTGCCTCACATAATGACAATTTTTTTCTGTGAGAACAATTAAGATTTACTCTCTTAGCAAATTTCAAGTTTACAATATAGTATTAAATAGTCACCATGCTGTACATTAGATCTTCAGAATGTATTCATCCTACACAACTGAAATATTGTATATTAGTAATTCCCTGGAGGTGATCCGGTGGTTAAGACTCTGGGCTTCTGCTGCAGAGGGCCTGGGTTGGATCCCTAGTCAGGAACTGAGATCTTGCATGCCACTCGACTGGCTAAATAAAAAACACAGAAAAATATTCAACATCACTAGCCATGAGGGAAATGCAAATTAAAACTGCAATAGGATATTACATACTATTAGAATAGCTCAACTAAAAAACAGTGATGATACCAAATATTGGCAAGGATGCAGAGAAACTGGTCTCCCATATGTTGCTGAGGGGAATGCAAAATGGTACTCCTGCTCTGGAAAATAGTTTGGTAGATAATTAAAATACTAAATATACACATGACTCTTCAATCATCCTCTTCAGTATTTATCCCACACAAATACAAATTTGTCTACAAAAACAGTTGTACATTAATGTTCATAGCCACTCTACTTACAATAATCAAAAAGTGGAAATAATACAAATGCCCTTCAGTTAGTGAATGGTTAAACAAACAATGGTACATATAAGTGGTGGAATGCTACTCAGCAATACAGATGAATAAACTATTATGCACAAGTTAGATGGAGTTTAAGATTACTACATAGGTA
This sequence comes from Antilocapra americana, assembly GCA_007570785.1. Taxonomy (NCBI): domain Eukaryota; kingdom Metazoa; phylum Chordata; class Mammalia; order Artiodactyla; family Antilocapridae; genus Antilocapra; species Antilocapra americana. Next base: position 2,696,184 of record ML664060.1, on the reverse strand, counting down.
AAAAAATAGAACCTCAAAATATTACACATTTATGATTTCATTTATATAACATTATCTAAATGAAAAAAATGTAGAAATGGAAAACAGATTCCCAGAGTTTAGGGATGATTGTGGGTGAAGAGTGTGTGACTATAAACTGACGTGTGTGACAGAGTTCCTTTGTGGTGATGGAACAGTATCTTTATTGTAGTGGTTGTTATACCAATCCATATATACTATGGATTATACTATACTAAAAAGTATGGATTATTGTATAGTATAATATGGATTATATTATAGTATAATATAGTCTAATTAGACTATATAGAATATTTAGACTATATAGTCTATAGACTATTAGACTATATAGACTAATACTATATAGTCTAAACTATATAGTAAAATATAGTCTAATTATAGTATAATATAGTCTAATAATATAGTCTACTATACTATAATATAATATAGTCTATAATATAGTCTAATATAGTCTATAGTATAATATGGATTATATTATACTATATACTAATATTGTTTCATAGAACTTGCACAGAGAGAGAGAAATGAGTACATGCAGTAACTAATGAAATCTGAATACAGTCTATAGCTCAATTGATAGTATTCTATCAATGTCAATTTCCAAATTTCAATAATATGTATTATGGTTATATAGGATGTTACCATAAAGGGAACCTGAATGACGGACACACAGGAATTCTTTTCACTATTTCCATGACCCCTTCTGAATGTAAAATTACTTCAATATATAAAGTTAAATAAAAGTAAATAAAAATTAAAATAATTAGAATAATGATCATTTGTGTTAGTATTAATTGATGGATAATCTCACATGATCCTCACAGCAATCCTATGATTTAGAAAATGTTATCAATTCTACATCACAGGATTGCCATGAGGTGTCAATGAGGAAGTTCTTTTGGAAGATTAAAAGCAACCTAGAAACATAAGCCATCATATTATCACAACATACCTCAAATTTTTGTACACACCACCTTTAAAAGTACACAACACACACACACTTAGATAGACACATTTACAAATTAAAATGTCCAATTTTGCATATTAGAAAGGGGAAAACTGTATCTCAGGAAGATATTGGATTTCCTTTAATCATCTCAGAATAAAAGGCTGTCATGAATTTGTCAAATTAGATACTTGTTAAGTGGAGGACAAACTGTCAGATCACAACAGAACTTGAAATCCAGGTCCTGGATTAATTACCCGGCACTCCTGGAGGGATCAGTGTGGTGGTCAAGGCAGAGGGAGAGACAGGACCTGGAGCACATGCCTTTATTAGGGTCCATGGGTGGAATGCTTTTTGGTTTCCAGGTTATGGCTAGATTGATCAGTTGAAGTCAAAAGAGTGAAGTTTTGCTAAGCCCCATGGGTGTCTTATCTAATCAGCACATAAGGTGGAAGACTATTGATCACAAGGACTCTTAGGGAAGTTGGATCAGGAACTCATATTTACTTACGACTTTACCAGCTGCTGTGTAGGGCATGTGCTTGCATGAGGGACTAGGGTCTATGTAAGGCCCCCTCAGGGCATTTGGTTGAACGAAATGGATGCCAAGTCAGTAATATCATGGAATAACTTAACTAAACCCTCAACGAAAGCCCAAAGTGACACTTTTATAAATATGGGAAGCCAATGTTTAGATTAGTGTCTAAAATTGATATGTGGAATATTTCTCATGAAATCTTTAGACAAAGAAAGTATTGCAGGGATTTGAAACACCAGGTCCTCAATGGTATTGTAATGTTACAGTAAATGAAAACCTTGCACTATTTGCTCAATTATTGACAAAGATCAGTAAATTGAGTTGAGTTGGATTGCTCTTGCATAAAATAGGTACTTAACAGAAGTAGATATCCATAGATATATTTTCAATTTATAGCATAGATTAACTCAGTCTGTGGGCATTAAAATTCAGAGTTGGAAAAATTTAGAAAATAAAAAAGGTGTTAATTACTTTCACTTAGGTGGAAGTTCATGGTGAGTTATTTAATGAAAAAGATGGATTGTGTAAGATTAATTCTACTTGGTAAAATGCTATTTTGTTTCAAGGTCTCCAGTGAGTCACAGGATCAGGATGTAGCCATGGTCAAACACTCTCTTGGAAAATTACTGCAGCTAATGGACAAGAGTTGACGTCAGTGAGAAAAACACACATGATCCTGTGTTTTCAGAAGCTACCAAGACCAAACTTTATGCCCTGGCTTTGACGAGACAGAGAAACATAAATGTTGGTATCATTATACTATTTGATTCTGTACACGACTTGCCTCCATACATACAATTTGGGAATATTATATATATATTTCTAAACGTGGCAAATGTTGAATAAAATGAACTAGTAATTAATATTGATTAAAGATGTATGAAATGAAGGGTAATGGAGAAGGTATTACTTCTGTTTTTATTATTATATTCCATTGCCTGGTATCACTGGTAATGGTGAAAAATGATTTGCAATTTTATTAAGAAAATTATTATGGCATAAAAAAGAATGAATTTGAGTCAGTTCTAGAGAGATGGATGAATCTAGTGCCTGTTCTACAGAATGAAGTAGTCAGAAAGAGAAAAACAAATACAGCATATTAATGCATGTATATGAAATCTATAAAATGGTATTAATGAACATACTTGCAGGAAAGGAACGTAGATACTGATATAGAGATTGGACTTGTGAATACAGTGGGGGAAGGAAAGAGTAGGAAAAATGGAGAAAGTAGAATTGACATATATCCTCTACCATCTGTAAAATAGACAGCTGTGTGAAGTTGCTATATGACACAGGGATCCCAGCATGGTACTCTGTGATGACCTAGAGGGGTTGGATGGGGGAGGATGGGGAGGTTCAAGAAAGAGGTGACATATATATAATTATGGCTGATTTTCATTGTTGTAGGACAGAAACCAACACAACATTGTAAAGCAATTTCCCCCGATTAAAAGACAAATTTAAAAAATTAAATGTAATATGGATTTTAAGCAAAGAAAATGTTCATCACTGAATCAGGATTCTGACTCTCCATTTTGGAAATAGGTTGGATGGACAATAGAAAAAAAAAGAAGAAAATCATTGTGGGAAACAATAAAAATGATCCCATAGATCAGTTATCCGATATGTTGTTGCAAATAAGAAAAATGATGATAATGATAATGATTAACACTTGATGCTTACTTACATTTCTGGAAGAGAGCTTAGTGCTTATATGTAGAATATCAACTTTGATCTTCACAACAATCTTATGCTATAAAAATATTGTGAATTATGTATCACAGAATTTTTATGAGAATTCAGTGAGGCAACATATGTAAAGACACTTTTGGAATCTGAAAAGTAATAACAGAAACATAAATGGTTTTATTATCACAAAATTAAATTTCATTAAAAATACACATTTAATAATCACATTTGAGGGAGTTCCCTGGTTGTCCAGTGGTTAGGACTCTATGCTATCATGACAGATGTGGAACTAACATCCCAAAAGCCACAGAGAAGAGTCAAAATATTTTTTAAAAAAGAACATTTGATTTGTTATTAAAAATTGACTTTGTTATCTATGGGATATGAAGTTAAACCAGGTTGTTAGTCATAAGCCCTAAAATCAAAGCTCTGTTTGGCTTCTTTTATAGGACAATTAATGAAACTTTCTTATTACAATGATGTAGTGTGAGGTTTGGTCTTAATATCCCAATGTCCCAAACAAATGAATGTTATTAATCACCTAAAAAAAAACTAAGAATAGCGACTGAAAAATTTTTGTCCGTAATATCATTTGGTTAGAGAAGCATAAGGAAGTAAATACAGTGGCTTCCCTATGTATCAGCAATAAATCTTTTAAAAATAATGTGTAAAAGACTCTAGCCACAGCAGAAAGAAAAAAATGAAAAGTAGTCAATGAATAAATTTAAACATTAAAAAAATCTTGATTGTTATGTAAATACTGGCCTTTTGTGGGTGTGCTCACAAATGGAACAGATTCTGGATGGGAAAGAATATATTGAAAAATAGCTAATCAAATTATAATTTGAAAGTGATTTTGTTTTTGAGACATTGGACATTGGACATAGTATTGTTATAGCCTATATGCAAGAAAAAGCAAATGTGAATACATATAAGAAACCAAATAAAGAATGCCAATGAATAATATTTAACCCATTAAACTGTACTATAAAGCCACACTCATTAAAAGAACCATTGAAGCAATAGCTCAAATGGATATGGGAAAATTCAACACTTGCAACGCACTTCTCACCATTAAATGGATACATAACCCACATTTTTAAAGGTTGTACTTGTAAATATCAGCCAAATAAAAATCTACTAACAAGTACATCCTTAATCATTTGTTAATGAGGAAAATAAGTAGCAGCTTTATATACAAGTATAATCATGACTCCCTTTTTGTGAAATAAAAAAAGTGTAAAAAATGTCTTCATGTTTATATAGTATAGGTGAGTATGTATATATATATATAGGAGTAAAATGATAACAGGAAATTCTCACATGCTGTTAGCAATTGTTAAGGTTTGCTGTTGTTGTTTAGTTGCTATGTCCAACTCTTTTAAGATCCCATGGACTGTAGCCCACCAGGATTTCTGAGGCAAGAATACTGGAGTGGGTTGCCTCATCCTTCCCCAGAAATCTTCCCAACACAGGGATCGAATCCATGTTTTCTACAACTCCTATACTGACAGGAGGACTATTTTACCACTGAGCCACCTGGAAAGACTGAATTGTTAGGGTTAGGCTTCCACTAAGTTGGATAATGAAACAAAAGTGTCAGGATATATTCTCCACTGCAACTCAATCCATTGATTATTTATCAAATGTTTAATGTGAAAATAATTAAATAATATAACAGCAGATAAGTTAATTTCAACACTTTAGCACTTTGCTTACCTAAAATTACATATTATACATCATTTCCAAATTCCAGTTATTTCTTTTAAGTTATATGAAACAGTAGTTACCCGTAATACCTTTAAAATTTTCTATTTAAAAAAGCTATCAGCAACCAAGTTAATTGGTCTCTTGACCCACCAGGTGGCACATAGAAATATAACAATTATGGTAATTATGGGCTATTAAGATAGAAAAAATAATTGAGGGCATGTTTAATTCTGTATTTTTAACAGCAAAACAACAACAAAACAGCAATATATTTGAACGTTTTTTAATAAATAGTTTTCTTGCTAAAAACTTAGTTTTGTACTTAAAGTTTTGTAATTGTTAATAAAATTTACCAGTATATAAGGAACTTGAATGAATCTTTTTACTAGCCAATATTATTAAGTCCCACTATTAAATTGACATCTCAATGTTTTTTGGCTTTCAGGGGGCTGTCAACAACCCTGGGTGTGTTCACACCAAAATCACTATAAATTTGTTTTGTGAGAGCCTGGATCCCAAAATACAGAAGAGTATCAAATGTTTAAGAGGCCCATATTTGGCATAATCTCCAAATAAATACCACCTGAATTGTTTGAGAGACAAACCTAAGGCCCATATTTTGGGAGTGATATGTGTGGAGGATTATTTTAATTGTGATTCATGAAGAGAGCAATTATCACTCACTTAGGAAGACCTAGAAATTCATGTTGAGAACTTATAATTTGCTCTGGAAGGATGTAGGCAGACAGGAATTGTATAGTAACCAATAGCTTTACCAATTACCAAAATTAACCCACCAATAATGGAAAAACAAAAACAAAATGGAAGACAATCTAAAATTCAAAGGGATAAAATTATTAGGTATTTTCAAGGACACAAGACGAATAAAATTTCTTTCACAGAAAGATTTTAAAAAGAAGTTTCACAAATGATAAACACACATGGAAAGAAAAGGCTCAATATTGTTAAAATTTCCTGAATTAACTTACAGTTATTTTAGAATTAAAAGTCCTAACATAGCCTAACTTAATTTTTATAAAGTTAATGAAGTGAGGTAATGGTAATCTCCAAAAATAAATTGGTAATACATGACACAGAAGCAATAAGTAAGTCAAATAGGAAAAGAAATCGAATGATAGCTACTCTACTATAAAGCCATAATAATTTAGACAGTTTGCTGCTGGTTCAGTCATTAGTCATTGCAATTTATCTGAGCAGTAGCTGCAGTACAATCAATACCCATCAGAAAACCACACATAAATCCTTCATTTAAAACATATACACAAATTCAGTTCACATGGGTTAACATTTAAATTTTATAATTTTCAAACATTTCTAATATTAACTCATAAAGCAGTCTGACTTAGACATCTGTGATATACTTAGATTTTATAGTGTGATGAAACAAAAAAATCAGTTTATACAATATTTCCCATTGTTAAAAAATTCTCAAATACCTTAGTGTTTGTGTATATGTGTGTGTATGTATATATATATATATGTTTGACCATGGCTACATCCTGATCCTGTGACTCACTGGAGACCTTGAAACAAAATAGCATTTTACCAAGTATATATATATATTAGGATTTCTTTCGAGCACACAGCAAAGTATGGGGGATATACACTAAACAATTTGTATTGCTTTTAAAAGCAGTAGAGAACTATATAGAGTGTGATAGGAGATTATTACACTTTATGTCTTACATTATTTACTATTTCAAAATGAACAAATAGCTGCCTTTAAATCAGACATTGTAAAACGAAAATGTAAGTGGTTAAAAATGAAAGGGAACAGCTTAATTCTTCTATAACTGACAAGCAGTACACTTTGTGCTTTTAAGTGGATTACCTTGCTTAATCTTCACAGACACATAAAAATGTAGTATAGTTGTTAATTCTACATTACAGACTTGTCAGAGTGAGCAAAGAAATCAAATATGAGAAAAAATGATCACTGAAGGAGCTTAGAATATTCAGGTTCACCTCTAAAAATAAAATAAAATAGTTAAATATAAAAATATTTTCACTGCTGACTTTTGAAATGTTACTTAGAATTTATTTATGAACTTTTGCTAAAGTTAATCACATAGTCAGCTTCTAGTTTTGGAAAGTAACATATAGTCATCCTGAATTTACAAAAATAAAAGACAACAAAAAATCTTTCTTTTCTGGGTATATTTAAATACATATAGGCATATATATATATTTTAAGAGAACAATCAGGATTTATACCACATTGTTGATATTTCTTGCTATAAGAGATGTGAAGCACAGAAGTTTGGTGTGGGTGGGAAGGCAACTGCTAGTTTTCATTACATATCTTTAGCTAGTTCCATTTGAGATAGAGAACGGAAGCTATTTTGTTATTTAAAACAGTCAGTAGAGGTAAAGAGATAAAGAAGAGTTTCTACAGGCAAATCATTTAATATGGAAATTTTAAAAGTCACTTACCTTCTAGAAGCTATAAGTTTTCTCTTCTGTAAACCAAAGATATTAACCACATTTAATATTAAATTCAGACAAAGGTAGCAGCAGCAATGATGATTCTTAAAATTTAAAAAACTACTTACCTGACAGGCTGACTGCTTGGTGGGTATTTATAGATAATCTCACATGAACCTTGTAAAAGTTCTAGGATACAGATATTATTAATTCTGATGACTCAGTTCCTCTTGGAAATTGAAAAGAGATAAAAACAAGCTATTAAATTATCACATGTGCTTCAAAGCCAAAATACACATTTAATTATGTTCTCTTGACATCCTCTTCAGAAGCCAATTATCTATATATCAGGATGTGATTATCCAGGCTAATCCTTCGTGTTAGCTATGCTTAATCACCCCTATTCCATTAATTGTCATTTTATGCCTCAAGGTCTCACATGAAACTGGAGTTCAAGAAACTTGAAACTCAGTTCAAGGAACAGGTAAATGCTGTGTATTAGTTGCCATGTGATGCTGAACTGACCATGAGAAGATCAGAATTTCAGAATAGAGATGAACATCCTAGGTCTAAATAACATGGGGTAAGGAGTGGTTAGGAAGACCCAGTCTCTAAAGCATGAATTGTATAATAGTCTGAGTTGCTCTGTACTATTGTACATGCAATTTTCTGATTATAGTAATGCAGTTAGTTAGTAAATGCAAGAAAATGCAGCAAAGAATGATGGCCTTCAGTAAGATAACTTGGTAGAAGAAACAGTTTCATTAAGATGTAATTTAAATACCATAAAATTCACCATGTTAATGGAGTATAATCTGAAGATTCTTAATACATTTACAGAGTTGGGCAAATATCACTAGAGTCTAAATTTTAGAACATATCTATCACCCTCAAAAGATGCCTCATGTCTTTTTGCCATGAGTTTCTGCTTCCATCCCCAGCCCAATGCAGCTACTAATCTACTTTTTTCCCCTTTGTAGATTTGGCATTTCTGTACATTTCATATAAATGCAATGACACAACGTGTGGCCTTCTTTCTGTCTGGCTTTCATTTGACATAATGTTTTTGAGTTTAATAGATGGGCAGCATATATTGATACCTCATTCCTGTTTATTACCAAATAATATTCTAATGTATGGCTATATCACATTTTGTTCATTAATTCATCACATTGCCTGGACACATTTTTGAGGTAAATACCTAGGAGTGAAATCATATGCCAGGTTAATGCTAAATGAACATTTAACATTTTAAGAAATTGCTATACCATTTTCCAAATTGCATCATTTTTCATTCCATCAAATTCTGTGAGAATTTCAGTTTCTTTACATCCTTGGCAACACTTAGTATCATCTGACTTGTATATGTCATATTGTGCTAGGTTTAAAATTATATGTCAATGTGATTTTGATTTGCATTTCCCTAATGACTAATAATTTTGAGCATCACTTCAAATATTTTAGGCTGTTCTTATGCCCTGATTGTTAAAAATTTTATTTACATTTTTTTTGCCTGTTTTTAATGGGATATTTGTCTTCTAATGTATTCTGGATACAAGTTCTTTATTGAATACATAATTTAAAAACACTTTCTCCCCTTGTGTGAATTGTGTTTTCACTTTATTAATGAAGTCGTTTGAAGCATAAATGTTTTTATCTTGATAAAGCAAAATATACAGTTTTTTTTAATATCGTGTGCTTTTGGTGTCATAGCAAAGAAAACTTTGTCTAACTCAAGGTTTCACATTTTATCATTAGTATTTTCTAATAGTTTTATAGTTTTAAGCACTTAATTTACATCTATGACCATTTTGCATTAATTGTGGGTTTGTTTTAGGTAAGAGTCCACATTAATCCTCTTATATGTGGATATTCAAACAACTGAGAATAACTTACTGAAAAGATTATTCTTTCCCAGGTCTTGGTATCCTTGTCAAAAGTCAAGTAACCATAGATGCTTACTTCTGGACTTGCAGTTCTAGTCCATTGATCTATATGTCTACCCTATTTCCAATACAACACTGTCTTGTAGCCTTGCACTTGCATGTTCAGTTGCTCAGTCATGTCTGACTTCTTGCAACCTCATAGACTGTAGCCTGCCAGGCTTCTCTGTCCATGTGATTTTCTAGGTAAGAATACTGGAGTGGGTTGCAATTTCCTACTCCAGGGGATCTTCCAGAACTAGAGATTGAACCATATTTCTTGCATTGGCAGGCAGACTCTTCATCACTGGCACCATCTGGGAAGTCCTGCAGCCTTGTAGTAAGTTTTAAAATTGGTTACTGTAAGTTTTCCAATGTTATTTTTCTTTTAAATATTGTTTTGGTTCTATAGATCATGTGTTGCCATGAGAATTTTAGAATGATCTGTTGGTGTCTGTGAAAAAAATATGTTTGGGCTTTTAATAGGGCTGTATTGAATTTATAGATCAATAGAGTGTTTTTACCTTAACATTTTCGGTTCTTCCATTGGTAGTATTTTCTCCATTTATTTATATGTCCTGTAATTTCTTTCGTCATGTTTTATAGTTTTCATTGTACAAAATGAGGACTTCTTTTTTTTTTCCCAGAGTGCATCATCTTCATTTCCATTTACGTTATTGGAGAATTAGTGCTTTTGTGTGTGTGTGTGTGTGTGTTCACTTAAAAAAATATTTATTTAATTGGAGGTTAATTACTTTACAATATTGTAGTAGTTTTTGCCATACATTCACATGAATCAGCCATGGGTTTACATGTATTCCCCATCCTGAACCCCCTTCTCACCTCCTTCTCCATCGCATTCCTCTGGGTCATCTCAGTGCACGAGCCCTGAGCACCCTATCTCATACAATTGAAACTGGACTGGCGATACATTGCACATATGATACTATACATGTTTCAATGCCATTCTCTCAAATCATCCCACCCTCGCCTCACCCACAGAGTCCAAAAGAATGTTCTATACATCTGTGTCTCTTTGCTGTCTCTCATATAGTGTTATCATTACCATCTTTCTAAATTCCATATATATGCGTTAGTATACTGAGCGCAGCGGCTGCGACGGCACACTGAGCAGAGTTACCCTGGGCTGGAGGTCGGGGGTGGCAGTGGTTGGGAGGACCTTCACCAGCCTGGAGGTCGGGGGCGGCGGTTGGGGGGACCTTCCCTGGGCCGGAGGTCAAGGGCAGTAGCCTGCGTCTGAGATCAGGGGCGGCAGCTGCACTTTGCTGGGGCAGGTGTGAAGAGAGACCCTGCGGCCAAGGTCAGAGAAACCCAGAAGTGCTGCCGAAAGGAGCTACCTTACACCTGAGGTCAGGGGCGGAGGCTGAGAAGAGCTACTCCACGCCCAGCAAGCGACAGCTGTGTGAGCGCAGGAGCACCGAGAGGAGCTATTCCACGACCAAGGTCAGGAGGGACGGCTGTGAGGAGATACCCATCGTCCAAGGTAAGGAGCAGTGGCTGCACTTTGCAGGAGCAACCGTGAAGAGGTATCCCATGTCAGAGGTAGGAGAAACCCAAGCAAGAGGATAAGAGGTGCAAAAGGGCATAAGAGGGCAGACATACTACAACCCTATTAGCCAATCTGATCACATGGACCACAGCTTTGTCTAACTGGGTGAAACTAAGCCATGCTGTGTGGGGCCACCCGAGACGGTAGGGTCATGGTGGAGAGGTCTGACAGATTGTGGTCCACTGGAGATGGGAATGGCAAACTATTTCAGTATTCTTGCCTTGACAACCCCATGAACAGTATGAAAAGGCAAAATGATAGGATACTAAAAGATGAACTCCCCAGTTTGGTAGGTGCCCAATATGCTACTGGAGATGAGTGGAGAAATAATTCCAGAAAGAATGAAGGGATGGAGCCAAAGCAAAATTGATGCCCAGCTGTGGATATGGCTGGTGATAGAACCAAGGTCTAATGTTGTAAAGAGCAATATTGCATAGGAACCTGGAATGCTAGGTCCATGAATCAAGGCAAATTTGGAAGTGGTCAAAAAGGGGATGGCAAGAGTGAACGTCAACATTCTAGGAGTCAGTGAACTAAGATGTAGGGAATGGGTGAATTTAACTCAGATGAGCATTATATCTACTACTGTGGGCAGGAATCCCTTAGAAGAATGGAGTAGCCATCATGGTCAATAAAAGAGTCCAAAATGCAGTACTTGGATGCAACCTCAAAAATGACAGAATGATCTCTGTTCGTTTCCAAGGCAAACCGTTCAATATCACAGTAATCCAAGTCTATGCCCCGACCAGTAATGCTGAGGAAGCTGAAGTTGAATGGTTCTATGAAGACCTACAAGATATTCTAGAACTAACACCCAAAAAAGATGTCCTTTTCATTATAGGGGACTGGAATGCAAAAGTAGGAAGTCAGATAACACCTGGAGTAACAGGCAAATCTGGCTTTGGAGTACAGAATGAAGCAGAGCAAAGACTAATAGAGTTTTGCCATGAGAACTCACTGGACATAGCAAACACCCTCTTCCAACAACACAAGAGAAGACTCTACACATGGACATCACCAGATGGTCAACACTGAAATCAGATTGATTATATTCTTTGCAGCCAAAGATGGAGAAGTTCTATACAGTCAGCAAAAACAAGATGGGGAGCTGACTGTGGCTTGGATCATGAACTCCTTATTGCCAAATTCACACTGAAATAGAAGAAAGTAGGGAAAACCACTAGACCATTCAGGTATGACCTAAATTAAATCTCTTGTAATTGTATAGTGGAAGTGAGAAATAGATTTAAGGGACTAGATCTGATAGACAGAGTGCCTAATGAACTATGAACGAAGGTTTGTGACATTGTACAAGAGACAGGGATTAAGACCATATCCAAGGAAAAGAAATGTAAAAAAGCAAAATGGATGTCTGAGGAGGGCTTACAAATAGCTGTGAAAAGAAGAGAAGTGAAAAGCAAAGGAGAAAAGGAAAGATATTCCCATCTGAAAGCAGAATTCTAAACAATAGCAAGGAGAGATCAGAAAGCCTACCTCAGTGATAAATGCAAAGAAATAGAGGAAAACAACAGAATGGGAAAGACTAGAGATCTCTTCAAGAATATTAGAGATACCAAGGGAACATTTCATGCCAAGATGGGCTCGATAAAGGACAGAAATGGTATGGACTTAGCAGAAGCAGAAGGTATTACGAAGAGGTGGCAAAAATACACAGAAGAACTTTATAAAAAACATCTTCACAATCAAGATAATCACGATGGTGTGGTCACTCATACTCAGCTAGAGCCAGACATCCTGGAATGTGAAGTCAAGTGGGCCTTAGAAAGCATCACTACAAACAAAGCTAGTGGAGGTGATAGGATTCCAGTTGAGCTATGTCAAATACTAAAAGATGATGCTGTGAAAGTGCTGCACTGAACATGTCAGCAAAGTTGGAAAACTCAGCAATGGCCACAGGACTAGAAAAGGTCAGTTTACATTCCTATCTCAAAGAAAGGGAATGCCAAAGAATGCTCAAACTACCGCAAAATTATACTCATTTCACATGCTAATAAAGTAATGCTCAAAATTTTCCAAGCCAGGCTTCAGCAATACATGAACTGTGAACTTTCAGATGTTCAAGCTCGTTTTAAAAAGCTAGAGGAACCAGAGGTCAAATTGCCAACATCTTCTGGATTATCAAAAAAGCAAGAGAGTTCCAGAAAAACATCTACTTCTGCTTTATTGACTATGCAAAAGCCTTTGACTGGGGATCACAATAAACTGTGGAAAATTCTTAAAGAGATGGATATACCAGGCCATCTGACCAGTCTCTTGAGAAACCTGTATGCAAGTCAGGAAGCAACAGTTAGAACTGGACATGGAACAACAGACTGGTTCCAAATAGGAAAAGCAGTACGTCAAGGGTGTATATTGTCACCATGCTTATTTAACTTATATGCAGAGTACATCATGAGAAATGCTGGACTGGAAGAAGCACAAGCTGGAATTGACACTGCCAGGAGAAATATCAAGAACCTCAGATATGCAGACAACACCACCCTTATGGTAGAAAGTGAAGAGGAACTAAAAATCCTCTTGATGAAAGTGAAAGAAGAGAGTGAAAGTGTTGGATTAAGGCTCAACATTCAGAAACTAAGACCATGACCTCTGGTCCCATCACTTCATGGGAAACAGATAGGGAAACAGTGGAAAAGGTGTCAGACTTTATTTTTTGCGCTCCAAAATCACTCTAGATGTTGATTGCAGCTATGAAATTAAAATACGCCTACTCCTTGGAAGGAAAGTTAAGGCCAACCTGGATAGCATATTGAAAAGCAGAGACATTACTTTGCCAACAAAGGTCCATCTAGTCAAGGCTATGGTTTTTCCAGTAGTCATGTATGGATGTGAGAGTTGGACAGTGAAAAAGGCTGACCATGGAAGAATTGATGTTTTTGAACTGTGATGTTGGAGAAGACTCTTGAGAGTCCCTTGGACTGCAAGGAGATCCAAAAAGTGTATCCTAAAGGAGATCAGTCCTGGGTGTTCATTGGAAGGACTGATGTTGAAGCTGAAACCCCAATACTTTGGCCACCTCATGTGAAGACCTGACTCATTGGAAAAGGCCCTGATGTTGGGAAGGATTGGGGGCAGGAGGAGAAGGGGATGACAGAGGATGAGATGGCTGGATGGCACCACCGACTCGATGGACATGGGTTTGGGTTGACTCCGTAATTGGTGATGGACAGGGAAGCCTGGTGTGCTGCCCTTCATGTGGCTGCAAAGAGTCGGACATGACTGAATGACTGAACTGAACTGAACTGATACTGTATTGGTGTCTTTAATTCTGACTTACTTCACTCTGTATAATAGGCTCCAGTTTCATCCACCTCATTAGAACTGATTCAAATGTATTCTTTTTAATGGCTGATTAATATTCCATTATGTATATGTACCAGACCTTTCTTATCCATTTGTCTGCGGATAGACATCTAGGTTGCTTCCATGTTCTGGCTATTATAAACAGTGTGGTGATGAACATTGGGGTACACCTGTTTGTTTCAATTCTGGTTTCCTTGGTGTGTATGCCCAGCAGTGGGATTGCTGGGTCATATGGCAGTTCTATTTCCAGTTTTTTAAGGAATCTCCACACTGCTCTTCATAGTGGCTGTACTAGTTTGCATTCCCACCAACAGTGTAAGAGGGTTCCCTTTTCTCCACACTCACCAGCATTTATTGTTTGTAGACTTTTGGATAGCAGCCATTCTGACTGGTATGAGATGTTACCTCATTGTGGTTTTGATTTGCATTTCTCTGATAATGAGTGATGTTGAGCATCTTTTCATGTGTTTGTTAGCCATCTGTATGTCTTCTTTGGAGAAATGTCTGTTTAGTTCTTTGGCCCATTTTTTGATTGGGTCATTTATTTTTCTAGAATGGAGCTGCAGGAGTTGCTTGTATATTTTTGAGTTAATTCTTTGTTGCTTCATTGGCTATTATTTTCTCCCATTCTGAAGGTTGTCTTTTCACCTTGCTTATAGTTTCCTTTGTTGTGCAGAAGCTTTTAATTTTAATTAGGTCCCATTTTTTAATTTTTGCTTTTATTTCCAATACTCTGGGAGATGGGCCATAGAGGATCCTGCTGTGATTTATGTCAGAGTGTTTTGCCTAAAATTTCCTCTAGGAGTTTTATAGTTTCTGGTTTATTTTGAGATATTTAACCCATTTTGAGTTTATTTTTGTGTATGGTGTTCTAGTTTCTTTCTTTTACAAGTGGTTGACCAGTTTTCCCAGCACCACTTGTTAAAGGGATTGTCTTGCCTCCTTTGTCAAAGATAAGGTGTCCATAGTTGTGTGGATTTATCTCTGGGCTTTCTGTTTTGTTCCATTGATCTATGTTTCTGTCTTTATGCCAGTACCATAGTCTCTTGATGACTATAGCTTTGTAGTATAACCTGAAGTCAGACAGGTTGATTCCTCCAGGTTTGTTCTTCTTTCTTAAGATTGCTTTGGCTATTCAAGGTTTTTTGTATTTCCATACAAATTGTGAAATTATTTGTTCTAGTTCTGTCAAAAACACAATTGTTAGCTTGACACAGATTCCATTGAATCTATAGACTACTTAGGGTAGTATACTCATTTTCAATATATTGATTATTCCAGTCCTTGATCATGGCATATTTCTCTCTTTGTGTCCCCTCTCATTTCTTACATCAGTGTCTTATAGTTTTCTATATATATATGTCTCTTGTTTCTTTATGTAGATATATTCCCAAGTATTTTTTTTTCTTTTCATTGCAATGGTTTATGGAATTGTTTCTTTAATTTCTCTTTCTGTTTACTCATTGTCAGTATATAGGAATGCAAAGGATTTCTGTGTGTTAATTTTATAACCTGCAACTTTACTATATTCATTGATTTGCTCTAGTAATTTTCTGGTAGTCTTATGTAGAGCATCATGTCATCTGAAAACAGTGAGTTTTAGTTCTTCTTTTACAATCTGGATTCCTTTTATTTCTTTGCCTGCTCTGATTGCTGTGGCCAAAACTCCCAAAACTGTGTTCAGTAGTAGTGGTGAGAGTGGGCACCCTTGACTGTTCCTGACTTTAGGGGAAATGCTTTCAGTTTTTCACCATTGAGGATAATGTTTGCTGTGTGTTTGTCATATATAGCTTTTATTATGTTGAAGTATGTTCCTTCTATTCCTGCTTTTTGGAGGCTTTTTATCATAATATGGATGTTGAATTTTGTCAAAGGTTTTCTCTCCATCTATTGAGATAATCATATGGTTTTCATCTTTCAATTTGTTAATGTGGTGTATTACATTGATTGATTTGTGGATATTAAAGAATCCTTGCGTTCCTGGGGTAAAGCCCACTTGGTCATGATGTATGATCTTTTTAATATGTTGTTGGATTCTGTTTGCTAGAATTTTGTTAAGGATTTTTGCATCTATGTTCATCAGTGATACTGGCCTGTAGTTTTCTTTTTTGTGGCATCTTTGTCAGGTATTAGGGTGATGGTGGCCTCATGGAATGAGTTTGGAAGTTTATCTTCCTCTGCAATTTTCTGGAAGAGTTTGAGTAGAATAGGTGTTAGCTCTTCTCTAAATTTGATAATACTGTGAATGGAATTTCTTGTCTTTTTGTTTTCTGGTCATGCCTTGAGCCTTGTGGGATCTTTTTTCTCTGAGCAGGGATTGAACCTTGGCCCTCAGCAGTGAAAGCATGATGTCCTAACCACTTGATGATCAGTGATTTACCTTCATTTTCTTTTTAGATTGTTAATTGATAGCACTTACACATACTATAAACTTCTTTAATTGCTAGCACTTACACATACTATTGACTTCAGAAGTTGACCTTGGTTGCTGAGATCTTGCTTTGGTTGTTAATCAGTTCTTATTGTTTGTGTGTGTGTGTGTGTGTTGTGACTGTCTAGGATTTTCTATGTTTCCTGCAAATAAAGAAAGTTTCCATTTTCTCTTTCCAATACGGATTGTTTTCATCTCTTTTATCTAGTGGTAAGGGTAAAAACACTCTTCATTTGTTCCCAATCTCAAGTGGACGGCATTTAGTCTTTCATCATTATAGCATGTTTTTAGCTGTGTATTTTTGTGAATACTAATCCCTGCTATACATGATATTGCCTACCTTCTATCAGTAGACTTCTGTGGCTTGTTACTGCATGCTAGCCTGATGCTGAGGGAGCTTCTGTGTTTCCTTAGTACAAGCTAAATCTTAGGTAGGCAAGATACTAGGTTCTCATGGCCAGGCCTTTCTCAGCAATGCTGTCCCTGTCAACTGTGCTTGCATGCATGCTCAGTGACTCTTTTGCAATCCCATGGATTGTATGTAGCCCTCCAGGCTCCTCTGTCCATGAAATTTTCCAGTCAAGAATACTGGATTGGGTTGCAATTTTCTACTCCAGAGGATCTTCCCCAGCCAGGGATGGAACTTACATTTCCTGTGTCAGAAACCTCTAGTGATCTGAGCCAAGATTGTTTTATCTCCCTCCAAGGAGTAATGAGGGCTTCTCAGGTGGTGCTAGTGATAAAGAACCCACTTGCCAATGCAGGAGACATGGGTTCAATTCCTGGGTCAGGGAGAACCCTTGAAGAAGAAAATGTAATCCACTCCAGTATTCTTGCCTGGAGAACCCCATGGACAGAGGAGCCTGGTGGGACACAGTCCATGGGGTCACAAAGAGTTGGACATGACTGAGCATGCAAGAGTAGAGATTATTTTACTTTCCTGTAAAACCACCTTCAGTGGGTCTTATTCTGTGCCCTGCGTAAAACAAGATTAGCTGCTTATACCCTAAAAATGTAAGGCACTTTTTTTTTTCATAGAGGAGAAGATTTGGGGCAAAGCTTCATGACTTTCTCTCAACAATGGCTTCTCACTTCCTTCAACCCTGACCCACTCTTTCTCATCTATTTTGTGGATTAGAATTTCTCATTCATTTCAGGGACTAGCCATTTCCTTCTCTTGGGGATCTTCCTGACCCAGGGATTGAACCCTCATCTCCTGCATTGCAAGCAGATTCTTTACCATCTGAGGCACCAGGGAAGCCCATTTCATGGACACTACCTTGCAAATGTTCATGATCTGTCTCTGCGGTTCCTATACTCTCAAATAGCCTACACTTATTCTTTTGCATTTCACTTAAAAAAAAGCTAAAAACATTAGCTGAATATTTCTTACCTGTTTATCAACATAGGACTGGAAATTCTATTTAGCACAATAAAAAGAGAAAAGGTAAACAAATGTCATATCGCCTTATATGCAGATATCATGCTTTTCTATGTAGAATATCTCCCCAAATATTCTGAAACTAATAAATGCATTTAATTAGACTGCAGGATATAAATCAATATATATATATATATAAAGATCAATTGTATTTTTGCATACTAACAATGAGCATGTGGAAATCAATATTTGAAATACCTGTAATAGAAATATAATTTTGAAATATAATCATTCAATATGAAATACTTAGGTATAAATCTAACAAAACATGCACAGAACTCATATGCTGAAAACTTACAAAATGCTGATAAAAAAATGAAAGATCTAAATAACTAGAGACACATATTAATGAATTGGAAGAGTCATCATGATAAAGGTGTTAATTCGCCCGTCCATTTGATATACAGGTTTTAGGTAATTCCTATTAAAAATCCCAGCAAGACTGTAAATAAGAACAAGATTATTCTAAATCTGTATTGAAAAGACAAAGAAACTAGAATAGCTAAAAAAACATTCTGGAAAAAATACAGTAGGAGGAAATGCTTTGTCTAAATTCAAGACACATTACATTCTTGCACTAATCAAGACTATGTGGTACTGGCAGAGAGACAGACATAGTGATAACAGAACACAGTAGAGAACCTAGAAGTAACCCACACAAAAGTATGAACAACTGATTTTTGAACATATGTGAAAAAGCAATTCAATGCACAAAGAATGGTCTTTTTAACAAATGCTAGACACATTGGATAGCCACAGAAATAAAGAAGAAAAAAGAACATGGACCTAAAATATACAATTTATGCAAAAATTATTTTATTCCAACCAAATAACATAATCCATAACTCATATAGGTTTTAACTAACTCATTTATGGTCATTAAGTTATGACATAAATTATGATCCTTGAAACTAAATATGAAAAACATGATTTTTTATTATACATTTAATTACTTAATTTTGATTTCAATATAAAAATTCAATGGAAATTGCATATGAAGTCTTTTTTCAGTAGAAAAACATCAAAGTTCATTATGTATAAATACATGTTTAAATACATAAAGTTTGCCTGCAATGACAAGTAGATGTTATTTTTGTTGCTCCAAATGATTTTAATAAACTTTGCTGTTTTTCTACTGAAAAAAAGACTTCCAAGCCTGTATTACCTTGATAATTTCATGTTAGTTTTAAAAGTTAAATAGTTGCCATATATTTGTCTATGCAGTCCCTATAGTAACCATGAGATACTAATCTCTTTAATATTAAAATCTCAGCCAAACTGCTGCACATTGTGCAAAGTCAATACAAAAGATATGATATAATTGAAGTAATTTATTAAGGAACTTTGTAAGAATTTTAGAATTTTTGGTTAGAATTATAGTCATAGTAATATAGAATAATGTATTAGAATAATAAATGTAAAGAACCATATAAACTCAAAATTACCAGTTTTTTATTTATTGTGTTGGTTTTGCCATACAATGACACGAAACCGCCATGGGTTTACATATGCTCCCCCTCCAGAACCCCCCTCCCTCCTCCCTCCCGATTCCCTCCCCCTGGGACATCTCGGTGCACCAGCCCCGAGCATCAACCCTGGGCTGGCGATTGATTTCACATATGATAATTAACATGTTTCAATGCCATTCTCCCATATCATCCCACCCTTGCCCTCTTCCACAGAGTCCATGAGTCTGTTCTATACAGCTGCATTCTTTTACCAGTTTTTTAAAGGAAACTTATTTACAATGCTCTTTAAGAACATTTACATACTTAAAAAGGCTTTCATAGAAATTAATAATCTCAAATATTACTGAGTTTGTAGATGGTTATTCATTGACATTGTAATAGTAGTAAATGGAGAATTAAACATTAAAAGGTTTCTCTAGAGATCTTTTACATCTTCCTCATATTATTGAAAAGAACATATATATTAATGTGATTAAGGTGAGATATCTCAATATGAACTAATCATGTGGCATCAGGCAATATTCAGTGCTCTTGAATTCTTACAACATCAGTTTTCACTAAAATTAAATTAGATAAATGTGCTATTGAATAACAAACTTGTCTATATATAAGGTGGACAGTAGTGTTTAAAATTATAAATATATATAAACATTTATTTAATTTAACATCATTTTACATCTTGAAATATAATAATGAAAATGCTTCAGTTACTACATAAATTATTCATCTTGGCTATAACAAGGTTTCAGTTGGATAAATAAGGTTGTAATTCAGCTCCATATGCTTAATGTTTCTGTTTAGATTAAAAGCCTACACTGAATTAGTAAAGGCATTGCACCTATTGCTTTAAGCAAAGCATGCCTACTTTTGAAAAGTTTATATGAAAAATGGTAAGAAAATTATCATTAAATTGTCAAATATTTATAGGACATACTGATACATTATACAATATATAAAAATTAGTCTATTTTATTAACATAATTCTTTTCTCATATAATATATAGTATACAATATGTATTATAAAATATATATTATATAATAAACATTATTTTTGTATATTTAAAATTTACATGTAACTGGGTACTCTCTACTATTTTTGCTAAATATGACAACCCTACCATTGAACAGTATATAGTTAGGAAAACACACACTACTGTGAGTCAACAGCTATATAAATATTATAGTGAACATGATACTCCAAAATTTGTCTTCTAGTTACATGGGAGAAACTGTTTCCCACCTGTGTCTTTTTGCACAGAACATATTAGTTAACATTTAGAACTATTAATTACCAAATATTGTGAGATAAAATAGAAACATAAATATCTAGTCAACTTAGGAAGAAGGGAGAAGTGTGCAAGTTTTGGGAGGATGGTATGAGGCAGATAAAATCAAGTCTGGTTTCTCAGGAAACAATATTTTAAAATTAGCAAATGTCTCAGGGACTACATTGAGATAGAGAGCAAATAAAAGACCTTGACCAGTATACAAGGAAAAAGTAATTTTTCATAGGGACTCATATGCAGAAAAACAATTTGTCTTAAGGAGTTAGAAGAGAAATAGATGATTGGTATTTTCCCCTTGTGTCTTGCTCAGAGTTAAGAGGATTATAAATTTGCTTTCATTTTTTGGAACTTGAAATGAAATACCGTAATACAGGGTTTCTAATATGAGCACATTAGTTTAAAGTCACTTATTTTTCTTTTCTTCTTGGAATTCACAAGGAGAATAAGGCAGCAGAAATCCACACCTATTATATGACACTAGGAATGGCTGAAACCTTAAATAATGAAAAGATGTCTGCCCTGTGACCCACAGTGAATACAGGAGAATATTATGACCTGGAGTAAGTAGAGAATATGGGAATTCCCAGGTGGCACAGTGGTAAAGAATTCTCCTGCCAATTCAGGAGACAACAGAGACGTAGGTTTGATCCTTGGGTCAGAAAGCTCTCTTGGAGTAGAAAATGGCAACCCACTCCAGTTGGAAAATGGAAACCCACTCCAGTTGGAAAATGGAAACCCACTCCATTCTTGCCTGGAAACTAATTCCATGAGAAGTCAGGAGCCTGAGATGAAAATAGTATTCTGTGTGTAATACTGGGAACAGTGTGCAAAGACTGCAGGTGTGGCCTTGTTCTGAAGCTTAGAGCAACCACATAGTGAGGAACTTATAGTGGAGGAAATCTTCAAGATGAAACAAAAAAGAAATGGGAAAAGATAAATGTTGAAATATGCGAATTGATATGCTACTACCTGGACAATGAAAACACCAGAAAAATAGAGAAATGAAAATGCAGAGCAGGAAGTATTTGTAAAATCAATCGAGATAAGTTTCTCAGACTTAATGAAGGAAAAAAGTAGCAAAATGGAAGTGATTCAGAGTAAACTGGAAACGGAGAAATAAACTGCAACACACACATACACAGAATCACATGAGAGTGAAATTTTTCTAAATGTCGAACAAAAAAGGAAATTCTAAAAGCTTACAGACAGAAAATTCTGAAAGCCTACATAAAACAAGAAATATACCGTGTTCGTGGATTGGAAGAATCAATATAGTGAAAATGAGTATACTAGCCAAAGCAATCTATAATTCAATGCAATTCCTATCAAGCTACCAGAGGTCTTTTTCAGAGAATTAGAACAAATAATTTCACTATTTGTATGGAAATACAAAAAACCTCGTATAGCCAAAGCAATCTTGAGAAAGAAGAATGGAACTGGAGGAATCAAACTACCTGACTTTAGGCTATACTACAAATCCACAGTCATTAAGACAGTATGGTACTGGCACAAAGACAGAAATATAGATCAATGGAAGAGAATAGAAAGCCAGAGATAAATCCACGCACCTATGGACACCTTATCTTTGACAAAGGAGGCATGAATATACAATGGAGAAAAGACAATCTCTTTAACAAGTGGTGCTGGGAAAACTGGACAGCCACTTGGAAAAGAATGAAACTAGAACACTTTCTAACACCATACACAAAAATAAACTCAAAATGGATCAAAGATCTAAGCATAAGACCAGAAACTATAAAACTCCTAGAGGATAACATAGGCAAAACACTCTCTGACATAAACCAAAGTGGGATCCTCTATGAGCCACCTCCCAGATTATCGGAAATAAAAGCACGAATAAACAAATGGGACCTAATTAAAATTAAAAGCTTCTGCACAACAAAGGAAACTGTAATCAAGGTGAAAAGACAGCCTTCAGAATGGGAGAAAATAATAGCAAATGAAGCAATGGACAAACAATTAATCTCAAAAATATACAAGCAACTCCTGCAGCTCCATTCTAGAAAAAGAAAAGAGCCAATCAAAAAGTTGGCCAAAGAACTTAACAGACGTTTCTCCAAAGAAGACAAAAAAATGGCTAACAAACACATGAAAAGATGCTCAACATCATTCATTATCAGAGAAATGCAAATCAAAACCACAATGAGGTACCACTTTACACCAGTCAGAATGGCTGCCATCCAAAAGTCTACAAGCAATAAATGCTGGAGAGGATGTGGAGAAAAGGGAACCCTCTTACACTGTTGGTGGGAATGCAAACTAGTACAGCCACTATGGAAAACAGTGTGGAGGTTCCTTAAAAAGCTGCAAATAGACCTGCCATATGACCCAGCAATCCCACTGCTGGGCATATACACCGAGGAAACCAGAATTGAAAGAGCCACGTATACCCCAATGTTCATCGCCGCATTGTTTACAATAGCCAGGACATGGAAGCAACCTAGATGCCCATCAACTGACGAATGGATAAGAAAGCTGTGCTACATATACACAATGGAATATTACTCAGCATTAAAAAAAAAATTCATTTGAAGCAGTTCTACTCAGGTGGATGGAACTGGAGCCTATTATCCAAAGTGAAGTAAGCCAGAAGGAAAAACCACAATACAGTATACTAATGCATATATATGGAATTTAGAAAGATGGTTATGAGAACCCTGCATGCGAGACAGCAAAAGGAACGCAGATGTATAGAACAGACTTGTGGACTCTGTGGAAGAGGGCAAGGGTGGGATGATATGGGAGAATGGCATTGAAACATGTTAATTATCATATGTGAAATCAATCACTAGCCCAGGGTTGATGCTCCGGGCTGGTGCACGGGGATGTCCCAGCGGGAGGGAGTCGGGAGGGGGGAGGGAGGGGGGAGGGAGGGGTGTTCTGGACGGGGAGCATGTGTAGATCCATGGCTGTTTCATGTTACTGTATGGCAAAACCAACACAATAAAGTAAAGAAAATTAAAAAAAAAGAGTTATACAGAGACTTAGATTTTCAAATAACAGCACGAGTTGTAAGAAACCGAAGAAAAAGAATATAAAATTAAGTACATGTATTTATTCAAACTATCATTTAAATATATATGTAAGATGAAATTGTTCCCAGGCATAAAAGTCCCAGAAATTTTGTTACAAGAGATAAGGCAAAACAGTTGTTAATTTATTACTTGTAAGAGGAGAAAAAATCCTGGTAGTTGCTTAAGGACATATAGAAGAAAATGTGATAAATTACCATGGTAAATTTTGTTGTGGTGAAATGGATGTGAGAATGTGAGAGAATAGTAAAAATAGCTATTTGTTGCTGTTGTTTAGTCACTAAGTCCTGTCCAACTCTTTGCAACCCCGTGAACTGTAGCCTGCTATGTTCCACTGTCCATGGTATTTCCCAGGCAAGAATACTGAAGTGGATTACCATTTCCTTCTCCAGGGTATCTGCCCAACCCAGGGACTGAACCCTCCTCTGCTGTATTGGCAGAAAAATTCTTTACCACTGAGCCAACAGGGAGGCCAAAATATCTATAATTACACTAAAATCAGTATCAAATAAAAATCAACATAATGGAAAGTTAGAAAGGGGAGAAGGATAAATGATATGATAATGTGACAGGTTGAAATAAACTATATTCTTAAATTGAGATATTCACTGCTTACAAAATGCACACCTTAAACACAAGAACACATTGTAGTTAAAAGTAAAAACATGAAAAAGACATATTAGGCAAGTCAGCCAAAAGACAGATGGTGTAGCTATATTAAAAAGACAAAAAATAGTATTCAATTCAACATGAAGAGAGGGATGGATTAGATCTGGGGGGGGGAAGGCATTAGTGGAAAAGTTGTAGAAATTCATATAAAACTGAAGTCTTGTTAATCAGTTCAATTCAGTTGCTCAGTCATGTCTGACTCTTTGCAACCCCATGGTGTGCTTCCCTGTCCAGCACCAATTCCCGGGGCCTACTCAAACTCATGTCCATTGAGTCGATGATGCCATCCTCTGTCCTCTGTACTCTGTCCTCTGTTTCATCTTCTGTTGTCCCCGTCTCCTCCCACCTTCAATCTTTCCCAGCATCAGGGTCTTTTCCAATGAGTCAGTTCTTATCATCAGATAGCCAAAGTATTGGAGTTTCAACTTCAACATCAGTCCTTCCAATGAATATTCAGAACTGATTTCCTTTAGGATGGACTGGTTGCATCTCTTTGAAGTCCAAAGGACTCTTAAGAGTCTTTTCCAACACCATAGTTCAAAAGCATCCATTCTTCAGCCCTCAGCCTTCTTTATAGTCCAACTCTCACATCCATGCATGAAGACTGGAAAAACCATACCTTTGACTAGCTGGACATTTGGCAGCAAAATAATGTCTCTGATTTTTAATATGATGTCTAGGTTGATCATAACTTCTCTTCCAAGGAGCAAGCATATTTTAATTTCATGGCTGAAGTCACTATCTGCAGTGATTTTGGATCCTCCATAAAAATATATCTCAATGTTTCCACTGTTTCCCCATGAATTTGCCATGAAATGGTGGGACCAGTTGCCATGATCTTAGTTTTCTCAATGTTGAGCTTTAAGCCAACTTTTTCATTCTCCTCTTTCAGTTACATCAAGAGGCTTTTTAGTTCATCTTCACTCACTGCTGTAAGGGTGGAGTCATCTGTGTATGTGAGATTATTGATATTTCCCCAGAAATCTTGATTCCAGTTTGTGCTTCATCCAGCCTGGCGTTTTGCATGATATACTCTGCATATAAGTTAAATAAGCAGGGTGACAATATAAAGCCATGAAATACTCCTTTCCTGATTTGGAACCAGTAGATTGTTCCATGTCCAATTCTAACTGTTGCTTCCTGACCTGCATACAGGTTTCTCCGGAGGCAGGTCAGGTGGTCTGGTATTCCGATCTCTTTAAGAATTTTCCACAGTTTGTTGTGATCCACATAGTCAAAGACTTTGGTGTAATCAATAAAGCAAAAGTAGATGTTTTTCTGGAACTCTCTTACTTTTTCAATGATCCAGTGAATGTTGGCAATTTGATCTCTGGTTCCTCTGCCTTTTCTCAATCCAGTTTTAACATCTGGAAATTCACGGTTCGCATACTGTTGAAGCTTGGCATGGAGAATTTTAGCATTACTTTGCAAGTGTGTGAGATGCATGTAATTGTGCAGTAGTTTGAACATTCTTTGGCATTGCCTTTCTTTGGTATTGGAATGAAAACTGACCATTTTGAGTCCTGTGGCCACTGATGAGTTTTCCAAATTTGCTGCCATATTGAGTTCAGCAGTTTCACAGCATCATCTTTTAGGATTTTAAATAACTCAACTGGAATTCCATCACCTCTGCTAGCTTTGTTCATAGTGATGCTTCCTAAGGCCCACTTGACTTTGCATTCCAAGATGTTTGGCTCTAGGTGAGTGATCATACCACTGTGGTTATCTGGGTCATGAAGATCTTTTTTGTACAGTTCTTCTGTGTATTTTTGCCACATTTTCTTAATATTATCTGCTTATGTTAAGTCCATATCATTTCTGTCCTTTATTTTGCTCATCTTTGCAGGAAATATTCCCTTGGTATGTCTGATTTTCTTGAAGAGATCTCTAGTCTTCCCCGTTCTATTGCTTTCCTCCATTTCTTTGCACTGATCACTGAGGAAGGCTGTCTTATCTCTTCTTGCTATTCTTTGGTACTCTGCATTCAAATGGGTATATCTTTCCTTTTCTCCTTTGCCATTTGCTTCTCTTCCTTTCTCAGCTATATGTAAGGCCTCCTCAGACAACCATTTTTTTCCTTTTTTGCATTTCTTTTTCTTGGGGATGGTCTTGATTGCTGCCTCCTCTACAGTGTCACGAACCTCTGTCCATAGTTCTTCAGGCAGTCTGTCTATCAGATCTAATCTCTTCAAGCTATTTGTCACTTCCATTGTGTAATCATAAGGGATTTGATTTAGGTCATCTCTGAATGGTCTAGTGGTTTCCCTTACTTTCTTCAATTTAAGCCTGAATTTGGCAATAAGAAGTTCATGATCTGAGCTGTAATCAGCTCCCAGTCTTGTTTTTGCTGACTGTACAGAGCTCTCCATCTTTGACTACAAATATAATCAATTTGATTTTGATATTGACCATCTGGTGATGTGCATGTGTAGAGTCTTCTCTTATGCTGTTGAAAGACAGTGTTTGCTATGATCATTGCATTCTCTTGTCAAAACTTTTGTTAGCCTTTGTCCTGCTTTGTTTTGTACTCCAAGGCCAAATTTGCCTGTTACTCCAGGTATCTCTTGACTTCCTATCTTTGCATTACAGTTCCCTACAATGAAAAAGACATATTTTGGGGGTGTTAGTTCTAGAAGGCCTTGTAGGCCTCCATAGAACTATTCAACTTCTACTTCTTCAGCATTATTGTGGGGGCATAGACTTGGATTACTATGATATTGAATGGTTTGCCTCGGAAATGAACAGAGATCATTCTGTCATTTTTGAGATTTCATCGAAGTACTGCATTTCCAATTCTCTTGTTGACTATGATGACTATTCCATTTCTTCTTAGGGATTCTGGTCCACGTTAGTAGATATAATGGTCATCTGAGTTAAATTCACCAATTCCAGTCCATTTTAGTTCACTGATTCCTAAAATGTCGATGTTCACTCTTGCCATCTCCTGTTTGATCACTTCTGATTTTCCTTGACTCATGGACCTAATATTCCAGGTTCCTATGCACTCTTGCTCTTTACAGCATTGGCCTTTACTTCCATTACCAGCACAGCCACAGCTATGTGTTATTTTTGCTTTGGCTCTGTCTCTTCATTCTTCCTGTAGTTATTTCTCCATCAGCATATTGGGAATCTACCTACCTGGGGAGTTCATCTTTCAGTGTCCTATCTTTTTGCCTTTTCATAATGATCATGGGGTTCTCACGGCCAGAATACTGAAGTGGTTTGCCATTCCCTTCTCCAGTGTACCACATTTTGTCAGAAATCAACATGACCTGTCCATCTTGGGTGGCCCTACACAGTATGGCTCATAGTAATGTATGTTTGTTATTTTTTTTAGTTTCAAAATATGCATCACCGCAATGTAAGTTGTTCACATGTATAGAAATTGGGTGAAACTGTGATGTTTATATAACTCTTCTGTAAACCTAAAATTATGCTCAAATAAAAAGTGTCTTACAATACCAAATATTACTCAAAATGGATCATAAATTTGGAAGCAAAATATGAAAGTATAAAACTTAAAAAAAAAAAGATGGAGAAAAACTTCAAGACCTAGAGTTGGGTCAAGAGTTAACTGTAACACCAAAAGCATGATCAGTAAAAGAAAAGACAACAAATTTGACTTTGTGAAAATTAAAATTTTTTGTTATAAAACCTTTTTAAGAGGATAAAATAACAAGCTACAGAATTAGAGGAGATATCTGAAAACCACATATGTGACAGAGGACTCATTTCTAGGTATAAAAAGAACTCTCAAAACTTAATAGTAAAAATAAAAACAATCCACCTACAAAATGGGAAGACACATGCACACATAGACAAACTGATTATCAACAAAGATTCAAAGAAAGATTGGAAGAGAGATAATAGTCTTTTCAAAATTTGAGTCTGGAGCAATTGTGTAGCCACATGCAAAACAAGTTAATTGTTATCTCTACATCACACCACATAAAAATTAACTCAAAATGGATTATGGACCTCAATAATGTTTCTATATGCTTCCATATGAAAACCCAAGAGAAAGTATTTGTCACTTTGAAACCATTTTTCAGGTCCAAAAATCTATTAATATGGAACAAAGGTAAATTGGACTTCATTCAAACTCCAATCATTGAAAAAGACTGTAAAAAGAATGAAAAGAAAAATCACAGCTTGTGGGAAAATGTTTGCCAGTTACATATCTGATAGAGGAGTTGTGTCAAGCACATACAAAGAATTCTCAAAACACAATTATAAGGAATCAAACAACCCAATAAAAAAGAAGCAAAATACTTAAACAGACACTTCATCAAAGAATATATAGAGATGGCAAATAAACACATGCAAAAATGGTTAGTCATCTATCATTAAGGAAATGCTATACCACAATGAGACACTACTATGTATTTATTAGAAGATCTAAAACTGAAAATACTGGTGGTACTCTGTCCTTCAGGATATTGATCACTGGAATGTTACAATGCTGCTAATCAGAATATAAATAGCACAATGTTTTGGGAAACAGTTTAGCAGATTGGTAAAAAGCTAAACATTTACCTCCTACATGATTGATCCATTTTAAACCTTTGTATTTTTTCAAGAGACATGGAAACATATGTGATGCAAAGAACTATACACAAATGTTCATAACAGCTTTTACTTATAATGGGAAAAAAATAGAAACAACCAAAATGTACACCAACAAGGGGATGAATAAACAAAATTTGGTATATCCACCAACAAGGGGATGAATAAACAAAATTTGGTATATCCACACAATGGAATACAATTCAATCATAGAAATGAATAAATTATAGATACACACAGCAACATGAATTAATCACGAAATAATTATGCTGAGTGAAAGAAAGAAGACAGGAAAGAATTTTGTTTGATTCCATCTACATAAATTCCCAGCATATTTAAACTGATCTATTGTCACAGAAAGCATATAAGTATTTTCTTTGGAGGAAAGCAGCAAGTATTAACAGGAAAGATGAGGTTATAAAGTTGCATGAGGAAATTTTGGAGTTGATGGATACGTTATCATGTGTGTATAAATATCAAAAATTATCATAGTACACATTTTAAATATGCACAGTTTATTCTATATCTGTTATGTCCCCCCAAAGGCTGTGAATATTTTTTAAAAGCTGGTTAGTATTGGAAACAAAATGATCAAAGTCAAAAATTCTGCTTTTTCCCATATACAAAGGAATCATGAAAAGTATGATTTCTACCAAAATAAATTAAAATATATACTGTAGCGTCATGTTTTCCTACTCTCTAGTTTTCTGCTGTATTCTGTGATTATAATGATTACTGATTTATTAAAAGTGTATTATGGCTAGTAGGTAATTCACATTTAATTATGCTTCTATCAATAAAAATTATTTCTTTTAATGAATTTGTCTATATTTTCAAGTTTTATTAGTTTCAAATATGCACAGTGATTTTTGCCATATACATAGCACAATGCTACAAAAGCAAACTCAAAGGCTCATATGATCCATTTCTCTACAGCAACCAAGGATAATTCCTTCTTAAAATATAACCAAACTGTAGAAGTTCAACAAACATATGAAAATCAGTGAATTTTAAAAAAAAAAGCAGACTCACAATCAAAGTGAATATCCTTATATTATTCTCTGGTATTTCTTTTCTTACTCTAATTAAAACCTGGTTCTCTGCTGAGGATGGTGCTTCCCTTAAATCCTTCTAAGTGTTTGCTCTTCCTTACTCCTGCATCTCATGAATCATTTTCCCATTGTCTCCCATTCTCGCCCTCTCATGCTTTATTACCCCAGTTATGAATCCATTGCCTTTAAGACTTTACCAACTCTACTATCCAATGTCCACCCTTGTTGTAGTTATTCAGAGACTCTTAGCATACCCCTAATCCCATTTATAAAACTGTACTAACATTTGCTGATGATGACTAAAGACTAAAAGATTAAAGACTATCTTTTCTGGGTTTGGCAAAGTCAAGTTGTCTGTGTTCACATAGGTCTATTTTCTGGGTTTTTTATTTAGTTCATTTATCTATGTGCATTCATTTTAAATGTCATGTTTTCCTGTTTATTGTAGGTTTTATTTATCATCATTTCTTGTTTATGTAGCTTTGAAATAAATCTTAAAATTCAGAAGTGTGTTCTTTATCAGTATTGTCTAGACTACTCAAGGTTTAAAATGAGTTTGTCAGTATCTACAAAGTAGCTGGCTGCAATTTTTACTGTGATTGTGCTGGACTTTTAGATCAATTTAAAAAGAATTGATATATTAAAAACATTGTATCTTTTGATCATTAACAAGAAATATAACAATATTTTTTCATTGCTTTCAAATGTTTCATATTTTTTTTCCACAGAGGTTTGTAAATAATTTATGGGATTTACCCTTGAGAATTGTTTTTCTTTTTTAGTGTATTGTAAGTGGCATTGTTTCTTTCACATTCAGGTTATTTAATTACTGGTATACAGAAAAATCAACTGAATTTTGTTTATTCATTTTGAACTTGGCCTCATGTTATCTATATAAATTCCCATCTGGACACAGAACTATGGGCTCCATGCCTTCTTGAGCTTCCCAAATCATGGCACTGATCATCTAAATACTGAATTTCAGTGATTCACCAGAACCACGGAGAAGAGACACCAGCACCAAAGAACAGCTAGGTTTGAGCATCCTGTCCTGTGCCCACAAGGTCAGCAGGGAGTGCTAGGACGTGCTATCTCTGGCTTGCGTGGAGCGCATGAGTGGTGGAAAAGCATGCGTTATCATACATATGTGGTGAGAACGCAGGCGTGGTCTGACCACAATGTGGGTGCTTAGTCCACAGTGAGGGCAACAAGAACTGTTTCTTTAGGCCCAAGGGGGTGCCCTGGCACCTTCAGGACAACTTCTTGTCCCACCAACTTCTTGTCCCAGGCAAGAAGAAACTTCTGTTACCACCCCAATGGCCGAGAGTCAGGTTTTGCCCCATTTTATCACAGATGTTTTTCTAGATAGTGAGTATAGCGTTTTTCATGTTCTAGAATATCCCCGTGTGCTTTAATCTTTACTTTGTCATTTAATATTTTACTAAGAATTAATCTACAGTATTATCCATTCCCTGAGGGATTTTAAGGGTCAAATTTATAACCTCCTATATAATTTTTTATGGGTTCAGACTTGCTTCTGGGGGAAAATCCCAATACAGTTTCAGAGGGAACCATATAGAGATGGGAAATTAATATAAAAAAATCAGGTCCGGCCAACCTTCCATAAAGCCATAGTGTAGTCTGAGGAAAAGGAAAAAAGGATTCACCCCAATTCATTCTTTCACTCATTTGTATTATTAATTTTTCCACCTGGGACTCGTGGGAGAGCAGCTCTGTGCTTTACTCCCACCCTGATCCCAAGGCCACCCCCTGTGTTGCTTTGTTGAGAATTTCTCTACTGAAAGATGCAGTTTACATTGTCATGGATACATGACCACCTTCCTTAGTAGAGCACTGCAGCTAGTGTGGCTGAACATGGGAGCCCTGTTTCCTTGTGGTATGTAAAAAAATAAGATTAGAGGTATAATTTACATACCATGAAATTCACTGGTTTTATGTAGTAATTCAATGAGTTTTATGGGCTTCCCTGGTGGCTTAGTGGTAAAGAATCCGCCTGCAATGCAGGAGATGCGGATTCAGTCCCTGGGTCTGGAACATCCCCTGGAGAAGGGACAAGCAACCCACTCCAGTGTTCTTCCCTGGAGAATTCCATGGACAGAGGAGCCTGGCAGGCTACAGTCCATGGGGTCACAGAGTCGAAGATATCTGAAGTGACTTAGCACCCACTCATGCTGTATGTTATATGTTATATGTAAAAGTTGTTCCAAGAGTAAATCCTAAGAGTTTTCATTATGAAGAAAAATGTTTTGCTATGTCTCTAGTTTTGGAAGTATATGACTTGATGGGTGTTCATTAAATTTGTTGAAGTAGTCATTTCATTATATATGTAAGCCAAGTCAGTATGCTATACACCTTAAATTTATACAGTGCTGTATGTCAATTATTTATATAACCTCAATGAAACTGGGCAAAAAAAAACTGAAGGATCAATACAATGGCATTAAAAACTCAAATATTACAAAGTCCCATTTCTTATGAGTGCACTTGCTCACACATGTGCACACATGCGCACACACACACATACACACACACAGGTAAAGTAAAAAGATCTCACATTCATAATAGTTACCCAAATGAATTCCCTAAAATTAAAGAGGTAGAGTATAAAATATGAACCATAAAATCCCATTGATCCCGAAAGGGACATACACCATCTCTTGTTAAGGAAGGAAAGCAAGTTGCAGAAAAATATTCTTATAGAATGGGCTCAAACAAAAATGAGGTGGACAAAAGCTTTACATGTGTACATATGAGTTAGTAGATGGTCGTGTGAGCGAGGAAAACTGTGAATAGTAAGTACAGGGATTTTGGTAATGGTTGAGGCTGGGTATAGGAATTGACTAATTTTTTTTTTCTTTATAAAATTGTGCATTTTTTCAAATATTAGAATAAGTGAGTAGTGTCTTATAATTTTAAAAAGTAAATTTAGCTCCTACCACATTAAACAAATTAAAGTCTTCAAGTCTCAAGCTTTCCAATCTGTAAAAAGGGATAATTTCTGGTCTTATGACTGATAATGACAATTATGATAATGACAATTGTTAATATTTACCAAATTCTCAGTGACATTTCAGGCACTATGCTAAGAGTTTTATGTGCTTCTGCTCATTTAATCTGCATAATAAAAGCCTTGACAGATAATATTATTACTTCTGCTTCAGTGATCTGTCAAGAGGATTAAATGAGAGCCAACACACATGAAAATACTGCTATTAGCTGAACTCAACCTAAAAATATAAATAATTACATAATTTTAATATGCGGTAACACATATAACAGAATAAATGTTTTAATAATAATTTGCTTAGGCCTTGAGCATTAATACATCTGGCTCTTAGCTTGTGAGCACTCTGAACAATCCAATCCTTTAGCTAAGTTTAATCACCACTGTAGTGGTACTATGTTGTCCAGTTTGGTAGCCACTAGCCCCGTGTGTCTACCAGCACTTAAAATGTGGCCAGTCCAAGGGGAGATACACTGTAAGTGTAAAATGCAAATTGGATTTTAAGTATTTTGTGTGAAAAAAGAAAGGAAAATATTTCATTGATATGCTTTTATATTGATTACCAATTGAAATTGTGTTTTGGATGTATCTAGGTAAATAAAAATCGATTACTAAAACTATTTCAACCTGTTCCTTTTGTACTTTTTTAATATGGCTGATCAAAAATGTAAGATTATGTATATGGAGCTGCATATTTCTGTTGGACAGCTATGCTTTATCTGGAATTTTTCCTAATGCGATTGGGTTTCATCTGGCTACTAGAACAATCCTTGATTGGTTGGGACCCAAATCCTCACAAAGTACATTTACCCAAGAGCAGTGGAGAGAGGAGACAGGGGAGAGGGGAGAGAAAAGAGGAGAGGATGGAAGGAAGGGAAGGAGAGAGAGAGGAGGAGGAGTTAGGAGAGGAGGGGAGGGGGCTGGAGGAGAAGCTGGGAAATCACCATAAGCTGAGGCATTTGTCCCAGGTTTGCTGAAGTACCAGACTTTGCATTAAGCACTCTGACCAGGATGGTCTCTGTGCTGCTCACTGTGCACGTGTATGCATTGTGTGCTATCCTGTGATGGACACGTGGATCACTGTATTCCGTCATTACTCCTAGCTTGATTTTCATTGTGAGGACAAAGGGAACCAACACAGGTGAAAATAGTTCTGCAAATTGGGAACTGGCATAAAAAAAG
This sequence comes from Antilocapra americana, assembly GCA_007570785.1. Classification (NCBI taxonomy): domain Eukaryota; kingdom Metazoa; phylum Chordata; class Mammalia; order Artiodactyla; family Antilocapridae; genus Antilocapra; species Antilocapra americana. The sequence goes on along the minus strand of ML664060.1, from coordinate 2,661,845 downwards.
TGAGGGGTATAAATTATCGTGTTGTTTCTGGGTCTACTCATAACTTTATGTTACCATTTTCTCACTGAGACCCCACCTGCCAGGCTGTGAGCACTAGAGAGGAGCTCCGTTTCACTCCCAGGTTTAACTCTTTCACCAACAGGTCACAAGCTGTTGGAGTCTCACATTGCTATCCTGAGGACCTGGGAGGCCAGGGCCACTCCCCCCCACACCCAGGGCCCGTCTCCTGGGAGAAGATCGCTATCTGGTCAGCTAAGTAGCTACAAACCCAGGGCCACAGAGAGGAGGCAGTGTGAAGGGTTGCGAACTCCCCCAGCAGGGCTGCTGCCTGACTTGCTGGGTGGCCATGTCCAACTCCTCCTGTTCGTGAAGAGATGGCTTTTTTCCACGTCGAGGTCTCCAAATACCTCCCATGGAAAAAAATAAGATTACCTCCCTGAAAACTCAAGAACATCAAGTGAAGCTTCCTGAGAACTTGAAAGATGGTCCCACAAAGCAGGGCCAACAGAAGACTCAGCACAGAGAGTGGAGAGCAGGCCTTAACAACCAGAAGAAAGGATGTACAGCCCCTGCGGGGAACCAGCTCACATGTGTCCAGGACAAGAATGAAGACCCTGTGAACACACATGAGGGCTTGAAAGGAGAGAACAAACACACCTGGCCCTGCTGGGTGTGGGTCCAGATGGCCTAGAGTCCACAGCTCTCAACTGGAGTTCTGCTCTGGAGGTAGGACAGGCCAAATGATTTATGTACCAAACAGTATTAACCCCGCTGCAACAATACACTGGTGAGAAAATTCATGAAACTGGCCACAGAAGCAAGGAATGAGGGGCACTGGCCATGGCAAATTGTCCACAGTGAAGGTACCATGGAAACATGGGTATTGGCACAGACAATGGATCAGAATTGAGCTCAGGAGACACTGAGCATGTGGAATTATAGGGAGTGTTGGTGGGGGGTTGTGTGGGGGGAGGGAACAAGTTGTTCCCCACACCTCAGCAAATTTCTCAAAAAATGTCCAGAAAGTGTTTTGAGAAATCTGAAAAGATGCTGCACAATATCAGGCATTGGAAGTTACAACAGAAAGCATAAAAGCTTCATGCACACGGTTCTCCTCAGTTATCAGAACAAGTCCTAGAGGAGAGACACTCCAGCCTCACCCACCCGCCCATCCACACTTCAAGCCAGAGAGCCCGCTCCCAGCCAGCCCAGTCCAGCCCAGCCCAGCCCAGCCCAGCCCAGACCCAGAGCACAGAGCTGCCCAGCAATGAAAGCCAGGCCCGAGCAGCAGATCACAATGGGTGGGAGGGATGGCTGGCCTTGGAGACCACCGCATGTCTGCTCCTGCATCTTGCCAGCATCTCACCCCTTAGGATTTGCAAGTGATACTTAAGTAAGTAAAGTAAGTAAGTAAAACATCAAGGAAAATATGAAGCAAGGTAAATATGAAAACACTTGTGTATTCCTACTGAGCCCCTCTATTTCTCTAGATTTTTAATTCTCTCACCCCTAAAAGTCAGATAATACCTGGTCTATGAATAACAACAACAAAGTACCTTAAGAAGCTAAGAAATAAAGCTATACAGTGTTGCTGAGGGATTTAGCAAAGCTTTGAATCAACACATATATCCCCATTTCTGTACAACAGGATGATGCATTTAAGATGTTGATTTTTATTTTATTTACATTAAAAATGTTCTACCTCTGTGCTGTCCAAGATGGCCACCATTAGCCACAGGTGGCTTTGAAGCACATTATATTTAGCTTAAAAGTGAAAGAAGAGAGTGAAAAAGTTAGCTTAAAGCTCAACATTCAGAAAACTAAGATCATGGCATCTGGTCCCATCACTTCATGGCAGATGGATGGGGAAATAGTGGCTGACTTTATTTTTCTGGGCTCCAAAATCACTGCCGATGGTGACTGCAGCCATGAAATTAAAAGACACTCCTTGGAAGGAAAGTTAAGACCAACATAGACAGCCTATTAAAAAGCAGAGACATTACTTTGCCAACAAAGGTCCATCTAGTCAAGGCTATTGTTTTTCCAGTGGTCATGTATGGATGTGAGATTTGGACAGTGAAAAAGGCTGAGCCTCAAAGAATTGATGCTTTTGAACTGTGGTGTTGGAGAAGACTCTTGAGAGTCCCTTGGACTGCAAGGAGATCCAACAAGTGCATCCTAAAGGAGATCAGTCCTGGATGTTCATTGGAAGGATTGATGTTGAAGCTGAAACTCCAGTATTTTGGCCACCTCATGCAAAGAACTGACTCATTTGAAAAGACCCTGATGCTGGGAAGGATTGAGGGCCAGAGGAGAAGGGGACGACAGAAGGTGAGATGGTTGGATGGCATCACCGACTCAATGGACATGGGTTTGGGTGGACTCCGGGAATTGGTGATGGACAGGGAGGCCTGGCGTGCTGCAGTTCATGGGGTCATAAAGAGTCAGACACGACTGAGTGACTGAACTGAATTGAACTGATATTCATAGTTGGAGAAGACTCTTGAAAGTCCCTTGGACTGCAGGGAGATCCAACCAGTCCATCCTAAAGGAGATCAATCCTGGGTATTCATTGGAAGGACTGATGTTGAAGCTGAAGCTCCAATACTTTTGCCATCTGATGCTAAGAGCTGACTCACTTGAAAAGACCCTGATGCTGGGAAAGATTGAAGGCAGGAGAAGAAGGGGATGACAGAGGATAAGATGGTTGGATGATATCACCGACTCATGGACATGAATTTGGATGAACTATGAGAGTTGGTGATGGACAGGGAAGCCTGGTGTGCTGCAGTTCATGGAGTCACAAAGAGTCAGACACGAGTGAGTGACTGAACTGAACTGAACTGAACTACATAGTCACCTGTGTTACCTTTGGGGAATTCATTCACAAAATGAAATTAAAGTGTAATGAGAGATACTTCTCATATTGGATATTAAAGTGCACTTTTGAAACTACCTAAAGTTAAAAGCATATGGTTTTGGATCAAGAATTGACAGAATTAAAACGTTCTTGGTGGTCCAGTGGCTGGCAGTCTGTGATCCCAATGCAGGAAGCCCAGGTTTGATCCCTGGTCTGGGAACTACATCCCATATGGCACAACTAAAAAAGATCCCATGTGCCACAACTAAGACCCAGCTCAGCCAAAGAAATAACATACAATAAAATAAAAAGAAATTACAATTGAAAAAAAGTCCTAAAATTAAATGCTGTGGGAAAATTATATATTTGTGGAGAACTTAAACTGTTAGGTCAGCACTTTACAATTTACACTCAATACGTTTTACATGGGTTAGAATGTTTAATTATAAAATGTAATATTATTACAAGATATAGCTATTGATCTGAAAGTACTTTGGTGGCATATTTTAAGTGAGAAAAAATTAGAAAAATTTAAAAGCATAACATGATCTCTGTTTCTAAAAGGAAACATTTCTTAAATATTACCTGTGGACTGGTATAGATGGAGGCATTTAGGTGGATTGAGGTGGAAGAATGGGTCAGAACAGGCCAGAGAGTTGAGTGTGGGTGCACGTATGTGCATATGTAAGTTGTGACTCTGTTTATATAATCTGCTTTCACAATGGTTGATATGTATATAAGGTGCTCAGCATTATGCCTGGCTATTGGAAAACACCCAAAATGTCAGGGTGTTTATTAGATCACATATTAAATGGAACAGATTAGAAGATTTTTTCCAATGTGCTTAATTAATAAAGGAGTTAACTTATTTGAGCCAAGACCTGAAGCAAGTGAGGGTATAAGCAATGCAGACATTTGGAGATGGAACAGAATGCTTTAGTTAGGGGAAACCCCAAGTGCACCAGAATGCCATGCATGACATGTTTGGGTTCAGTTAGAGTTGGGTTAGGGTTAGGGATAACAACCAGGGAGCTATTTCATCACGAATACAGTCAGTACAGGAATGAGTGGCAGAATGTGAGTTCAGAAGCCAGAAGGCTGATCATGGAAGAGCTCATGTATTAGGATTATGGATTTTAAATTTTATTCAGAAAAAATTAGAGAGCTATTTCAAAGTTTTAAGCAGAAGTGCAGTCTGATATGTTTTAACCAACAGCTGAATATCTCTGACCAAGGAGATCAAACCAGTCAGTCCTAAAAGATATCAATCCCGAGTATTCATTGGAAGGACTGATGTTGAAGCTGAAGCTCCAATACTTTGGCCCCCTGATGTGAAGAGCCAGCTCATTGGAAGAGCCCCTGATGCTTGGAAAGACTGAGGGCAGGAGGAGATGGGGGTGACAGAGGATGAGATGATTGGATTCCATCAATGTCCAACTCAATGGACATGAGTTTGAGCAAACTCTGGGAAATGGTGAAGGACGGGAAGGCCTGGCATGCTGCAGTCCCTGGGGTCACGGAGAGTCGGACATGACTTAGTGACTGAACATGTTTGATGAAGTGAATGAATCTAGGTTGAGTGCTAAGAATGGTATCTGGAAAAAAATTCAACACTCAATAAGTGTTGGGTGTTGAAATAATCATTAATATTTGAACATTTTATTGCAGTTATTAAATCATAAACTTCTGTTAAGGTTTCCATTTCATAAATTAGGAAAGTGAGGTTCAGAGAGGTGAGGAAACCAGCCAGAGATCACACATTTTAAAGATCCCAAAACTTTTTGAATTCCAAACTGAGCTCTCCTGTAAGTCCATACTTAGGGAAAGCATGTGACATGAAATTGGGAAGGAAGCTGTTTTAATAACTTATCTAACAGTCATCTCATGGCATGTGGCCATTCTCTGGAAAGATATATTCATAAGTAACATTTGAATTTATAAGTATAAACATGAGAGATAGTAAAATACTTAAATGGGAATGATAATAAAAACTCTACATGTCAAAGTGTTGACAAAAGCTAAAGCAGAATTTGCGGGGGGGGATATATACATAATGAATTTCTGTAGGTGAGGAATTGAAATCTTACTTCAAGGATTTGGCTTGATGTCGCTGTACAGCATGGTACCCCAGTGCCCCAGTGTTACTGAGCAACAAGGAGTTGTGTTTCTATTGCTGGGATTCCCATGCTGACTTTCATAGGTACATGCTGCATAGTTTACCTGTGTGGTATATTTTAATTCTGTATAAGGAGGGCTGCTGTTAGCAATGTAAACTTGAATCGGTGAGGTGGGAATTTGGTTACATGTCATTTATCTCTTTTGTTATAAGATTAAAGAATAATATAAGTTAAACTTTTCCATTATAAAGATGAACTTTACTGATACTGTTGCTCCCCTTTTCCATGCCACCATCTTCCACCACAGGCTCCTGCCCCACTATTCTGTTGGTGCATTAAATTTTAATTTACGGGAGTCGGTAAGGTAGCCTAAAGAGGATAAAACAAAAGAATGACATCAGTGCCAGCAAGGATGGCTTTTATGGAAATGTATTTCAAATTAGTTTCAAGGATAGACCAAAGCCGGATGCTAGTGAAAGTGGTAAGGACAGATACTTAAGCAGTAATATGTTATTGAAAGTGAGAAGATACAGCGTGAACAGAATTCAACTTCCGTTTTTGCAGGGATGACAGGGTGTTTTAAAGGGAGAAGAAGTGAAGAGAAAAGAGGAATGGCAGGGGCTTTTGGGAATTTACAAATGAAGTGGGAATTTGCAAAAAGGAGGAAGCAAGCGTTGGTCCCTTGGGGAACATGTCATTTTTGCTAAGTGGTGTTTATCAAAGTTAGGCTTCTCTCCTCCCACAGGGGCTGGGAGAGAGAGGATCTATCTTCAGGTGTTGCCTGGAACAAATGGTACATTCTTTTGGCAGCCTTGACTTTTATTAGGCAGGCACTGTTAGGAGTGCTGGTGTCATGCTAGGGATGTGGCCTTAGGCTGCTAGATACTATGTTAGTGTTTGTGCAAGTTTTTTTTTAATATGTATGGGAGATGGACAAAATGATTTGCTCTGAGTCTCTATATGTTATCACAGTGATCATAGAACAGAATAGATCTGAAAATGCTGTTCTAAGACAGCAAGTACAGAAGCCTAATAGATAACCTGCCTCCAATATTTCCTCCTTCAAATCACTTCTGCATACTGTCATTCTGGCTTCCCTGGTGGCTCAGATGATAAAGAATCCCCATCTGCAATGTGTGAGACCTGGTTCAAACCCTGGGTTAGGAAGATCCCTTGGAGGAGGGCATGGCAACCCACTCCAGTATTCTTGCCAGGAGAATCCAATGTACAGAGGAGCCTGGCAATCTACAGACCATGGGGTTACAAAGAGTCAGACAGGACTGAGCGACTAAGCACAACACAGCACATAGTGTCATTCTAGTAATCTTTCTAAACCTATGACCATGTTTTTCGTTGTTGTTGTTTAGTTGTTAAATCGTGTCCAACTATTTGTGACTCCATGGACTGTAGCCAGTCAGTCTCCTCTGTCCATGGGATTTCCCAGGCAAGAATACTGGAGTGGGTTACCATTTCCTTCTCCAGGGTATCTTCCTGACCCAAGGATCAAACCTGTGTCTCCTGCTTGTCAGGTGGATTCTTTACTGCTGAACCACCAGGGATATTACCCTTTTTCTTAAAAGATGTCATGTGTTTGAAATCTGTACACCTAGATCATGAGAATGAGAAACTGTCTTTTTCAATTTCAAATTACCAATGGCTGGCATATAGTAGGTGTTTATTTTATTTTATTGCATAGAATTGATCTGGGATAAAAGTTCATTATTTGTTTATGCAAAAAGATTGACATCCAAAAAATAATGGCAATGGAAAAAGGAGAGGAGACATAGGGTTATAAATCCATAGAGATCACATTTCCTTGTGGGATCCTTGTCTCCAAAATAATTTCTTTCTAAATAGTTCCACTTATTTTTTTTTCTTATCTCAGAGATTTATGTAAACTTCACAAAGTCTTACTGGTCACCTTAAAGAGGTAGTTTAAAAATTATAGTTGCCCAAGGGAAGTGACAACCTAATAATTGAATTTGCTTGAGGTTCAGCAGTCTTGTCCTCTCTTCTGCTTATGTTTTGTTTATTCATTAAGTTAAAATGAATAGACAAGTAGATGGTAGATAAATACACACACACACACACACACACACACACACACACAGAGGCAGAGTGTCTTGAAAATTTGTACTATGGGTAATTGAAAAGTCAGTTCTTGTAGAAATTTCTTATTCATGAATCATTGAAGGATTTGTTTTTGGTTTTCTTCAGCTCATGTTTTTGTTTATTTGCATCATCTAGAACAAGAGAAAAGCATGGGTGACCACTCAGTAGCAGAGGGAACCAGTTGACTCCCTAATCCAGATACTTCACTCAATGAAAGTAAATACTCACAGATCCTAATGATTAGCAGTGGGAATTGCACTGCTGAAATTCTAAAAATAAAAATATTAAAACACTTTTTTACAACAGAAGTAATGAAAAGCAGCACACCAGACCTAGAGCAAAGCACTATTTCCCTGACACGTAACAAATAGATATTCTGACAGCCAGGGCTTGATAAAGGCTCCAATGTCCTGTGTGCAGTTTTGGAGTTTCAAACATATAAAAGAAAAGAATATTGTTTCTGCCTTTCTCTCTAAATTTCTTTGTAGCTTTAAGACTGGTAATCATATGGAGAAGACTTATTTTAAAAATTGCATGTCTTTTAATATTATGGTTTATTAAAAATTGGAACAAATCTTGGAAATGTAAGAGATGCTGGCACTGACATATGTCACATATTAACATTCAAGTCACTAAGAAAATATCAACTTTTCCCTCTGGTGTGGATTTAGTGCAAGCAACACATTTCTGGAGTCTCAGCAACTTATGTAAATCCATCATAGATTGAAGAAAAGAAAAATAACATTTCCTCAATGCTGTATTAGCTACCTTACCAGGAAATACTTCTAAAAATAAGCCCTTTTCTTTTGAAAAACACTTCTCAGAAGCACAGTAATCCCTCCAGGAAGTTGTTAACATAGGCGAGCGCAGGGAAGCCTGCTAGGGTAAGGTGGCTCTTTGACGCTGTAACCACTTGCCTGTGTGGGAGGGAGCAGGGTGCAGTGTGTCCTAGGGGTAACCATGCTCACATAGCTAACATTTACTAAGCATTGACCGTGGCACAGTTCCTGCTAAATGCTTTGTATGAACCTATAAAGGGGGCTCAGCAAATGTCCGTTGAATTGTATAAGAACCATATTTAAGCCACCTGAAGGAATATAGACCTGATCATTATAACAGTATATTAATCAAGATATTGCTATCAGCATTTTCCATATCAGCCCACTGATGTTCAGAGAGAAAAAGGAACTTGTCTAGGGTCAAGAAGCTTGCAAGCCAATGATCTGTTTTAAACTTTACAACTCCATTAGGTTGGGATTTTTAGCTCCATTGTATATAGAATGGAAGTGAGACTCAGAGAGATTAAAAAGTATTCTTAGTCACTCAGATAATAAATGGAAAAGCTGAGCAAGAAGCCAGATGTGTCTGAGGCTAAAGGTCATGTTGGATACCTCTAGACTATAGAATGATTTAGTAAACTAGATACCTACATGCCTATAGTCTTTCCCTAAACTCCCTCTCAGTAGTTTCTATTACCAGGGGCACCACTTCTAACTTTACTGAACTTCCCACAAATTCTAGCTGCTTATAAGACAAATGAGGGTGCTTTATCTATAGAACTCCAGTTTAAATGTCTGAGTGTCATGATGGTTAATTTTGTGTGTCAACTTGACTGAGCTGAATTATGCCCAAATAGCTGATAAGACATTATTTCTGGGTGTATCTGGGAAAGTGTTTCCAGAAGAGATCAGTATTTGAATAAGTAGACTGAGTAAAGAAAATCTACTCTGCCCATGTGAGCCAGCACCATTCAATCCATTAAGGGCCTGAATAGAAGAAAAAAGGTAGAGGAAGGAGGAAACTGCCCTCTCTTCTTCAGCTGGATGGAGAAGGCAATGGCACCCCACTCCAGTACTCTTGCCTGGAAAATCCCATGGACAGAGGAGCCTGGTGGGCTGCAGTCAATGGGGTCGCTAGGAGTCAGACATGTCTGAGCTACTTCACTTTCACTTTTCACTTTCATGCTTTGGAGAAGGAAATGGCAACCCACTCCAGTATTCTTGCCTGGAGAATCCGAGGGACAGGGGAGCCTGGTGGGCTGCCGTCTATGGGGTCGCACAGAGTCAGACACGACTCAAGTGACTTAGCAGCAGCAACAGCAGCTTCAGCTGGAATGTCTTTCTTCTTTTTACAGTCAGACACTAGAGCTCCTGGTTCTCACATCTTCAAACTCTGGGACTTACACCACTGTCAGACCTTTGGCCTTGGACTGGGAGTTTTATCATTGTCTCCCCTGGTTCTCAGACCTTTGGACTCAGACTGAATTATATCACTGGCCTCCTGGTTCTCCAGCTTGCAAATGGTTGACAGTGGGAATTCTTGGCCCCTATAACTGTGTGAGCCAATTTCTATAATGAATCTATATTTGTACTGATTTCTCTGGAGAACCCTGACTAATCTAGCTAATACCTGGAAACACAGGTCAGCCAAGCTCTACCATCAGACTGGCCAGTTCTCACATTGGACCTGAAGGGATGATACATGCAATATGTGTTTGTGGGAGTTGCAACATAAATCAGAAGGGATTAAAAATAGAGATGGCAATCTAGAACGTTACTGTTAAAAGAACTAATGACAGTCTAAATGGGTGTAGTTTGAAGGCAAAGAATTCAGAGGAGAAACATGATGAAAAATATGAAAAGCATGCTTTATAATTTAAATATGTGTAATTCTGTGTTATCAGAATTCTCCTCAACTGCTAAATTGAGGTATTCATAATGACTGAGACAAAAAACAGTCAAAGGTGTTTCCTTTTTTAAAAAAGTGAATTGCTGGTTCTACCTTTGAGGCTAAATAAATAAAATCAGATATGACCTTATGGTAAAGTTATTTGCACCATTTATCTTAAAGATGGCCTCTGATGGGAGGAAAAAATGATTGAATCCATAATATTTTAATCTATTGCTGTTGGTGTGCATAAGTCACACATTTCTATATTGAGTATTTGCATATTGATTGTAGCTTGACCTTAACAATTTATCATTTAGTCTCGTACCATCACCCTCCATGACAGATGTTACAGCTCAGGGTCTAGCAGCAGTTTCATTATAGACCCCACATTTCAGAGTTTCATAAATAAGCAGTCAAAATCTACTGCAGGCTATGAAATGTTTTAGTTTGCATATCCATATTATCATTTTAGTTCTACTTTCTGACTTCCATCCATCATTTATAGGATCATTTTTTATTTTCAGAGGCAGTTGCTATAGGAAACCATTTTAATGACCATCAAGTGAGGCAAAATCTTGAAAAGAGAAGGGAAATGTATTAAATCCCATTCCTCTCCACCAATTTAATTTAATAAGTTGAATAAATTAATAATGCAAATTATACACCATAATATGCACAAGTGAGGTTTACAAATGCTTATAGAATTAGGTAAGTGTAATAAGTTACTGTTTACTAACGACTGAGCACTGTAAGTATATCTGAGTGAGTAAATGACTAGTAGGTTAAATATGATAGAGCATGTCATTTTAAGACTATCCCTATGCCCTCAATCAGTTTACAACCTAAGAGGGGAGACAAGATATAGAAAAAATAATTCTGGAGAAAATAATTCTGAAATGGGATGTCGTACCTTCCCCTTTTCTTTTCATGTGTGTTAGTCACTCAGTCATGTCAGACTCATTACGATCCCATGGATTATAGCCTGCAAGGCTCTTCTGTCCATGGGATTCTCCAAGCAAGAATACTGGAGTGGGATGCCAGTTCCTTCTCCAGGGGATCTTCCCAACCCAGGGGTCAAACCTGGGTCTTCCACAATTCAGGCAGATTCTTTACCATCTGAGCCACCAAGGAAGCCCTGCTTTGCATGTTAAATGTCAAATGGGTAGTACCACAAGACTGGATGAGAAAGAAAATATATTTGTTAGTGCCTATGTATCTATCCAGCGACCCAAATAGTTAGCCCAGAGAAGGGAAAGGTACCTTCAGACAATCTTTAAATTGCTGTCTGCCTTGATAGATAGAGGCCCTGGGCTTAGCCAAAGTGTGTGATACTTCTGGTCCTACCTTGCTGGTGGTTTTAACATGGCTTTCCACTGAAGTCTCATAGCTCAAACATATTAATTACATATCTGCTCATATTTACCTTTATCTCCTGTCCTACTTGGATTAAAGTGTCTTTCCCTGAATTACCACCTATTTAATCTTTAGCAAGTTTATTTACTTCTCCACATTTCAGGATTTTTATCTACACAATGTGTACTAATATTACTTACCCTGCCTATTAATAGAGTTGTTATGAGAATTAGGTGAAATGATGTGCACATGCACTTTTCTGTATAAAACAAATGAAAGGCAACATAATCATGTAGTAAGAATAGTAGACAGTAACAGAATTTAGCAGAGACATTACTTTGCCAACAAAGGTCCATCTAGTCAAAGCTATGGTTTTTCCAGTATTCATGTATGGATATGAGAGTTGTACTATAAAGAAAGGTGAGTGCTGAAGAATTGATGTTTTTAAACTGTGGTGTTGGAGAAGAATCTTGAGAATCTTTGGACTGCAAGGAGATCCAACCAGTCCATCCTAAAGGAGATCAGTCCTGGGGGTTCACTGGAAAGACTGATGCTGAAGCTGAAACTCCAATACTTTGACCACCTAATGTAAAGAATTGATTCATTGGAAAAGACCCTGACACTGGGAAAGATTAAAGACATGAGGAGAAGGGAACGACAGAGGATGAGATGGCTGAATGGCATTACTGATTCAATGGACATGAGTTTGAGTAAACTTCAGGAGTTGGCAATGGACAGGGATGCCTGGTGTGCTGCAGTCCATGGAGTTGCAAAGAGTCAGACAGGACTAAGTGACTGAACTGAGCAGTATGTTGAACTTGTGGTTAATATTACAACACTTCTCCTGATTGGTATAGGAATAAAGTAGGGAAAACCACTAGACCATTCAGGTATGACCTAAATCAAATCCCTTACAATTATACAGTGGAAGTGAGAAATAGATTTAAGGGACTAGACCTGATAGAGTGCCTGATGAACTATGGATGGAAGTTTGTGACATTGTACAGGAGACAGGGATTAAGACCATCCCCAAGGAAAATAAATGCAAAAAAGCAAAATGGCTGTCTGAGGAGGCCTTACTAATAGCTATGAAAAGAAGAGAAGTGAAAAGCAAAGGAGAAAAGGAAAGATATTCCCATCTGAATGCAGAATTCCAAAGAATAGCAAGGAGAGATCAGAAAGCCTACCTCAGTGATCAATGCAAAGAAATAGAGGAAAACAACAGAAGGAGAAAGACTAGAGATTTCGTCAAGAAAATTAGAGATACCAAGGGAACATTACATGCAAAGATAGGCTCAATAAACGACAGAAATGGTAGGGACCTAACAGAAGCAGAAGAGATTAAGAAGAGGTGGAAAGAATACACAGAAGAACTGTACAAAAAACCATGACCCAGATAATCACGATGATGTGATCACTCATCTAGAATCAGACATCCTGGAATGCAAAGTCAAGTGGGCCTTAGAAAGCATCACTATGAACAAAGCTAGGAGAGATGATGGAATTCCAGTTGAGCTATTTCAAATCCTGAAAGATTTGTGAAAGTGCTGCACTCAATATGCCAGCAAATTTGGAAAACTCAGCAATGGCCACAGGACTGGAAAAGGTCAGTTTTCATTCCAATCTCAAAGAAAGGCAATGCCAAAGAATGTTGAAACTACTGCACAATTGCACTCATCTCACATGCTAGTAAAGTGATGCTTAAAATTCTCCAATCCAGGCTTCAACAATACGTGAACCATGAAATTCCAGATGTCCAAGCTGGCTTTAGAAAAGGCAGAGGAACCAGAGATCAAATTGCCAACATCCCCTGGATCATCACAAAAGCAAGAGAGTTCCAGATAAATATCTATTTCTGCTTTATTGACTATGCCAAAGCCTTTGACTGTGTGGATCACAATAAACTGTGGATAATTCTTCAAGAGATGGGAATATCACACCATCTGACATGTCTCTTGAGAAACCTGTATGCAGGTCAGGAAGCAACAGTTAGAACTGGACATGGAACAACAGACTGGTTCCAAATAGGAAAAGGAGTACGTCAAGGCTGTATATTGTCACCCTGCTTATTTAAACTTATATGCAGAGTGCATCATGAGAAACGCTGGGCTGGAAGAAGCACAAGCTGGAATCAAGATTCCTGGGAGAAAGATCAATAACCTCAGATATGCAGACAACACCACCCTTATGGCAGAAAGTGAAGAGGAACTAAAAAGCCTCTTGTTGAAAGAGGAGAGTGAAAAAAATTGGCTTAATGCTCAACATTCAGAAAACTAAGGTCATGGCATCTGAGCCCATCACTTCATGGGAAATAGATGGGAAAAGAGTGGAAACAGTGTCAGAATTTATTTTTCTGGGCTCCAAAATCACTGCATATGGTGATTGCAGCCATGAAATTAAAAGACACTTACTCCTTGGAAGGAAAGTTATGACCAACCTTGATAGCATATTGAAAAGCAGAGACATTACTTTGTCAACAAAGATCTGTCTAGTCAAGGCTATCATTTTTTCATTAGTCATGTATGGATGTGAGTGTTGGACAGTGAAGAAAGCTGAGCACTGAAGAATTGAAGCTTTTGAACTATAGTATTGGAGAAGACTCTTGAGAGTCCCTTGGACTGTGAGATCAACCAGTCCATCCTAAAGGAGATCAGTCCTGGGTGTTCATTGGAAGGACTGATATTGAAGCTGAAACTCCAATATTTGGCCACCTCATGTGAAGACTCGACTCACTGGAAAAGACCCTAATGCTTGGAAAGATTAGGGGCAGGAGGACAAGGGGACGACGGAGGATGAGATGGCTGGATGGTATCACTGACTCGATGGACATGGGTTTTGGTAGACTCCAGGAGTTGTTGATAGACAAGGAGGCCCAGCGTGCTGCAGTTCATGGGGTCACACATAGCCAGACACAAGTGAGTGACTGAAATGAACTGAATGTCCCCTCAAAATTCATATTTGCCCAGAACCTCAGAATATAACCCTGAATCCTAATAGCATTGTAACAGAGGGAGATTTGGACATAGAGACACAGGGAAGAAAAAAAAAAAACGTAGAAATGAAGGCACACGCTGGAGTAATAGAGCTCCAAGCCAAGGAGTGCCAGGGATTGCTGGATGCCACCGAAAGCTAGAAAAAAACAAGGAATAATTCTCCCCTAGAGCCTCCAGAGTGAACCTGGCCCTGCCTACATCCGAATTTCACCTCTCTAGCCTCCAGATTTGTGAGACAATATTTTTTTTTTATTGTTGTAAGCTACCCAGTTGTGATAATTTGGTGCAACCACCCTAGTATAATAGGTTTACTTATTTTCAACAAATATACATTGTTCAGTTGTTAAAGAATATTGTGGGATACTTAAGTATCGTGGGATACTTAACGGATCTTGTTGAATTATCTGAGGGCCAGGCCTTGCCTCTGGCTTCCAGTGTACAGCCTGTGCTGTAAGTATTAGCAGTCATCCCCTATCCCTTCCCACATAATAGAGTTTGTTGCTGAAATGTATTTACTTGGTACAAAGTACTGTGAACCTGCACTGAGTCCAGTGTTTGGTAGAATGGGGGACATCTATGGTGTTATGAAAAAAAAAACTGACTATATTCTCAAAGACAGAGAACATGCTACCTATTAAAAATATGAACTGAGCTATGTCACTTATGTTATTTTGTAGTTGTTTTCATCATCTGTAAAACAAGAATATTTTTTGAATCAGAAGATTGCTGTGGAAATCGGATAAAACATATGTGAAAGTACAAAGCACAATTCCTGACCTTGTTCACAGTTTGTAAATCTTCTCCATTATTCTCAATATGCTTCTCACTTCCTCTTCTGTCTTCCTTTACCCACCCCCACTTTTTCACAATGGAAATAATTAACTCCTAATTTTCAAAATATACAGTATTAATTGAGTCAGTGACAATTATGGGGGACTCAATTTTGCTAAAAAGCAATAAAGCAATAAACATCTGAATGGCCATCATTTATGAAACACTATTTTAAATTTCAAATATATGCCAATGAGAAGTAAAATACAATTGCTTCCCATCTCCAACCATCATATTTTAGGAAATATTCCTCAGAATGGATTCTAATAGCATTAATTTACAGCACCTAACATATTTACTAGGTATCTTAAAAATTTTGTGTATGGCTTATAACAAAAACAGATTGCTTTCAGAATAAGAAAATGCACAGTGCATCTCTGTTGAGTAAATAACTATAAGCAATTAAGGAACATTATAAAACAATAATAAGTAGTCTGTACAGATATTTTAAAAGCAACATAGAGGATTTCTTAGAAATATTTTATGTACTTTTTCTTATAGAAGTTTAAATCTTATTTTTGGAAATGTGTCTACATTAGATTATCCCCTTCCCTTTCTCATATTATGATTTGCCACAGCCATTCCCCACTTGATATATACTAACGTAAAAGATAAATGATTGAAACAGAAGACTTTTTGAAGGTATGAACTTATCTCAGTAGGGCTAAAAATAAGGTAGACTTGCTCTGCTTTTTTTGTTTTGATTCTGTATCTGTATGTCACAGTTAACTTTTGGAAATTTCAGACATTGTGCAGACTCACATTCCTGAATTATTAGCAGTGATAATAGACAATGATCATGGGGGAAAGGAGGTTATAAGATAAAATGCAGTTAAGAGAGTCCTTTTTATGTTTGTTTTTCCTGTGTGTAGCACAAATTTATCTCAGTGTATTTGTCATTTCTTGGGAATAACTTTAAGGAAAGGCTCACTGATTGTCTCTTACAGATATTCATTGGTATAACCAGATAATGCTCCTGCAGAAAAGCAAACAGAAACAAAGAAAACATCCTTTTAAAGGTATGGCTGAGCTTGGAAAAAAGTAAGGAATATCCTAGAGGCTATGGCTAATATCCTTAAACAAGAAGCTTAGGTTTTAATAATCTGTCAAACACAAGTTCACATGACCAATGCACAGTGAGGCCAAACCAACCAAAACATCAGAGTTTGGAGCAGAAAAAAGGTTTAGTGCAGGGGCCAAGCAAGAAGTACAGATGATTCATGCTCAAAAGACCCAAATTACCCAGTGGTTTTCAGGGAAGAGTTTTTAAACGCAAATTTTGGATGAGGGCTGCAGAGTGTGTGACCTCCTTCTGGTTGGTGGTGGGTTAACAGAGTGGTTTTCCAAGAATGTCAGATATCAACCTCTACGGTTCCAACCAGTGTGGAGTCTAGTCCTTGTGCTCAGTCTGAAGTTACCATCCTCCACCTGGATGGCAGCCTTAGTTCCTGTAGAACAATTCAAAGGTATATGTCACAGTGTTTTTTTATTTCCCTTCAGAAGGAACTAGGACTCTGCTTTATACCTGTACCATTACTTCTTGACTGTTTTTCCTTTATTTCTGCTTTCCAAAACCACAAAGAAGCAATCTAATATGAGAGTCAACTGACATGAGAAATAGCAGGATTCTGTTTCTAAGAACTTCAGACAATAAAATACAAAATAAAATACC
This sequence comes from Antilocapra americana, assembly GCA_007570785.1. NCBI lineage: Eukaryota > Metazoa > Chordata > Mammalia > Artiodactyla > Antilocapridae > Antilocapra > Antilocapra americana. Next base: position 2,645,237 of record ML664060.1, on the reverse strand, counting down.
ATAAAATGAGTATGTTATAAAAATACATTAGTCAAAAATATGAGAAAAGGATGAGATATTAAAGGTGGATGAGTCATACTGAAAAAAGAACAACAGAACTTCTGTAAATGAAAAATATGATCATTACAATTAAACTTCAATGGCTTCTCTAAGAAAACAATATAGAGAAACTCTTTGACATGTGTACCAGTGTTAGTTTTATCAACACTTCTTTGAAAATAACAAGGAATAAGCTCCAATTTCATATGAACCCCTCAGTTTTAGAAAAAGAATTCTCAACTCATTTAATCAAACCAAGAAAATTTTAAAACCAAAAGTGAGCAAGGATGGTGTAATTAGGAAAATCATAGGACAACATTCTCATGAACATAGATGCAGTGATCATTAACAAAATGGTAGCAAAATGAATCCAGCAGTATTTTTAAATGACAAAACTAGGTTTACCCCAGGAATGTAAGGATGATGTTATGCTCAGAAATCAATTAACTTACCATGTTTACTTATTAAAGATGAAAATAACATGACCATCTCCATACTATAGACAAAAGTTTGATAAACTACAATAAGTACACTTTATTAAAAAGAAAACCTTAACAAAGCAAGAATAGAAGAGATCTTTATTAGCCTGATAAAAGGTACCTATAAAAGAATCACAGAAAGCATCATACTTAAGAGAGAAGTCATGAAAAATTTCCGTTTAAAATCCAGAGCGACAAAAGGTTCCCCACTATTACTGCTTCTATTTAACACTGTACCTAACATCTGAACTATACAAAAAAGATCTTAATGACCCAGAAAACCACTATCGTGTGGATCACTAACCTAGAGTCAGACATCCTGGAATGCAAAGTCAAGAAGGCCTTAGGAAGCATCACTATGAACAAAGCTAGAGGAGGTGATGAAATTCCAGCTGAGCTATTTCAAATCCTAGAAGATGATGTTATGAAAGTGCTGCACTCAATATGCAAGCAAATTTTGAAAACTCAGCAGTGATCACAGGACTGGAAAAGGTCAGTTTTCATTCCAGTCCCAAAGAAAGGCAATGCCAAAGAATGTTTAAAATACCACGCAATTACACTAATCTCACATGCTAGCAAAATAATGCTCAAAATTCTCCAAGCTAGGCTTCAACAGTATGTGAACCAAGAACTTCCAATGTTTAAGCTGGATTTTGAAAAGGCAGAGGAACCAAAGATCAAATTGCCAACATCCGTTGGATCATAGAAAAAGCAAGAGAGATGCAGAGAAACATCTAATTCTGATTTATTGATTATTCCAAAGCTTTTGACTGTGTGGATCACAACAAACTGTGGATAATCTTCAAGAGATGGGAATACCAGACCACCTGCCCTGCCTCCTGAGAAATCTGTATGCAGATCAAGAAGCAACAGTTAGAACAGGACATGGAACAACCAACTGTTTCCAAGTTGGGAAAGGAGTACATCAAGGCTGTATATTGTCA
>ML664060.1:2517201-2623775 GCA_007570785.1 Antilocapra americana | reverse complement strand
TCTAGTTTCATTCTTTTACAAGTGGCTGTCCAGTTTTCCCAGCACCACTTGTTAAAGAGGTTGTCTTTTCTCCATTGTATATTCTTGCCTCCTTTGTCAAAGATAAGGTGTCCATAGATGCGTGGATTTATCTCTGGGCTTTCTATTCTGTTCCATTGATCTATGTTTCTGTCTTTGTGCCAGTACCATACTGTCTTAATGACTGTGGATTTGTAGTATAGCCTAAAGTCAGGTAGGTTGATTCCGCCAGTTCCATTCTTCTTTCTTAAGATTGCTTTGGCTATACGAGGTTTTTTGTATTTCCATACAAATTGAGAAATTATTTGTTCTAATTCTTTGAAGAAGACCTCTGGTAGCTTGATAGGAATTGCATTGAATCTATAGATTGCTTTAGGTAGTATACTCATTTTCACTATATTGATTCTTCCAATCCATGAGCACGGTACATTTCTCCATCTGTTTGTGTCCTCCTTGATTTCTTTCATCAGTGTTCTATAGTTTTCTATATACAAGTCTTTTGATTCTTTAGGTAGAAATACCCCTAAGTATTTTATTCTTTTTGTTTCGATGGTGAATGGAATTGTTTCCTTAATTTCTCTTTCTGATTTCTCACTGTTAGTGTATAGGAATGCCAGGGATTTCTGTGTGTTGATTTTGTATCCTGAAACTTTGCTATATTCACTGATTAGCTCTAGTAATTTTCTCGTAGAGTCTTTAGGGTTTTCAATATAGAGGATCATGTCATCAGCAAACAGAGAGAGTTTTACTTCTTCTTTTCCAATCTGTATTCCTTTGATTTCTTTATCTGCTCTGATTGCTGTGGCCAAAACTTCCAAAACTATGTTGAATAGTAGTGGTGAGAGTGGGCACCCTTGTCTTGTCCCTGATTTCAGGGGGAATGCTTCCAGTTTTTCACCATTGAGGATAATGTTTGCTGTGGGTTTGTCATATATAGCTTTTATTATGTTGAGGTATGTTCCTTCTATTCCTACTTTTTGGAGGGTTTTTATCATAAATGGATGTTGAATTTTGTCAAAGGCTTTCTCTGCATCTATTGAGATAATCATGTGATTTTTATTTTTCAATTTGTTAATGTGGTGTATTACATTGATTGATTTACGAATATTGAAGAATCCTTGCATCCCTGGGATAAAGCCTACTTGATCATGATGTATGATCTTTTTGATGTGTTGTTGGATTCTATTTGCTAGAATTTTGTTGAGGATTTTTGCGTCTAAGTTCATCAGTGATATTGGCCTGTAGTTTTCTTTTTTTGTGGCATCTTTGCCAGGTTTTGGAATTAGGGTGATGGAGGCCTCATAGAATGAGTTTGGAAGTTTACCTTCGTCTGCAATTTTCTGGAAGAGTTTGAGTAGAATAGGTGTTAGCTCTTCTCTAAATTTTTGGTAGAATTCAGCTGTGAAGCCATCTGGTCCTGGGCTTTTGTTTTTTGGAAGATTTCTGATTACGGTTTCAATTTCCATGCTTGTGATGGGTCTATTAATATTATCTATCTCTTCCTGGTTTAGTCTTGGAAAGTTGTACTTTTCTAGGAATTTGTCCATTTCATCCAAATTGTCCAGTTTATTTGCATATAGTTGCTGATAATAGTCTCTTATGATCCTTTGTATTTCTGTGTTTTCTGTTGTGATCTCTCCGTTTTCATTTCTAATTCTGTTGATTTGGTTCTTCTCCCTTTGTTTCTTGATGAGTCTGGCTAACGGTTTGTCAATTTTATTTATCTTCTCAAAGAACCAGCTTTTGGCTTGGTTGATTTTTGCTATGGTCACTTTTGATTCCTTTGCATTAATTTCTGCCCTGATCTTTAAGATTTCTTTCCTTCTACTAGACCTGGGCTTCTGCATCTCTTCCCTTTCTAGTTGCTTTAGGTGTATAGTAAGGTCATTTATTTGATTTTTCTCTTGTTTCCTGAGGTGAGCTTGTATTGCTATGAACTTTCCCCTTAGCATTGCTTTCACAGTGTCCCATAGGTTTTGAGCTGTTGTGTTTTCATTTTCATTCGTTTCCATGCATAACTGAATTTCATTTTTAATTTCTTCTGCGATTTGTTGGTTATTCAGCAGTGTGTTGTTGAGCCTCCATATGTTGGAAGTTTTGAGAGGTTTTCTCCTGTAGTTGATATCTAATCTCACTGCATTGTGGTCAGAAAAGATGCTTGGGATGATTTCAATCTTTTTGAATTTATCAAGGTTAGATTTATGGCCCAGGATGTGATCTATCCTGGAGAAGGTCCCGTGTGCACTTGAGAAAAAGGTGAAATTCCTTGTTTTGGGGTGGAATGACCTATAGATATCAATTAGGTCTAGTTGGTCTATTGTTTCATTTAAAGTTTGAATTTCCTTGTTACTTTTCTGTCTAGTTGATCTATCCATTGGTGTGAGTGGTGTATTAAAGTCTCCTGCTATTATTGTGTTGTTGTTGATTTCCCCTTTCATATTTGTTAGCATTTGCCTTACATATTGTGGAGCTCCTATGTTAGGTGCATAAATATTTATAATTGTTATTTCTTCTTCCTCGATTGATCCTTTGATCATTATGTAATGTCCATCTTTATCTCTTTTCACTGCCTTTATTTTAAAGTCTACTTTATCAGATATGAGTATTGCCACTCCTGCTTTCTTTTGGTCTTTATTTGCATGGAATATCTTTTTCCAGCCTTTAACTTTCAGTCTATATGTGTCCCTAGGTTTGAGGTGGGTCTCTTGTAGACAACATATATAGGGGTCTTGTTTCTGTATCCAGTCGGCCAATCTTTGCCTTTTGGTTGGGGCATTCAGCCCGTTTACATTTAAGGTGATTATTGATAAGTATGATCCCGCTGCCATTTATTTTATTGTTTTGGGCTCCAGATTATCTATCCCATCGGTGTTTCCTATCTAGGAAAGATCCTTTAGCATTCGTTGGAGGGCTGGTTTGGTATTACTGAATTCTCTCAGTTTCTGCTTGTCTGAGAAAATTTTGAATTCTCCTTCAAATTTGAATGAGATCCTTGCTGGGTAGAGTAGTCGGGGTTGTAGATTGTTTTCTTCCATGACTTTAAGTATGTTTTGCCATTCCCTTCTGGCCTGAAGCGTTTCTGTTGAGAGATCAGCTGTTATCCTTATGGGATTCCCCTTGTGAGTTATCTTTTGCTTCTCCCTTGCTGCTTTTAATATTTGGTCTTTGTATTTGATATTTGCCAATTTGATTAATATGTGTCTTGGGGTGTCCCGCTTGGGGTTCATTCTATTTGGGATTCTCTGTGTTTCTTGGACCTGAGTGGCTATTTGCTTCCCCAATTTAGGGAAGTTTTCTACAATTATCTCTTCAAGAATTTTCTGATGGTCTTTCTTTTTGTCTTCTTCTTCTGGGACTCCTATGATTCGAATATTGGTGCGTTTAATATTGTCCCAGAGGTCTCTAAGGTTGTCTTCATTTCTTTTAATTCTTTTTTCATTTTTCCTTTCTGTTTCATTTATTTCTGTCATTCTGTCTTCTATCTCACTTATTCTGTCTTCTATCTCTGTTATTCTACTGTTGGTTCCCTCCAGGGTGTTTTTGATCTCATTTATTGCATTATTCATTGTATTTTGTCTCTTTTTCATTTCTTCTAAATCTTTGTTAAAGCTTACCTGCATCTTCTCAATCCTTGCCTGCAGGTTATTGAGCTGTAACTCCAACTTATTTTCCAGGTTTTGGATCATTTTCACTATCATTATTCGGAATTCTTTGTCAGGTAGACTTCCTATCTCTTCGTCTTTTGTTTGGTCTAGGGGGTATTTATCCTGTTCCTTTACTTGCTGGGTATTTCTCTGCCTTTTCATCTTGTTTATCTTGCTGTGTTGTCCCTTTACTGTGGGGATTCCTCTCTATGGGAGGGGTTGGATGCGTGGTTTGTCGAAGTTTCCTGGGTGGAAAGGCTTGTGTGGTTTTCTGGTGGGTGAGTCTAGGTTTCCTCACTCCTCACGTCGGCACTGGGTCGCCTCTCCAGATGCCCGATGTCCTCTGCCAGCATTCAGTTCCTGTTTTTTGGAGTTTGCTCGGCCTTTAAAAGTTCTTTTGGTATATTTATTGGGGAGAGAGTGTTCTCCCCGTCCTATTCCTCCGCCATCTTAGTTTCTCCCCAAAAGCATCAATTCTTTGGTGCTCAGCCTTTTTCACTGTCCAACTCTCACATCCATACATGACTACTGGAAAAACCATAGCCTTGACTAGACGAATCTCTGTTGGCAAAGTAATGTCTTTGCTTTTCAATATGCTATCCAGGTTGGCCATAACTTTCCTTCCAAGGAGTAGGCGTCTTTTGATTTCATGGCTGCAATCATCATCTACAGTGATTTTGGAGCCCCCTCCCCCAAAATAATGTCTGACACTTTTTCCACTGTTTCCCCATCTATTTCCAACGAAATGATGGGACCAGATGCCATGATCTTAGTTTTCTTATTGTTGAGCCTTAAGCCAACTTTTTCACTCTCCTCTTATTTCAGCAAGAGGCTTTTTAGTTCCTCTTCACTTTCTGCCATAAGGGTGGTGTCGTCTGCATATCTGAGTTTATTGATATTTCTCCCGGCAATCTTGATTCCAGCTTGTGCTTCTTCCAGCCCAGCGTTTCTCATGATGTACTCTGCATATAAATCAAATAAACGGGGTGACAATATACAGCCTTGACGTACTCCTTTTCCTATTTGGAACCAGTCTGTTGTTCCATGTCCAGTTCTAACTGTTGCTTCCTGACCTGCTTAGAGGTTTACATAGTAAACAGGGGACTCTGTCTCTGTTAAGGAGTATGTGTCATTTTTGTCTCCACCACATGACTATTACTTATTTTTCTGGCTTTTGTGCCAAATACTAATAGCATTTGGACACAAGACCATTGCCACATTTAAATAAGAAACAAACTAATGCTTTGTGCATGTTTATTGCTTCTCTTTGCCTACAATTTCCTGTCCATCACAATACATAAATAATAAGGTATATTTCAGAAGGGTCCTTACCCTATCATTTAATATTTCCCCTTTAATGGCTCATAAGTTTGATTACCATTTGCCTTGTTCTTTGATTTTATAAAACGGTGTTCTTATTTTCAAAATGTTTTGGATAATTTAAAAATTGTTTCAAAAGTGTAACATTTTTTCAAGTGACATCTAAGAAACTTTGGGTTGATTTTATAACTTTTCCTAGTTATGTCTCATGCCCTGATCAACTTCCATATTTTGAGTATTTACTAAAATACTAAGCCATTATATTAAGCAGTGTACCAAACTAATATCTGTCATCCAATTGGAACAAGTAGACAGAAATTTGAGAGAAATATCAAAGGTATATTTTTAATTTACCAACAAAATCAGTTAGACATAGGATATAGTCGGCAACTACCTGTATTCCATGCTATGTTCTCTGCTTTACCTTGCAAATGCAGATTTAGATTTAATGTTCTCAATAGCAGATATACTTGTATATTCTGATAAAAGCATCATCCAAAGTGGTTATTTGTCTAGTGAAAATATGAATACAAGCAGCTTCGGTACAACATGAAACATTCAGAATCCAGTATTTTCTTAGCCCGGGACTGTGCCTATGTGGAAAATTATTTATGTAGTTGAGATTACAGAGGCTACATAATCTTATACTCTTGATTGGTTTTAACACTATGAAATTATTAATTCCCATCTGATTGTAAAATAATTTGAATTCATCTTCTTGATAACTGCTTGATAGCTCAATGATAAATGAGATATATTACCCTTTTTTCAAAGTTTGAGTATGTCTGTTCTTTAATGACAGTGTTTTTAGAGTAGTTTTAGGTTCACAGAAAAATTGAGAGGAAGATATTCCATGCATACCCCTAGGTATTCATATAAGGAAGTGATTCCATGTATACCCCTGCCCTCACATAAGCATAGCCTCCCCCACTATCAATATCCTCCACCAGAGTGATACATTTGATGAACCTGCATTGACACATCATTACCACCCAAAATCTATAGTTTACATTGCAGTTCACTCTTGATGTTGTACATTCTCTGGGTTTGGGCAAGGGCATGATGACAGGTATTCATTATTGCAGTATTGTATAGAGTATTTTCCACTGCTCTAAAAGTTCTCTGTGCTCTACCTGGCGATTGTTGATTTTTCTATTGTCTCCATAGTTTTACCTTGGCCAGAATGTCTTATAGTTGAAATTATACAGTATTGTGTATCTACTTTTCACTGTATAGATTCTGATGCATTAAAATATCTAACCATATCAAGATTTTTCCTTGCTCAGCATTATTTTCTTAGGCTAGATTCATATTCATACTGCATGGAAGGGATATCATTAGTTATTTCATTTAAAAAACTGACTATTTTAGTAGTTAGAAAGTAAAACAATATATTGTTACTTTGATGAGAAAAATGTGGCTTTATATTTAGCATTTTTCCTCCCTTGATTTCTACTAATGTTGAACATTTTTCTTCAAAATAATTAATAATTTGATTTTCATAATTTGTGAATTATTCATTATGTCCGTTGCTCAATTTTATATAAGGGATTTTAACATTTTCTCTAAACCTTTATGTTGAGTTTTTAAAATAAGTTGCCATCTTTATTACATTTATAAATTTATTATTTGCCTTTTAGCTTTCCTAGTTATATTTTGAAATTCAAACATTTTTTGATTTATTCCAGTCATTTATAAATGATGTTTCTGCTTTGAAGCTTAGGAAGATCCTCTTCCCATACTTGAAAAATTACTGATCTCTGTGTTCCTCTAGGATTTTATTAACTTTATATTTACTTCTCTAATCCCACTGGAATTTATTTTGCTACATGAAATAAGATGAGTATATAAATTTATTTTCCTATTAGCTAAACAATAGGACCAACACAATTTATTCCTTCCCCAATGCTTTATGATGTTCTTCATCATATATTGCATCTTATATATGATGAGATTTTTTTTAATTATCTAGTAGAGTTGTTGTTCAGTGGCTAAGTCATGTCTGATGCTTTGCAACCCTATGGACTGCAGCACAACAGGCTTCTCTGTCCACTATCTCCCGGAACTTGCTCAAACTAATGTCCATTGAGTCGGTGATGTCATCCAACCATCTCATCCTCTGTTGTCCCCTTCTCCTCCTGCCTTCAATCTTTCCTAGCATCAGGGTCTTTTCCAATGAGTCAGTTCTTCCCATCAGGTGGCCAAAGTATTGGAGTTTCAGCTTCAGCATCAGTCCTTCCAATGAATATTCAAGACTGATTTCCTTTAGGATTGATTGGTTTGATCTCCTTGGAGTCCCAAGGGACTCTTAAGAGTCTTCTTCAACACCACAGTTCAAAAGCATCAATTCTTTGGCACTCAGCTTTCTTTATGGTCCAACTCATATCCATACATGACTACTGGAAAAACCATAGCCTTCACTAGATGGATCTTTGTCAGCTAAGTAATGTCTCTGCTTCTTAATATGCTGTCTAGGTTGGTCATAGCTTTTCTTCCAAGGAGTGAGTGTCTTTTAATTTTATGGCTTCACTCACCATCTGCAGTGATTTTGGAGCCAAAGAAAATGAATTCTGATACTGTTTCCATTACTTCCCCATCTATTTGCCTTGAAGTTTTGGGACCAGATGCCATGACCTTTGTTTTTTGAATGCTGAGTTTTAAGTCAGCTCTTTCACTCTCCTCTTTCATCTTCATCAAGAAGCTCTTTAGATCCTCTTCATTTTCTGCCATTAAAGTGGTCTCTACATGCAGCATCAATATATGTATCCCCTGCTTTTCATTAGTTCATTTTATTCCACTTTGATTTTATGAAAGACTTTCATTAGTATTAGTTTTCGCTAACTAAAAGAAACTCTAAGACGATTTTTGCTTTTAAGAAAAAAGGCGAAAAATGAAAAGAGTGCTCAGTGTTTATTTTGTAGCAAGCTGTTACAGAGGCAACAGGCACTCTTAGCTTCACCAAGTTCCTTCCTGGGAACCACATTCAGCATCAAGTCACCATAGCTTCGAATTGTGTCAGTGAGCATCTGTGATCTATCTCCATTCATTTTGTGCATCCTTTAGCAAGATGTGACCTAAGGTAATTGCTTCTGTGCTTTATGACATTTTCACTTTTGAAAGGTCTCTTAGGAACACTCTATTTTTGGACATTGAGAGAAACACTGTATTTTCTATTGCATACTTGCACTACTGTTAATCCATATGTTAAGTCACATATATTAATTTGTGTCTTGAAATCAAGTGAAAAATATACCTTCTAGTTTTTTAATCTCACCGCTGGTATTTTTATGTTTGTGTGCTACAAAGTACTTATTATGTGATTTCTATTATTTTGGTTTTATAAACAGATTTTTATCTCCCTTATATCTAGTTTCTCCCTCAGGATTATTCTTTCTTCAAACATTTATTTGACATTTATTCCTAAATGAAGGCTGATCTTGGTGGCTCAGATGATAAAGAATGTGCTTACAGTGCAGGAAACTAGGGTTTAATTCCTGGATCAGGAAGACCCCCCTGGAGAAAGGAATGGCAACCCACTCTAGTGTTCTTGCCAGGAGAATCCCATGGACAGAGGAGCCTGGCAGGCTATGGGGGACTAACATATTCAACACTTTCCATATAAATGTGCATCATTTTGTAAATTTACTGAAAATCCCATTTGTACTGTAATTGTAGTTTCACTCAATTTATATTTCTTTTTGTTTGACATCTTTAGATGGTCTGTATAACTTTTGTCATCTTTATGTCCTTTGGTAGAATTTTTTTAATTACTCTTTAAAATGGTTAATGTTACTTAATCCTGGACACTGTACATGTGTATTTGCAGGTATAGGGTGACTATGTAATTTTATCATACAAATAATTTTATTATTATTATTGGCTGCACCATGTATCTTGCAGGATCTTAGTTCCCTGACCAGGGATTGAACCCAGGCCTTTGGCAGAGAGAGCGTGGCATCCTAACCACTGGATTGCCAGGTACTTCTCAAAACCTTTTCATTACTGAGAGTGAAAGGAGACACTGTTAATTATAACACTGGACAGCAGGGATAAACGGAACTCTCCTAGAGAATCCAGGCCGCTTGTTAACTCTGAGAACCTAAGAAACTTTACACATTGGAGAATGCAGATACAGACAATTCTTATAGTAAATTTTTCTGTGGAGGAGAGGAATAAGAGTGGAGATGTAGGGCAACACAGGATCAAATAATGCCATTTATTTTTAATTGAATCTGTTTAAATGCTGGTAGGAAGACCTCAGTAAAAATAGAGATGGTCAAGTGATATTACAAGGTTGAATAATTAACAAAGAGATCTCTGTGAAGCGGTCACAAGGGTAGGATTCTGACCAGAGGAGGAGGAGTAAGCATTGTGTTTAGAATGAAAAAGGGAAAGAGAACTTCATCTGTATATGAATTTGCAGGTAGAGGCTAGGTGGGTGTGTATGAGCTCAGTTGCTCAAACTCTTTGTGATCCTATGGACTCTAGCCCTCGGGTCCTATTTTCATGGGATTTCCCAGGCAAGAATACTGGAGTGGGTTGCTGTTTCCACTCCAGGGGATCTTCCAGACCCAGGGTTCGACTCACCTCTCCTGTGTCTCCTGCATTACAGCCAAATTCTTTAATACTGAATCATCAAGGAAGCCCCAAATTATTGCTTCTGAAGCATTAAAAGAAAAGGATCAGATATCAGATTTTTTAAGATTTTAAAAATATGCAAAGTTGATATTTGGAGTTGAAAGAAGAAAGTGTTATTACAGAGTAGATTTTCTTGTGCAACTGAAAATAACAACAAGGATACTGACACCCAAGACTGAAAGAAAATTATTTGGCCATAAAAAGTCTTTGACAGAATCCCTGCTATAAATCCAAGCACAGATTTTTCCAGAATCTCAGCAAACACATAAAGGCCATTTCTAACTATTTTTATCCAAAATATTGAATCATATTAATGGAAACTTCATATTAAAATGTGTTAGCTATTAGAATTTACACTGTGGCCTTATGAATTTCAGGACAGAGATGAAGATGCTTTGAGTTACTCTCCCTGCTAAGGATGCTAAATGATACAGTATAACAAGTCTTGAATCTGAAACTTAGTAACTAATGTTAAGAATCTTAAGTCACTTCAGAATTCTATACCTTCTTTTTGTTGATTGTTAAATGGAAACAATAATGATTCTTCCCTAGGGATTTTGTGACATAAATGATAAGATGAATATTCAACAGTTCTATAAAGTACTATATATCTGTAAATTTTCATTGCTCTAATAAATAGTATTTAGACTTTCTTTACTATATATGGTTATAAACTTTCAAATTTGGAAAAGACTTTTCCAAGGACCAGCTTTGCTAACTTTCCCCATCTATGCACCAGATCTATTGACTTGTTTTCACCAACTTTAATTGCTATCTATTTAAGATTGTTACTTTCGTTCTGGAACAAAGCCTGCATACTTTTATTCATTCCATACAAATTTATTGCTAACCTATCTTGGGAAAGAATGTGCTATGTGCTAAAATTTCAAAGGTGAATATAATGAAATACTTGTTTTCAAAAAGGCAGGGTTATAGTCATGGAGATAAAGTCATAAACAATTGTAATGCATTGTGTTCAGGGAAATGAAAGTAAGTCACACTGTTGCTGTGGGAAAACAGATGCCTAAGACACTCAACCTAGGCTGGTTAGGGGAAAGCTTCCTGGAGAAGGTAAGATCTGAACATCATCATTCAGTCATTCAGAAAATGTGTATTGATACCCTACAGTTCTAAGCACTTAAGATATACGGTGAGCAAATTTTGGATTGTTCTGGCCTTTAAGCACTTATATTCTACTACAAGAGACAAACAATCCAGTAGTCGCTCCAATAAATATAAAATTACAGCCATGGTAATTGATGGAAAAGGGGAGATACCTAGCACTTGGAGAGCTCCTAATAGGCATATTATGAGAAGCCTTTGGAGATATTTACAACACATGCTAAGAAACAGAGCAAGACTTTAACACTGTGCAGGGTGATGGAAAGACTATGTAAAAGGGAGAGACTGAAGATAATAGAAGTGGGATGAATGATGAATCAAGGTTCTGGAGGAGGGAGGTGGACAGGAACTGGATTGGCATGAAACAAGTGAAGGATCCAGGGCAAAGAGTTTAAGGACACTCTCATTCTCGGTGTCATTCAAGTAAAAAGTTTGCATCTGAAAATGAATGCTGCTAAAGTCTTGTGCCCTGGGCACCTCTCTTGCCTTATCCTAGTCCTTGTCCTGCTGAAGGGCCTGATAGTGAAAGCAGAGAGGAGGCACTGGTTCTGAGAAAAGAGGAAAAATATGGCATCCTCTGAGACTGGAAGAACGATGACAATCAGATTCACTTCTGATTATTGAAGATGTGTCCAGGTAATGGAATAGCGAACAGGAATAAAGACAGAACAGGTTGGATAGTTTCATGTTTCTTGATGATAAACTAGGAAACAGATTCAACAGCTTAGAATAAGTATGGAGTGTAAGAGTTGTGAATATTTAGAGAATTCTGACAAAGGAGGGGTACTCACTGGCAAGTCTTTCTTAAGGCTGAAAATTAGTATCATTGGTTATCTCCACTTGTGTACAGCTGCCTGTGTTCATGAGCGGATGAGGCATGATATAGCACCAGGGCAGGGTAGATGTGCTACAGAGTATGATGATGGATAGGAGTTAAAATGAAAGTGGAATCCAGGTGGCAAACCTTGGTTGTCAGGTAGATTGTAGAAACAGGAGATGCCAGTGCGGTAATAACTGACTGTGGGGAAATGGTAAAATCAAGGGAGATAGTAATGGTTTCAGTGAAGCTGAAGAAGAGAGATGGCTGGAGTTGGGTTGGGTGTATAAGAACTGTGAAGAACATCAGTGATTTCTTTTTATTCTTTCAAGCAGATGAGTCTGTTTCAGTGTTTCTGAGTGAAGTCCTAGGTACAGATGGCTGTGGATGTATAGCAGTGAAGGTCAAAGAAGTTTAAAAAATGAAGGAACTGAGGAGCTCAGTGGCTGCATGGTAAGTCCACACAAGCCTGAAACAACAGATGGATTAGATTGCACATATTGTAATCCTGATTCCAAAATGACTGGTGAATATTAGCGAATGCCTCAGGAGGAGGCCTATAGATGACAGTAATGAGTGGGGTTGGAGTATGATTCATTGAGATTGCATGAGTTTCAAAAAAGAAAAGCCTTTTGTTTTTATTTTTTTACTGAACATTTTTTTATTTTATTATTTTTAAAATTAATTAATTTATTTTTCCTTTAACTACAGGCCAGTATCACTGATGAACATAGATGCAAAATCTTTAACAAAATTCTAGCAAACAGAATCCAACAACATATTCAAAAGATCATACATCATGAACAAGTGGGCTTTATCCCAGGGATGCAAGGATTCTTCAATATCCACAAATCAATCAATGTAATACACCACATTAACAAATTAAAAAATAAAAATCACATGATTATCTCAATAGATGCAGAGAAAGCCTTTGACAAAATTCAACATCCATTTATGATTAAAACAAACCCTCCAAAAAGCAGGAATAGAAGGAACATATCTCAACATAATAAAAGCTATATATGACAAACCCACAGCAAACATTATCCTCAATGGTGAAAAACTGAAAGCATTTCCCCTAAAGTCAGGAACAAGACAAGGGTGCCCACTCTCACCACTACTAGTCAACATAGTTTTGGAAGTCTTGGCCACAGCAATCAGAGCAGACAAAGAAATAAAAGGAATCCAGATTGGAAAGGAAGAAGTAAAACTCTCACTCTTTGCAGACGACATGATCCTCTACATAGAAAACCCTAAAGACTCTACCAGAAAATCACTAGAGCTAATCAATGAATATAGTAAAGTTGCAGGATATAAAATCAACACACAGAAATCCCTTGCATTCCTATACACTAACAATGAGAAAACAGAAAGAGAAATTAAGGAAATAAATCCATTCACCATCAAAACAAAAATAGTAAAATACTTAGGAATATATCTACCTAAAGAAATCAAAGACTTGTATATAGAAAACTATAAAACACTGATGGAAGAAATCAAAGAGGACACAAATAGATGGAGAAATATACCCTGCTCATGGATTGGAGGAAGCAATATAGTGAAAATGAGTATACTACCCAGAGCAATCTATAGATTCAATGCAATTCCTATCAAGCTACCAGAGGTCTTTTTCAGAGAACTAGAACAAATAATTTCACAATTTGTATGGAAATACAAAAAACCTTGACTAGCCAAAGCAATCTTGAGAAAGAAGAATGGAACTGGAGGAATCAATCTGCCTGACTTTAGGCTATACTACAAAGCCACAGTCATCAAGACAGTATGGTACTGGCACAAAGACAGAAATATAGATCAATGGAACAAAATAGAAAGTCCAGAGATAGATCCACGCACCTATGGACACCTTATCTTTGACAAAGGAGGCAAGAATATACAATGGAGAAAAGATAATCTCTTTAACAATTGGTGCTGGGAAAACTGGATAGCCACTTGTAAAAGAATGAAACTAGGACACGTTCTAACACCATACACAAAAATAAACTCAAAATGGATCAAAGATCTAAACATAAGACCAGAAACTATAAAAACTCCTAGAGGAAAACATAGGCAAAACACTCTCTGACATACACCAAAGCAGCATCTTCTATGACCCACCTCCCAGAATATTGAAAATAAAAGCAAGAATAAACAAATTGGACCTAATTAACATTAAAAGCTTCTGCACAACAAAGGAAACTAAAAACAAGGTGAAAAGGCAGCCTTTCGAATGGGAGAAAATAATATCAAACGAAGCAATGAAGAAAAGCCTTTTAAAAAATGTGAGTATAAAACTATGTGGAATGTTGGATAATTCGGCTGTGATTAAGAAAGCTTCAGAGGAATTGTGTCCTCCATGGAAAGTCAGGTTTCAGTTGACTTCAGTGAAGAATTTGAGTATGTAGGGGATGTAGGAGTGTACAGCTGAATAAACTCATGGAGGACTTGGTGGAAAAATTCTTTTTGACGAGGGAGAGTAGAGTAATAAGGATGCGTATGGACTCTGTTATCTCAATGGCCTGGTTTAAATCCTAACTCCACCAGTTAAAAGCCCTGTAATTGTAAACAAGTTATTAACTTGAGTTCCTTGTTTGTAAAGTGGAGTTATAATATATGCAGTTCATAAGTTTATTGTAAAGAATAAGTAAAGTATGTTTACTGCTTAGCAAATAGTAAGTGATAAATAAAAATTAGTATTATAAGGATCAGTAAGGAGATGGCCAAAGATAAATAGAGTCATGAGTCCTAGTGGCATTAACTGACTTTAGTTCTAGGGTCCAATTAGAAGTCCGGGATATATGCATTGTGGTCTAGTATGAGATACTTAGGCCAGCACTTTGCAGCATGGTGATTGGCCATCAGTGGACATGTCAGAGCTATCAATCTGGTTCATTGGGCTTTTCTCCTACTGGTCATATCTAGGTGAAGAGTTGTGGACTCTGAAAAAAAAAATTCATTGCCACTTAAAATATGCTTTATTTATTTCCTGAGAAGTCTCACTTTGGATTGAATCAAATAGAATAGAAAAATCTCCCTCCAGTCTCAGATTTGAGCTGTATGACCTAAATCTCTAAACTCTTAGCCTTATTCTGCTTTTTATTTCTTTTTAATTATGAAATACAACAAAGATGGAAAAAAGTATAGAGGAGAATATTAGTAGTTAATACTCTTGTGTTGACTTTGTGTTAGGCACTGTTTAATGTGTTTTGAATGTAACAACTCATTTAATGTATAAAATAGTGCTATGAAATAGGTAGTTGCTATTATTCCTATTTTGTAGATAAAAAAAGTCTCAGAGAGATAAATATGTAAATAAATATGTCATTTATCCAGGGTCACACAGTCTGTAGGTAGTCTCTCTGTTGAGTACTTACACTATACTGCTTTTCATATGTCATCTTTAACAAATCTTTAATATTTTACAAGTTGCTTCAGATGCTTTTTTATTTAAAAAAATTAGAGAATATAGCTCAAATTCTCCTCCCATTTCCTCTTCTTTTGTCTGCCCAAAGGTAACCACTATCTTGAATTTTATGTTTATTAATTCTATGGATGTTTCTACAAGTTTTAGATAGATAGATAGATAGATAGATAGATAGATAGATAGATAGATAGATAGATAGATAAATAGATAGATAGATAGATATCAGAGAAGGAAATGGCAACCCACTCCAGTGTTCTTGCCTAGAGAATACCAGGGACGGAGGAGCCTGGTGGGCTGCTGTCTATGGGGTTGCACAGAGTTGGACACAACTGAAGCAACTTAGCAGAAGCAGAAGCACAAAGAATACACAGAATTATTTTATAGACTTTTTATTGTTTTTTACTCTTAATATGACATTTTTAGATGTAGCCTTATTGATATATAGATTTGGAGGGTGTTAATTTTTAGATTACTCCAGAAAACATATATGGTACATATTCTTCTGTTTATGAACCTGCTGTAGATTGCATTGTTGCCTCAAGTTCTTTACCCTTCCTCCATCCACACTCTTTTCAAAGTGACTATTCAGTTTCTTTCATTAGAGGTGGAATATATTTTCACACTCAATTCATGTTAGATTTGGCCATAACTTCCTTTGACTAAAGGAATGTTAGCAGGCATAACACAAGAGGTGTCTCAAAATGTATTTCTATGTTCGAATCTGCCCTCTTGCACTTCTACTAACAATATATCAGAAAAAAAAAGCCCCAGATAGTCTGCTTGTTCAAAGATAGGCACACAGAACAAATCTAAACCAAATTTGTGGCCTGAAACCAATACCAGATCAGGCTACCTGAGATCACTAGAGCCACTTTAGGCAACCTACAGATATGTGAACAAGAATCAATGAGAATTGTTTTAAACTACTAATTTGGGGGTGAGTAGAGCTAACTGAGATAAACTTTTGTTTATTTACAATATATTACTACTAAAACAGTTCTATAAATAATAAACAGGTTTCTCTGAGTATATAGAAGTTGAATCGCTGGATTACAGAGTGTGCACATTCTCACCTTTACAAGGCACAGTGCTAGTTTCCTCTGCAAATAAACTGTTTTCTTGCTTGTTTCTCCACCGCCTCAAGAACAATGAGTAGCTTTAAAATTTTATTTGTTTACTGTTCTGACAGGTATGCAATATCTCACTTGATGTTACATTTTCATGATTACTTATGAGGTTTAACATATATTTTATATTTATTAACCATATGAGTTTCACCACATGTGTGTCCTCTATTCTTGACCTTTGCCCATTTTTCTATTTTATAAGATTTTTAAAGTTTTGCTTTTTCATGTCCATTTACTCTTATTTCATTTATCCCATTCTCAGTAATTTCTTTTTCTTACTGGATGTAATTGATTTGTCTTTTTGATCACCCATAAAAATACTTGCTTTAAAGTCTTTCTCTAAATCAAGGATCAGCAAACTTTTCCTGTAAAAGACGAGGCAATAAACACTGAAGGATTTGTGGACCAGACTCTGTTACAAGTACTGTACCCTGCCATAGTAATTCAAGAGGAGCCAGAGATCTTACATACATGAATGGGCATGGTTTTGTTCCAATAAACTTTATTTACAGCAACAGGAATGTAAACGTAGCATGAGGGCCACTAGAATGACCGTGCTCTACAGCTAATTTCATCAGGAGTAAATCCCTGTTCAAATGGTTGATGTTATTGATTAGTCTTATCTGTATATGTCTCAAGTATTTTTTACTTTGGTTTCTCTTTAAGGGAAATGGCAACTAGTCCCATCACTTCATGGCAAATAGATGGGGAAACAGTGGAAATAGTGGCTGAATTTATTTTGGGGGGCTCTAAAATCACTGCATATGGTGATTGCAGCCATGAAATTAAAAGATGCCTACCCTCTGAAAGGAAGGTTATGACCAATCTAGACAGTATATTAAAAAGCAGAAACATCATCAACAAAGGTCCATCTAGTCAAGGCTATGGTTTTTCCAATAATCATGTATGGATGTGAGATTTGGACCATAAAGAAAGCTGAGTGCCAAAGAATTGATTCTTTTGAATTGTGGTGTTGGAGAAGACTCTTCAGAGTCCCTTGGACTGCAAGGAGATCCAACCAGTCCATCCTCAAGGAGATCAGTCCTGGGTGTTCATTGGAAGGACTGATGTTGAAGCTGAAACTCCAATATTTTGGCCCCCTGATGTGAAGAGCTGACTCATTTGAAAAGACCCTGATGCTGGGAAAGATTGAGGGCAGGAGGAGAAGGGGACGACAGAAGATAGATGGTTGGATGGTATCACTGACTCAGTGGACATGGGTTTGGGTCGACTCGGGGAGTTGGTGATGGATAGGGAGGCGTGGCGTGCTGTGATTCATGGGGTCATAAAGAGTCGAGCATGACTGAGGACTGAACTGGACTGAACTTTTCCCCCCTCCAACAGTTATCTCCACCCAGTCACAGAGGCCTCCACTTCAGTCCAAAGTCAGGTGATTTCTGTGATGTCTCTCCCTAACAACAAAGGCAACACCCCTTTCCTCTAGACTGCTGGGGCTGCTAAGTAGCTTCAGTCGTGTCCGACTCTGTGTGACCCCATAGATGGCAGCCCACCAGGCTCCCCCATCCCTGGGATTCTCCAGGCAAGAACACTGGAGTGGTTGCCATTTCCTTCTCCAATGTGTTAAAGTGAAGTCGCTCAGTCATGTCCAACTCTTAGCAACCCCATGGACTGTAGCCCACCAGGCTTCTCAGTCCATGGGATTTTCCAGGCAAGAGTACTGGAGTGGGGTGCTATTGTCTTCTCGGTTTAGACTGTTTATGTTATGCATAACTCTACCATTGAATACATTGTACTCTTTATGGCAGGGGAAGAGGTCAGGGGAGGAATTAAACATATTTTTTCCCTAGAATGATTTTAGTTTCTTGGGAACAGAGTCTGTGTATTATTTCTGTGAGCCTAGTGACTAGCAATATATTTGCTGAACCTCTCGGTGTGTTTTTCATTGAGTTTTGGAGGAATGTAAATTTAAAGAAAACAAAAAACTTGAGTCAAAATATTTGATCTAAAAAGCTATCTCACCTTCTAACATTACACATTATTAACTGTGAAGCAGAGAACCTTAGAAGATATTTATAGGTTCTTACTTTCTTACTACTTGATTAACAAGAATAGACCTAAAATGAGTTCTTAAACTAATGAGTATTCTGACAGACTCATTTAAAGAAAGTTAATAGGAACAAGATTCTTCCTTTGGTATAATAACAATGATTATAATTAATAATTGTACATACATTTTATCTAAACATAATTAGAATCCATTTACTTGAGAACCCTTGTACTCTGGAAAAATATTAAAGTGAGTGAAAACTTAGAAGTCTCAGAAGAGTTTCAAATGAAGTGATTAGCAATGAGGATATAATTAAGAGGCTGTTAAAGGGACTATTTCAAAGAAATGCTTTTCAGATGAATATCTTATTGTATTGTAGTACATTTTATTTTCTAGCCTAAAAAAACTCTATTGAAGGCTTGCTTGCATGCGGTTGATTGTCAATTTACTGCTTAAGTCTAATTGCTCATAATCTGTATTCTTTCTTTGCTTAATGCCAATATTATGGAGTGGACCTTGCCTATTTTTAAGTGGTTTTCACATCATAATTTCTCTTTTATATTTCGTTAAATATAATCCTCTTCTCTTTCTCTGTTATTATAAATTAAAGGCTGCACTATTATTTTACACCAATGTGATCACAAGTTGAAGAGTTTGTGTAAAATTTAAGACACCATTTGATAAAGAGTGTTAAATTAGCACCCTACTAGAGTTCAGGAATTTTTCTTATTTCTCATTTCAGTTGCAGCTGTCCTATATTTATTGTACTCAACACATATAAGTTAGACATGTGATCTATATGTATCTCTGACCAAAGGGTAAAATGTAGAGTTATCAATTTGCATTCTCACCCTTGAATAAACCCCATTATTTGAGAACAACAAAAAAAATATTATAGTAATTCTTGACTCTAGGGGTCAGTGTAAAATAAGAAATGATAAGGCCTTACCTAGTTGCAGTTTAATGTAATTATCAAAGCCAGAAGGAAATGATGGATTTTATGAAGCCAACCAAGATTTCACTGTATAAGGTATATCATTCAGAGGTGTCTCTTTAGGTGTAGGAGCCAGAGTATCCATTTGAATCCTCATGTGGAGGCTAATAACTGCTTTCCTGTCTTGTGTCAGTGTTCTCATCTACAATCTTTTTATGAGTTTAACTCAGACAATGTGGTTCCTCTAAATGACTTGTTAGCAAATTCTCTATATATCAATGGACCTTTCCTATGTATGTATACATGTACACATGGACAGGTAGGCTCACATATATACATATCCCCTAGGTAGCCAGAGAGATAAGAAGCTGTTAGCATTACTATTATGACTATATACTTAAGCAGATTATATACTGAAATTGTGGTAACCAAAACTATTTATTGATTGTTACTCAATGGCAGGCACTGTGCTAAGAGCTTTGCATATTAAATCTCATTTAACCTTGTAACAAAAATCTCATTTTTGCAGGTAAGGAAATTGAATCTCAGTAATTCGCACTGTGATTGCCAGCTAGCAAATGACTAATGAGGATTCAAATGCACATGTTCTTTTATTATGGTAACCTATATGCCTATACCATACATGTCATGTATTTTGTGTGAGAAGTAATAAGTACCAGTTGAAAACAGAGTTTATGATCCCATTCTATGTGTCTGTTTTAGTGCCATGGCAGTTAATTTAAAAGATGTTCAGCTTTTCTTTGAGAATAACGATTTTACCACTTCAATATTTTCTATTTCTTGCTAAAAATCACATCTGCAGACTACTGAATTTAAAGAGACTACCTTGTTCAACTCCTAAAGCAATTCTGCCTCCCCAGCATGGGTTCTGGCTGTGCAGGCTAGACTTAGTTGAATCATAATATAGAAAGACATGTAAAGAACATTTCTGGCTAAAGAACCAAGGAATTAATATTTGGCCTTCATTTTTTCTATGATCAGTTCACCCTGCCTTATCTACTTCACAGAGGAGTGCTAGGGACATCTGAGAGGATAAACATTTGCAATTCTTTTTATTTAAAAAAAATAGAAAACTTTAGCTCCACCTTCATTTATGCCTTTACATTACCAAAGATCACCTACAATGATAATTTGAGCAGAATGGTTTGAAATAAGAATTAAGATTAATTACTGGTGATTGCAAATCCATGAAGATCATGGGAGCCATAAGGTAACCATTGTTTATAAATATTGTAAATTGCTTTTCAGTGCTTAGAATGATAGATTGTTAGACCTGATGTAGATCATAAAGTTTACTCACTCTAACTCCCCCCTTTCTCAGATGTGAACATTTATCCATAAAGAAGCTTTAAATTGATGATGTATGTGTCGTGTGTAGCATACATGCATAAGAGTAAACATCATTATAGCACCATTTCATAAGAGACGCTCCTTACATGACTTTGATGATCCTGCCCCCAAACCTGAATTAGAATCTCTAGTTACATATTGTGTGCTCAGTCACTCAGTCATGTCCGACTCTTTGGGGCTCCATGGACTGTAGCCTGCCAGGCTCCTCTGTCCATGGAATTTTCCAGGCAGGAATACTAGAGTAGGTTGCCAGGCCCTACTTCAGGGGATCTTCCTGACCCAGGGATTGAGCTTGCATCTCCTGTGTCTCCTGCATTAGCAGGTAAATTTTTTACCACTAGCACCACCAGGGAAGCCCCAGTTACATATTACTTATCTAGACATATATGTAATAGGAAAATTTGAAGGGGCTCTTTAACTTGTAATTTATAAAGCTAATAAAAATGATTGAGAATAAAGCAGTGTTCAGGTATTAGTTTATAATTCCCATTCAACAAGTACTGAAACCTCGAGGAAGATATGGCTTCCTTCTTTGCTCCTTAACTCTTTCTCAGATTCTTTATCCAGGTACTACTTAGCATCCTTTTGGATTGCACACTTTTGGGTAATCTCACTGGCTATCCTGGAATGATATGTTTCTTGTAGTAGGACCTTAGTTACTAATTACAGAGGAGTCTTGGTCTCTTCAGCATCTGGAATTGTTTAAAGTTCAGATTTTTAAATAACAATTCTTCCTCTGATTCTAAAGAAGGCTGTTTTACTCTAAATTGGATCTGCAAGATGACTTCTCATTACCCAGGAAATGGCTCATTCTGTATTTGTGTGGATCTGCAGATTTCTCCTTCTCTGAACCTTTCCTCTACTGCTAGTGAGTTCTCCCTGCTGAGACACTTGATGGGATGGTTGTATTCCTTTGATTTTTGTGAGTAGCCTGACATGTAGAGTGGGATCTCATGTACAAAGTATTTTCCAGTGGAAAGAGGCATAGACACTGTAGGACTTAATGTAAATGCAATCCCATGTCCTCAGGCTATAGCAGACCTGAAATTTAGTTTTGTAACCATTTCTTTTCTAGCTTGCCTAATAAACATTAAGATTTTGGCTATTTACAATTGTTTATTTTTAATATCAACTGAATAAATGAAAGCATTCAGAAGGGAACTCCTCTGTCTTCTTACCACCTAATCACCCAGGCAACTTGTCCGTATGCACATTTTCCCTATCTTCTGTCCAAGTATAATAAAAATACCATCAATCCTATTAAAGATCCTCTGTTCCACTTATACCCTGTAACCCATCCCTTTCTGCATGTTCAAGAATAGATTGACCCCCAACCAGCTCCTCTCTCTCCTGCAACATCAATTTCTAATTCTTTGTTGGATTGTTCTCAGCAGCAAACAAATATGCTCTGACATCTCCCATTTTAAAATTAAACTCTTCATCCCTTGTTTCTAAGCTCTGTCTTTTCTTAATACCCAAATTTGCATGTTTGTATTTGTCTCTGTATTCATCATTATCTCTTTACTTTTACACACATTTACCCTTGGGTTCCCTCCACTCAAAGTCCTCAACAACCTCCATGGTGCCAAATTCAATGGTTACCATTCAGTCACTCTACAGAATTGGCCAAGCCCTCTGTAAAACTCATCTTCTCTTGCTTTCTGTTACATCACACTATCCAGATTTTACCCTTACCTCACTGGCCACTGTCTCTCAGTCTGCTTTTGTGCTCTTCTTTCTCTTTCTAATTTGTACAGTTTGAAATGTGCAAGGCTTCATCTTGGCTCTCTCCTCATTTCAACTATACTCACTCTTCAGTTCTATGCATGCATGCTAAGTCTCTTCAATTGTGTCTGACTCTTTGTGATCCTATAGACCGTAGCCTGCCAGTCTCCTCTGTCCATAGAATTCTCCAGGCAAGAATGCTGGAGTGGGTTGTTGTGCCCTCCTCCAACTTCAGTTCTATAACAACATTCTATTTATATTGTTGCCATTTGATAATTTATAATTTTAACTTGAATTCTTTCCAAATTTTAAGCTCCCTACATGTCATCTCTACTTAACATGGCCAAAGAGAAAGCTTTGATCCTTGACCTTTCACTGTCACCCCACAACTACTCCTGTCCTATTCTTAGCTATTTCAATAATAAGCATGGCCATTTGTACAGTTGCTCAAACCAAAATATTAGGTGTCATCCTTGGTTACTCTTCTTCCCTCATCCCCTATATCCAATCCATTGCAAGTCCTGCAGGTTCTTTTTCATCTCTCTCTATCTGTCTCGATCTATCTATGTATATAATCTTTCAAGTTTGTCCCGTTCTCTCCATTTCTACTTTTTGTCACTCTAGTTCCAAATCACCATAATTTATATCTCGAGTTTAACTGGTTGCCTTGTTTCTCTTCATAGCCAAAGTGATCTGGTAGAACATCAAAACAGGTAATATGACTTTTCTGCTTAAAACTCTCTGGTGGCTTCCCATGCCTATAGCACATTACATACTTGCCTTGCTGGTCTTCCTTTCATTTCTCCAACCTATTAAGCTACATTCTACCTCAGATTTTTGTACTTCCTGTATGTTCTTCTGGGAATTATTTTCCTGAAGATTTTATTAGGCTTCCTTCTTCGCTCTTATCATCTTAGCCCCAGCAGTTTGTGAAGCTGCGTTTCTCTTACCTGTTACTCTTTATTATATCATGATGTTACTTTAAAAAAATCTTCCTAGCACTCATCTCTGAAATTATCTTATTTATTTGTAAATTTTCTAAAATGCTCTATTGAAACCCACTAAGCTCCATGAGAAGGGAATATCATTCTTTCCCTTGACCTAGAACAGTGTCTGGTTAAAGTTACTGAACAATATTTGTTATATGATTTAATTTTGCATTGAAATATGGGCTTCCCTGGTGGCTCAGACCGTGAAGAATCTGTGTGAAATGTGGGAGACCTAGGTTCAATTCCTGAGTTGGGAAGATTCCCTGGAGAAGCATATGGCAACCCACTCCAGTATTCTTGCCTGGAGAATTCCATGGACAGAGGAGCCTGACGGGCTCCAGTCCACATGGTCGCAAAAAGTCAGACACGACTGAGTGACTAACACACTTTCACTTTAATTTTGCATGATTTTCAAGCAATTTGAGTTTTTCCTTTCTTATGAAGAGATATAACCAAATTCCAGGTATCTTACAGTTTGATATAAATTTCATGCTATATGTTAAAATATTTCCCAAAATTTGGTCTGCATTTGTTCATTTTATCTGTTTAAAGGTAATATATTTTTTAATGCTCCACAGATGCTTAATATTTTGTTGATAATGGTGGAAAAGTAATTGTGGTTTCGGACCGTGAGTTTTAAATCATTATAACTAGGCTCAAAAACACCTTTATTAATCAAAATAGGAAGCATTGCAATCAACATATTTTTGCCAACAAGAAATATGCTTATTTCTATAGCATAAAAATTCATGCTTCAGGATTTGATGAACTCTTTTTTTAAAATTTATTTTTTTTCTTTACATTATCGTGTTGGTTTTGCCATACACTGACATGAATCCTCCATGGGTATACATGTGTTCCCCTTCCAGAAGCCCCCTCCCACCTCCTTCCCTATTCCATCCCTCTGGGTCATCCCGGTGCACCATCCATACATGAGCACCCTGTATGATACAGGGTGAACTCTTCAAAAACATTTTCTGCCTCCTCCTGGTTGTGGATTCATTTTCCCTGCAAAAAATTATTGAGGTGCTTAAAGAAGTGATAGTCAGTTGGCGAGAGGTCAGGTGAATATGGAGGGTGAGGCAAACCTTCATAGCCCAATTCATTCAACATTTGAAGTGTTGCTTGTGCAATGTGCAGTTAGGCATTTTTGTGGAGAAGAATCAGGCCCTTTCTGTTGGCCAATGCCAGCTGCAGGCATTGCAGTTTTTGGTGGATGTCATCAATTTACTAAGCATATTTCTCAGATATAATGGTTTCATTGGGATTCAGAAAGCTCTAGTAGATCAGGTGAGCAGTAGACCACCAAACAGTGACCGTGGCCTTTTTTGGTGCAAGTTTGGCTTTGGGGAGTGCTTTGGAGTTTCTCCAACCACTGAGCTGGTCGTCACAAGTTGTTATATAAAATCCACTTTTCGTTGCATGTCATAATCCCATCAAGAAATGGGTTGTATTATTGCATAGAATAAGAGATGATACTTCAAAATGACATTTGTTTTTTTCTTTTTTTGGTTTTCAGTCAGCTCATGAGGCACCCAGTTATCGAGCTTTTTCACCTTTTAAATTCGCTTAAAATGCCAAACTATAGAATGGTTGGCGTCGAGTTCTTCAGCTACTTCTCGTGTAGTTGGAGGAGGATCAGCTTCAACGATTAATCTTAGTTGGTTGTTGTCAACCTCTGATGGCTGGCCACTGTACTCCTCATCTTCAAGGCTCTTGTCTCCTTTGCAAAACTTCTTGAACCACCACTGCACTGTATGTTTGTTAGCAGTTTCTGGACCAAAAGCGTTGTTGATGCTGCAAATTGTCTTCACTGCTTTACAACCTGTTTAGAACTTGAAAAAGAAAATTGCTCAAATTTGCTTTTTGTCTAGTAACATTTCCCTAGTCTAAAATAAATATAAAATGAGCAGTAATGTCATTACCAAAAACAAAAAAATGGAAAGCAAGATATCTACATTAAAATAATGTATAACATATTATTGCAGCCCACTCTAGTATTCTTGACTGGAGAATCCCCATGGACAGAGGAGCCCAGGGTCACAAAGAGTCGGATATGACTGAGAAAATTCCAATAGCAAATGGCTAAGTTAATGCAAAACCGCAATTACCTTTGCACCAACTGAATAATTTCAATGTGATAGAGCAAATGCCTACATTGTTTGCTTGCTTTATGTTTCGTCTGAACATCACAGGTTGCTCTATGACTATACACACACACACACACACACACACACACACACACACACACACTATTGAAAACTGGCTACGTTTGTTAATAAAGATATTTTTTTAAAAAATTGCCATTTCATTATGAAAAATTTTAAATATAAGAAAAGTTGGAAACATTTGTACCATCAACATGTATGTACCCAACACTTAGAGTCTAATACTAACATTTTACTATACTGATTTATCACATATATATCCATACATCCATCTTTCTTTACAAACAGATATATTTTAAAAACTTTTAAAAATAAATTATTATTGCCGTATAGTTGATTTACAATGTTGTATGAACTATTGTTTAAGAGTGAATATTTAAGTTATTTAGTTTCAGTCAGGGATGATGTAGGTTGCTGCTATTTGGGCTTCCAAAGCATTAGAATGGGATTTTATGATGTAGTAAACCACTGTGCATTTGACTCTTAAAATTGGAAAAAGCAAAAAATTTAAATTGTGCTTTGAAATTGGTACTTATAGACACTAACAGATATGTCAGAGTGGGTGATGAAGGAACTGGGTTAGAATGAGCTCTAGACATTAATTGAAGATGTTTAGTTTAAACTAGAAGCAATGAGAAAACTAAACATTGTAATTAATAAAGCTGTTAGAAAAATAGCAGGGCTTCCCTGTGGCTCAGCAGTAAAGAATCTGCCTGCTAATGCAGGAGACACAGGTTTGATCCCTGGGTCAGGAATATCCCCTGGAGAAGGAAATGGCAACCCACTCCAGTATTCTTGCCTGGAGAATCCCATGTACAGAGAAGGCTGGAGGGCTACAGTACATGGAGTCACAGAAAATCAGAAACAACTGAGTGCACGCACACTCACACACATGCAAACACACACACACACACACACACACACACACACACACACACACACACACACTCAGAGGGGAATCTAGATTTTGTGGGCCTAAAGTTCATAGAATTAGGCCATCAAAATACAAAATTAGGGCAAGAAAGACTATTCTAAAGGGCCTATTTAAATGTGAAGTCCTGAAGGTTAAGAAGCTTCTTTAACTTTACTGTGACCCACCTCTGAAATCTGTAACAGATAAATTAGCTACATAATTATTTCCCATTGCACAGGGAAGTTCAGTTCAGTCACTCAGTCGAGTTTGACTCTTTGCGACCCCATGGACTGCAGCATGCCAGGCTTCCCTGTCCATCACCAACTCCCGGAGCTTATTCAAACTCATGTCCATCGAGTCAATGATGCCATCCAACTATCTCATTCTCTGTCGTCCCCTTCTCCTCCTGCATTCAATCTCTCCCAGCATCAGGGTCTTTTCCAATGAGTCAGTTCTTCACATCAGGTCACCAAATTATTGGAGTTTCAGCTTCAGCATCAGTATTTCCAAAGAATATTCAGGACTGATTTCCTTTAGGATGAACTGGTTTGATATCCTTTCAGTCCAAGGGACTCTCAAGAGTCTTCAATATCACAGTTTGAGAGCATCAGTTCTTTGGCACTCACCTTTCTTTATAGTCCAACTCTCACATCCATACATGAATAGTGGAAAAATCATAACTTTGACTAGATGGACCTTTGTTGCAAAGTAATGTCTCTGTTTTTTAATATGCTATCTAGGTTGGTCATAGCTTTTCTTCGAAGGAGTGTCTTTTAATTCTGTGGCATCACTCACCATCTGCAGTGATTTTGGAGCCCAATAAAATAAAGTCTGTCACTGTTTCCATTGTTTCCCCATCTATTTTCCATGAAGTGATGGGACAAGATGCCATGATCTTAGTTTTCTGAATGTTGAGTTTTAAGCCAGCTTTCTCACTCTCCTCTTTCACTTTCATCAAGAGGCTCCTCACTTCCTCTCTGTTTTCTCCCATAAGAGTGATGTCATCTGTGTATTTGAGGTTATTGATATTTCTCCTGGTATCTTGATTCAAGCTTGTGCTTCATCCAGTCTGGCATTTCACATGATGAACTCTGTATATAAGTTAAATAAGCATGATGATATTATACAGCCTTGATGTACTATTTTCCCAATTTGGAACCAGTCTGTTGTTCCATGTCTGAATCTAACTGTTGCTTCTTGACCTGCATACAGATTTCTCAGGAGGCAGATAAGGTGTTCTGCTATTCTTGTCTCTTTAATAATTTTCCACAGTTTATTGTACTCCACACAAAGACTTTAAAGTAGTCAATGAAGCAGATTTAGATGTTTTCCTGGAATTCTCTTGCTTTTTTTATGATCCAGTGAATGCTAGCAATTTGATCTCTGGCTCCTCTGTCTTTTCTAAATCCAGCTTGAACATCTGGATATTCTTGGTTCATGTACTGTTGAAGCCTCTCTTGGAGAATTTTG
Organism: Antilocapra americana; assembly: GCA_007570785.1. Taxonomy (NCBI): domain Eukaryota; kingdom Metazoa; phylum Chordata; class Mammalia; order Artiodactyla; family Antilocapridae; genus Antilocapra; species Antilocapra americana. The sequence goes on along the minus strand of ML664060.1, from coordinate 2,596,090 downwards.
AGCATTACTTGTCAGAGTGTGAGATGAGTGCAACTATGCCATAGTTTGAACATTATTTGGAATTGGAATGAAAATTGACCTTTTCCAGTCTTTGGCCACTGCTAAGTTTTCCAAATTTGCTTGTGTATTTAGTGCAACACTTTAACATCATTGTCTTTTATTTTTTTATTAGTTTTGCCATACAATGACATGATATCGCCATGGGTTTACATATGCTCCCCCTCCAGAACCCCCCTCCCTCTTCCCTCCCTCCTCCCTCCCCCCGGGGAATCTCGATGCACCAGCCCCGAGCATCAATCCTGGGCTGGCGATTGATTTCACATATGACAATTAACATGTTTCAATGCCATTCTCCCATATCATCCCACCCTTGCCCTCTTCCACAGAGTCCAAAAGTCTGTTCTATACATCTGCGTTCCTTTTGCTGTCTCGCATGCTGGGTTCTCGTTACCATCTTTTTAAATTCCATATATATGCGTTAGTATACTGTATTGTTGTTTTTCTTTCTGGCTTACTTCACTCTGGATAATGGGCTCCAGTTCCGTCCACCTGAGTAGAATTGATTCAAATGAATTTTTTTTTAATGCTGAGTAATATCCCATTGTGTATATGTACCACAGCTTTCTTATCCATTCATCAGTTGATGGGCATCTAGGTTGCTTCCATGTCCTGGCTATTGTAAACAATGCAGCGATGAACATTGGGGTACACATGGCTCTTTCAACTCTGGTTTCCTCGGTGTATATGCCCAGCAGTGGGATTGCTGGGTCATATGGCAGGTCTATTTTCAGTTTTTTAAGGAACCTCCACACTGTTTTCCATAGTGGCTGTACTAGTTTGCATTCCCACCAACAGTGTAAGTGGGTTCCCTTTTCTCCACATCCTCTCCAGCATTTATTGCTTGTAGATTTTTGGATGGCAGCCATTCTGACTGGTGTAAAGTGATACCTCATTGTGGTTTTGATTTGCATTTCTCTGATAATGAGTGATGTTGAGCATCTTTTCATGTGTTTGTTAGCCATTTTTATGTCTTCTTTGGAGAAATGTCTGTTAAGTTCTTTGGCCCACTTTTTGATTGGGTCGTTTATTTTCCTAGAATGGAGCTGCAGGAGTTGCTTGTATATTTTTGAGATTAATTGCTTGTCCGTTGCTTCATTGGCTATTATTTTCTCCCATTCTGAAGGCTGTATTTTCACCTTGCTTATAGTTTCCTTTGTTGCGCAGAAGCTTTTAATTTTAATTAGGTCCCATTTGTTTATACATGCTTTTATTTCCAATATTCTGGGAGGTGGGTCATGGAGGATCCATTTTCTTTTAGAATTTGAAAAAGCTCAGCTGGAATTCCATCACCTCCAGTAGCTATGTTAATAGTGATGCTTCCTAAGGAAGAGAGAGGACAAAAGTAAACTAATATTGTATGAGTATCTACTGTGTGACTGGCATTATGCTAAGAACTTTACACAAAATATCTTATTTTAAACCTCACAATACTGAGTCTGATATTATATAAGAACTATATTTTTAAGTTAGATATGTTTAATAAATAGCAAAAGCAGGGTTTGAACCTATCTTTCTGATTCTAAAACCTGTGTGCACTTCATCATACCTTTACTTGAGAACAGCTATTATCACAAAGTCTGTTAATTATATTTAAAAAAATAGAAATGTGGTCAAATACAGATACTGACAGCAGAGGGCTTACATTCATAAAAGATAAGATAAGTACTTAACTAATAATGCAAGACAGACTGTTTTATCTGCCACAAGAAATGTTTTAAGATAGAACCATAACCATATTTTGCCAATGGTGGGAGAATTCTAAGTAATATAAACATAAAATAGCTTTTTTGTTTTTCAAGCACTGCTTTTTAACTATGTTCTTTCTATCCCTCATTTTGTCCCTTGTCAACATCTGTAGTAGATTCCATTAATTTGTGGCCATTTTCATTTATTCTAATTTTTTTCTGCTCGGTATACAAATAAAAAACCTTTCTCATCTTCTGCTCCAGTGCAGACAGGAACCATGACCCTGGCTGTTTAAAAACAGGTCTTGGTAGTAGCAAGTGCTAGGTGGGTGCAGTGCCTCTGCTGTTGTGTGGTCTTTGCACATGTGAAGTGTGTAGCTTTCTTGAGATACTGTTTAACTTCATGCCAGCCACTTCTATGATTGAATATTACTGACTCCTCAGAAGGGAGCACTTGTGTCATTCTTCAGCTTCTCCAAATAGACAGGTATCTTATTTACTCAACATCTCTCTAGATAGCCCTACAATTTTTGCTTTTTGTGCTAAGGTTCTCGTCTGAGTTCTCCTACCCCCATCACTGAAAGGATTTCTCCCGTATTCTTCAGAAGCGTGCCTTACCATAATTTCTTTTTGTCCTGCTTGTGTAGGCAACTCCAGCAGGGCTCCTCCCTTTAGAAATATCTATGCCAGAAACAGAGATGTTAATATGTTTTTATATGCTTTCCAAAACATATCAGACTCTCCCAAGAACTCTCTCACCATTTCTGACCCATGGCATTATAAGGATGAGACTGCACACTCATCCAGAAAGTGAGAAACATCTCATCTTCTTGCAGGCAATCCTAATCTCTCTGAATGAGTCTCTTGAGTCTGTCTCTTGGCCTTGCTCAGCCTGTGTTAATGACAGAAAGCACACTAGTCAATCTCCCATGGGGAGAATAAGAAGTGATTTCCAAATGGAAACACTATACAACTCACAAAACTACTGATTCTACCCTTAACACTCCTTATATAACCTGAGGAGGAGTGAGGTTGTCTGTCACGGGTTCCTACCTAGTCAGTTAAAAATGGTTCCTACTCAGCTTTGGGCCTCAGTAACTAACACTGTGTTAAAGGATCATTTGGACTAGTAAGGGAAAGCTGCTTAGCATGTATGATAGTTGCAATAGGCCTAGGGTTTCTAGAACCTGGAGGAATAATGATAGAACTATTGTGATTCAGTTCTGTATAACTGAAAAACAAATGAAATATCATTAGTTTGTTTGTTCATCTGTCTATATGGATGCCATAGTATAGTGGGTAAGAGTTTTGATTCTGGAGTTCAAAAGGCCTAGATTCATGTGTTAACTTAGGAACATTAGTTAGCACTAAGTTTACATTCAGAATAAATTTTTAAAGCTTTTTTACAGGTTTTTCCTCACAGGCATTTTTATTAGCTACACAGACCATAGAATGTGCTATTGGCTTACTATTTGTGTCCTTTAAAAGTTCATGTGTTGAAACCTAATTCCAAATGTGGTATTTGGAGGTGGGACCTTTGAGAAGTGATTTTTCATGAAGGTGGACTCCTCATGAATGAGATTAGTGCTTTTGTAAAAGAGACCCCAGAGAGAGTCATTGCCCTTCTGCCATGTGAGAATGTAGCAAGAAGATGATGGTCATCTATGAGTCAGGAAGAATGGTTCTCACAAGACATGGAGTTTAAGGTTGGATTGGTGAGAAATACACACACCTTAGCATTTTCTGATAACACTATTTTACTCCAGGGCTTCCCTGGTAGCCCAGCTGGTAAAGAATCTGCCTGCAATGCAGGAGACCCTGGTTCAATTCCTGACTCAGGAAGATCCACTGAAGAAGGGATAGACTACCCACTCTCAGTATTCTTAGGCTTCCCTGGTGGCTCAGCTCAAAAAGAATCCACCTGTAATGCAGGAGATCCTGACTCAATTCTTGGGTCAGCAAGATCCTGTATTCTGGCCTAGAGAATTCCATGGATGGTACAGTCCATGGGGTCACAAAGAGTTGGACATGACTGAGCAACTTTCACTTTTACTTTCCTTTCCTCCAGGAGTCAGAAAAAATTTTCTATAAAGAGTCAGAGAGTAAATATTCTAGGCTTTGTAGTTCACAAAAGATGTTGGTTGCATATTCTTTAATTTTGACAATCCTTTAAAATAGTTAAAAGCCATTCATAGTTAACAGCTTGTGCAAAAATAGGATATGTGGGATTGTAGTTTGCCAACTCTGCAAAGATAAAGATAAACTCCAAGAAATGCTAATACAGAAAGAATGAATTACCAAGAAAGGGAAAAAAATCAGATTGGAATTAGATTTCTCATTGGCAATGCTGAAATGGGAAAGCTTTTGAAAAACATCTACAGACTACTGATCAAAAAGTACCACCATGAGTAACATTCTTAGACCAAAGTAAAAGGATCCTTTGCCACAAACCTAGGTCTTTAAAATAGACACTCTGGCCTCCCTACAGCAATGACCCCCCTTACAGGGCAATGATTCCGGCTAATCAAGTGCTTGTGCTGCGCCACCACTTTTGGGACAGACCTGGAGTCTGTGCATTGTTTGAAGTATTTCTTATAGGTTATTAGAAAGGTATGCCTATTAGGGTAGTATATAGACCATATTTAATAATTTATTGGCTTGGATTATACCATGGGTATATGGTATGTAGACCTCTATTTTTATCTTTGTTTCTATCCCTGCAAATGTTAGAAGAATGTCTGACGATAACCCAAGAACCAATGATATGTCAAAGATATAATAAGGCTACTTGGAAATGTGTGAGAATTTAGAGATTATATCATCTATGAACCTCATGTGGGAAAAATAACTGAATGAAAGAAATTAATAACCCAAAATTAAATGAGCTGAAAAAAGACACCTCAAGAGAGGAGAGATGAGAGAGAATACCATGGTGAGCAAGGCTTTATAGGAACAAATGGAGTAGGTGAGGCAGTTAGGAAGTTCGAAATATGTGCCTTAAGGGCAAAATAATGTCTCTAGAAATAGTATATAATGTAAGGGAAATTTGAATAACTGCTAAGGTAGTTTAACAAAACAGAATCTGGGAATAGGGAAAGGACAAAATAAATCTCTCAAAGTTCTTGCTTGTGGTTGTGGTGGTGGTATTGCTTTGAGAATAGCTAGAAAAAGTGAAGAACATATAATTGTTTTAAAGCCCTCAAGTTATTAAGGAGGGGGCAATAAGAGAGGATATGGAAAATATGGGAGTATTCTGTAGGACAGTTTTGAATATGCTGCTTTAGTCATGTTTACTGTGAAGTGTATTGATATTTCCCTCTGGTAGGTATATTATGATGAATCTTTGGTTCTAATTAAGGTAACTTGTCACATTGCTTACATTTATTTAACATCCCCAAATTGTTTGGAAATGATTATATAGAAATTTCATGTTCTTCCTATGCATATTCTAGATATTGCTATCTTGATAATACCTCAGTTCCATATTCCTCATATGTTTTTGGTGCTTTGGTGCTAGTAGGTTATTGAGATTCACGTTGTTTTCTTCATTCACATTACCACCCTCTACAATGTGTAATGATCCCCTGACTCTTTATTTAGTGGACTATACTTTTCCAGATACTGAAGAACACTTTTCCTTTTCTTAACTTGAGCTTGTACAAACTAACAATTTAATCCAGATACGGTGTAATACTTTGAATTCAAAGCTTGGGCACAGTTGAAAGAAAGGAATACATGTTTTCTATCCTCTCAGTAAAAAGACAGAATTTAAAAAGAAAATGTTGAGCTATAAGTGTTTTCAGTCTTTTGCTGAATACTGTCAGGTTAGGAAAGATGCATAAGTATTTTGATAACTGACTTTGATGTTTTCATGGACTCAGAAAGATGGGATTGAGAGATAGCTCATTTAACAAGCATTGAGTGACATAGTTTCACCAGCTAGCTAGTAATGATAACTTTTGAGAGTTGTGATTTTATTTTTATAGTATTTCAGACTCCGAATGCAAAGCTCAAAATAACCATAGAATCTCAAGAAACTACTGTGTTAGGATGAGCTAGAGTAGGCTGCAGGAACACATGGCCCCCAAATCTTAGTGACTCAAAGCAAGAAATGTAATTCCTCACTCATACTACAAACCCTCCATGGGTTGGCTTGAGGCTCTGTTCCTACATTGTCTTCCCTCTAAAATTCCAGCTGTTGAAACAGCCATGATATAGAATGTTGTAGAGTGGTGTGGCAAAGGGGAAAAGTGTGTGCAAAGGCTCTCAAAGCTTCCATTCTGCTCAACAGTGAAATATGTAGCTTTTGCTTACCTTTGTTGTCGTTGTTCAGTCCCTAAGTCATGTCCAACTCTTTGTGACTCCATGAACTGCAGCACACCAGGCTTCCATGTTCATCACTATCTCCTGGAGCTTGCTCAAACTCATGTCCATTGAGTTGATATTGCCACCCAGCCATCTCATCCTCTGTCATCCCCTTCTCCTGCCCTCAATCTTTCCCAGCAGCAGAGTCTTTACCAATGAGTCAGCTCATCACATCAGCTGACCAAAATATTGGAGCTTTAGCTTCAGTATCAGTCCTTCCAAATAATATTAAGGGTTGATTTCCTTTAGGATTGTCTGATTTGATCTCCTTGCCACCCAAGGGACTCTCGAGAGTCTTCTCCAACACCACAGTTCAAAAGCATCAATTCTTCAGTGCTCAGCCTTCTTTATGGTCCAAATCTCACTTCTGTACATGACTACTGGAAAACCATAGCTTTGATTATCCAGACCTTTGTCAGCAAAGTGATGTCTCTGCTTTTTAATATGCTGTCTAGGTTTGTCATAGTTTTTCTTCCAAGAAGCAAGTGACTTTTAATTTCATGGCTGCAGTCACTGTTCACAATGATTTTGGAGCTCAAGAAAATAATATGTGTCACTCTTTCTACTTTTCTCCATCTACTTGCCATGAAGTGATGGGACTGGATGACATAATCTTAGCTTTTTGAATGTTAAGCTTTAAGCCAGCTTTTTCACTCTCCTCTTTCACCTTTATCAAGAAATACTTTAGTTCCTCTTCACTTTCTGCCATTAGAGTTGTGTCATCTGCATATCTGAAGTTATTGATAATTTTTTCAGCAGTCTTGATTTCAGCTTTGCTTCATCCACCCTACATTTTGCATGATGTACTCTGTATATAAGGTAAACAAGCAGGATGACAAAATACAGCCTTGACATACTCCTTTACCAATTTGGAACCAGTCCGTTGTTCTATGTCTGGTTCTAACTGTTGCTTCTTGACCTGCATGCAGGTTTTTCAGGAGACAGGTAAAGTGGTCTGGTATTCTCGTCTCTTTAAGAATTTTCCACAGTTTGTTGTGATCCACACAGTCAAAGACTTCAGTATAATCAATGAAGCAGAAGTAGATGTTTTTTCTGGAATTCTCTTTTTTTTTATGATCCAATGGATGTTGGCAATTTGATCTCTGATTCGTCCTCCTTTTCTAAATCCAGCTTGTACATCTGGAGGTTCTTGGTTCACGTCCTCTTGAAGCCTGTCTGGAAGGATTTTGAGAATTACCTTGCTAGCATGTGTAATGAGTACAGTTGTGCAGCAGTTAGAACATTTCTTTGGCATTGCCCTTCTTTGAAATTGAAATGAAAACTGATCTTTTCCAGTGCTTCCGTTCTGTTTTTAAATTTTTGAGAATCTTTTATACTGTTTTCCATAGTGTTGTTTTTCTTTAGTTGCTCAGTCGTGTCTGACTCTTTGCATCCCAATGGACTATATATAGCCTGCCAGGCTCCTCTATCCATGGGGTTCTCTAGGAAAGAATACTGAAGTGGGTTGCCATTTCTTCCTCCAGGGAATCTTTCCAACCCAGGGATCAATTCTGTGTCTCCTTCACTGACAGGTGGATTCTTTAGCACTGAGCCACCAAGGAAGTCCATGTACAAATGGCTGTACAAATCTACAATCCCACCAACAGTGCAGAAGGGTTTCCTTCTCCCCACATCCAGGCCAGCACTTGTTATGTCTTGCCTTTTTGATGATAGCCATTCGAAGAGGTGTGAGGTGATATGTCACAGTGGTTTTAATTTGCATTTCTGTGATGATTAATGATGTTGAGCATCTTTCCATGTACCTGTCATTTATCTTTTTTGGAGAAATTTCTATTCAGGTCCTTTGCCCATTTAAAAAATTTGTGTTATCTTTTTTTTTTTTTGCTATGGAGTTGCATTTCTTTATATATTTGGATATTAAATCCTTATCAGATATATTGTAAGCAAATATTTTTTCCATTCTCTTGGTTATCTTTTCACTTTGTTGATGGTTTCTTTTGGTGTGTAGAAACTTTTTAGTTTCATATAGTCCTACTTGTTTATTTTTTATCTTGTTCCCTGTGCTTTAGGTGTCAAATCAAACATTTTAATCAGTATCATACTGACATATGTAAATTAATGAACATCTTTTATAATCCAGTTTGAATTAGTTAAAAGAAGAAAGTAAGCTAAAAATAGGTGAAGGGTACAGATTTTAAAGTCTTCATAATGTAAGACCTAATATTTCTCAAGATATATATTTGGAGCATCTCAAACATTTCTACTAAGTGCACTAGGGAATAATTTTCCTTTAGGACAGTCTTACATCCTAGATAAAGTCACATGGATCCAGGAATCAGATTTTCAGTTTTTCAATTCTTCCCCCTTCAGAAAATATCTGGCAACTTCTTTCCAAGTCCCTATGAACAGTTAAAATGCTCACTTCCAGGCTCCTCAGTCAACTTGAATTGGAAAATGAAACTGATTTTATTTACTTTTTAAAAAGTATGTAGAGAGGGTGGGGAGGAAAGGGAATTCTCCTATACTGTTTGTGGGAATGCAACCTGGTACAATCACTATGGATAAAAGTAGAGATTTTCTTAAGAAACTAAAAATACAACTTTCATATGATCCAGCAATCCCACTCCTGGGCATATACCTGGATAAAACCATAATTTGAAAAGATGAGTGCACCCCAATGTTAATCCCAGCACTATTCACAAAAGCCAAGACATGGAAGCAATCTAAATGTCCATCAGCAGAGGAATGGATAAAGAAAATGTGGTACATATATGCAATGGAGTGTTAGTCAGCCATAAAAAAAGAACAAAATAATGACATTTGCAGCAACATGAGCTAGAGATTGTCATACTGAGCAAAGTGAGTCAGACAGAGAAAGATAAACATCATGTATATTGCTTTTATGTGGAATCTTAAAAATAGGCAACACATGAACTTATCTGCAAAACAGAAATAGAGTTACAGATGTAGAAAACAAAGTTATGGTTACTAAGGGATAAGGTGTGGGAGGGATAAGTTGGGAGATTGGGGTTGACATATACACACTACTATATATAAAATACATAACTTATAAGGACCTATTTATAGCACAGGGAACTCTACTCAATACACTATAATGGCCTATAAGGGAAAAGAATCTAAACAATAGTGGATATATGCTATGTAAAACTGATGCACTTTTCTGTACATCTGAAACTAATACAGCATTGTAAATCAACTATACTCCAATAAATTTTTTTCTAAAGAAGTATGCAGTAAAGAAGACTGATGTCAGTATTGTGATAGCATGAAGTACTCCCTTTGTCGCTTCCCTTCAATGTATAACCAGTAAAGCATCCATGACTTAACAGAGGTTCCTCTGCCCAACACACGAAGATGCTGGAGACTTACTTACACACGTCTATATATCTAAATGAGTGGAGTGGAATACACAGAGGAGGTGGAAGTGGGGAAATAGCAAAAGTGGTACCCATGATCCTGGACCTCCAGCCTTGGTGGCTAAGTCTGTAGCTCTGCAGATTCTGCCAGCAGCAGGGGAGGAGTCACTTGTAAACTGGACAACCCCAAATGTGGCAAAGGCAACTGTGACCTTAGCATCCCCCAAACTCCATCTTCCCATGGCAGCAGAGCCCATGACCCAGGTGAGTCTAAACACGACAGAGGTGCCTGTCATCCTGGTGTCCCAGGCAGTGATGCCAGTGACAACAGTGACAGTGACACTGGCAACCCCAGAGGCACAAGAATTAACAATGAAGATACTTGGTGACATTTCTATCAGAGATGGGGAAGTTAACAGTGTTAATTCTCTAATACAACCAAAAGCAGCTCATATAAAGGAAACCAAATACTTGTGCGATAGCACCACTTACTGAAGAAACAAAGGCCTCTAATTACTCGCATGTTGACTCCTTAGAATTAAGGGCGGGGGGTGGATATTATACTTAAAGAAAAAATATGTTTGCTACTTCAAATGTGCCAGCAGAGAACTCATTAAGCACCATGAAGAATCATGGTAACATGATATCACAAAAAGAAAATGACAGTTCTCCAGGAACCAGACTTAGAGTCACTTAACATTATGATCTAACTGATAGAGAATCCAACATAGCTGTCATAAAAAAAATTCAGTGAGTTGCAAGACAACATAGAAAGGCAGTTCAGTGAGCTCAGGAATAAAGCTGATGAGTAGAAAGAACAGCAAAGAGTTTGAAACTCAAAAAGGACCAAAAAATTTCTGGAACTGGAGAACTCATTTAATGAGATGAAGAACAATTGGAAAGCATTGGAAATAGCGATCTTATGGAAGGAAAATTATGAGGTCAATAATAGAAATTTAGAAATAATACAAGTAGAAGAGGAAAGAGTGGTAAGATATTTGAAAAATGAGTAAATCCTACAAGAACTATCTGACTCTTAGGGAAGGCAACATAGAATAATGAGTATCTCAGTTGGTAAAGAATCCGCCTGCAAGGCAGGAGACCCCGGTTCCATTCCTGAGTCAGGAATATCCCATGGAGAAGTGATAGGCTACCCACTCCAGTATTCATGGGCTTCCCTAGTGGCTCAGATGGTAAAGAATCTGCCTGAAATATGAGAGACCTGGGTTCGATCCCTGGGTTGTTGGGAAGATTCTCTGGAAGAGGGCATGGCAACTCACTCCAGTATTCTTGCTTGGAGAATCCCCATGGACAGAAGAGCCTGGTGGGCTGCAGTCCATGGGGGTCTCAAAGAGTTGGACCTGACTGAACAACTAAACACAGCACAGAGGCTAAAAAGACAACAGGAAAGATCAATGAAATTAAGAGCTGGTTCTTTGAAAAAAGCAAAAATGACAAACCTTTAGCTAGACTCATTGCCAAAGAAAGCAAAAAGGCTCAGAAAAAATATAATCAGAAACAAAAAAGAGAGAAATTATAACAGTTACCACGCAAATACAAAATATTATAAGAGAATATTGTTAACAGCTATATGCCAACAAATTGAACAACCTAGAAGAAAGACGAATTCTTAGGATTGCACAACCTTCCAAGACTGAATCATCAATAAATGGAAAATCTTAATAGACAGATCACTAGTACAGGAAACTCCCAAGAAACAGAACTCCAGAACCAGACGGCTTCACAGGTGAATTTTACAAAACATTCAAAGAAGATGTAATACCTGTACTTCTCAAATCTTCCAAAAAATTGAAGAATTGGGAATGTTTTCTAACTCATTTTATGAGGCTAGCATTACCCTAATACCAAAACCAAACAAGGACTGCACAAAAAGTAAATACAGGCCAATATCTTTGATGAAAATAGATGCAAAAATCTTCAACGAAGTATTTACAAACTGAATATAACAATGCATTAAAAAGATAATACACCATGATAAAGTAGCATTTATTCCAGGGATTCAAGGAATGTTCAGCATCTTAAAGTCAATCGAAGTGATACATGCCATTAACAAAATGAAAGATAAAAATCATATGATAATCTTGATAGATGCAGAAAACGCATTTGACAAAATTCAGCACCCACTTATAATTTAAAAATCTCAGTAAAATGAATGTAGAATATACGTGCCTCCACACAATAAAGGCTCACACCTAACATTATACTCAAGCAATGAAAAAGTGAAACTTATCCCTCTAAGATTAGGAACAAGACAAGGATGCTTATTCTCACCACTCTTACTCAACGTTATTACAAGTCTTAGCCAGAGCAGTTAGGCAAGAAAAAGAGATAAAAGGCATCAAAACTGAAAGGAAGAAGCTGTCAGTATTGGTGGATGACATAATCTAATATATAGAAAATCCTAAAGACTCCATTAAACAAGTATCATAAATGATAAACAAATATGGTAAAGGTACAGAGTAAAAATCAATATACAAAAATATATTCCATTTATATGCACTAACAATGAACTAACAGAAATAGAAATTAAGAAAACAATTGTATTTGGAATTACAAAAAGTCGAGTAAAATAGCTAGGAATAAATTTAAGCAAGGAGATGAAAGACCTGTACACTGAAAACTATAAGATAATCTTGAAAGAAATTAAAGAAGATGTAATTAAAGGGAAAGATATTCTGTGTTCATGGATTGGAAGAATTAACACTGTTGAAATGTCCATGATACCTAAAGCAATCTATATATTCAATGCCATTCTTATAAAAATTTCAGTGACATTTTTCACAGAAATAGAACAAAAAATCTTAAAACTTATATGGAACAAAAAAAGAACCCAAACACATTTGAATGCTGGGCAACTTCCACAAAACGACTTCTGAATGCTGGCAGAGGACATGAGGCACCTGGAAAGGTAGCCCTGTTCTCTTCAAAAGGAGGTAGGACAAAATATAAAAGACAAAAAGAGAGAAAAAAGAGTTAGGGATGGAGACTCGCCCCAGGGAGGGAGTCCTGAAGGAGGAGAAGTTTTGAAACACAAAGAAACCCTCTCACTGGCGGGTCTGTGGGAGTTTTGGAATCTCAGAGGGCAGCATAACTGGGGGGGGAGAAAAAAGACAGCAACACCACCCACAGAATACACGCCTAACTGCAACTCGCAGCAGAGAAGTAGCCTAGATGCTCACATCTGCCACCAGCGAGCAGGGGCTGAACAGGGAGGCACAGGTTGCATGCTTAGGGTAAGGACCAGGACTGAATGCCCTGAGGACAATCTGAGGGAGCTAATATGAGATAGCAACCCAAACTGTGGGATTGTCAGAGAAAAAGAGAGAGAGAGAGAGAGAGAACTTTCCCACAAAAAGCTCTAACCTAAGGCACAGCCTGGCTTGTTCACAGAATAAAGGATTAAACAAATACTAAAGGAGAGCTAGCTAGCTGCTGACTGCCCCCTCCTCCCACCAGAGGCAGAGAGGCAGGCAGGTGACAGCCAGAGCTGGAAAGCAAAGGGCAATATCAGCCCCAAAGATGGCATCCTCCACCAAAGTGTGAACAGGGTCCCAGCTGCTAACTAATTCTTCCTGAGATACTGGACAGCTGACACCTGCCTGGAGGGTCGCAGCCAGAGGTCAGCTCCCCAGAGGAGACACACAACACACCTGAGACGGCGCTCTAGCCGCACCCCCAGGAAACCCAGCAGCTGGGACCAAGGAAGTGATTAAGACGCATAGCACCTCTGGTACAGTGTGGTCGACTGAGCTGCTCAGACCTGGGAAGGGTACAAAATGCAAGCCCCACCGAGTCTGCGCCTTTGAGGAGAACCCAAGAACCTGAACCTGAGCAGCTTAGACTTGGGAAGCACATGAAACCCAGGGCCTGCTTTGGACAGTTACCCTGCAGAGCAACTTGGAGTTTGAGCAGTATAGATTGGGAAAGCACAAGCACAGTGAGCTGGGACAAACCCAGTGTTGTCCAGACACTGTGAGCACTCCCCACACATGCCAGTGATATTTGTTTGCAGTGTTCCTCCCTCCCCAAAGCACAACTGAACAAGTGAGCCCAAATAATTGACCACCTTTGTCCCCTTATGTCAGGGTGGAAATTAGACACTGAAGGGACTTAAAAACAAAGGAAGCCAAAATAAACAAAGAAGAGGGAACCACTATGGAAGTGACAGGTGCAACAGGTTAAAATCCTGTAGTTACCATTGACTAAGCATTGGAAGGGGCCTATAGACCTTAAGAAGAAGTATAAGCTGGAATAAGGAACTATCTGAAACTAAACTTACCACACACAGCCCTCAACAGCTCCAGAGAAATCCTTAGATATATTTTTAGTATTATCATCTTTTAATTATTTTTTATTTTAAAGTTCTTTATTACTCCTTGAATTTCATTTTAATAACCTATTACCTTGTAAAAAAAAAAAGAACCTATTTTTCAAGCAAATTTCATATATTTATTTATTTATTTTATAATTTTGGTGACTGATTTTATTTTTTATTTATTTATTTATTTTTAAATTTTCTTTGCTTTACTGTGTTGGTTTTGCCATACATTGACATGAATCCTCCATGGGTATACATATGCTCCCCTCCAGAACCCCCCTCCCTCCTCCCTCCCGATTCCTTCCCCCTGGGTCATCCCAGTGCACCAGCCCCAAGCATCAAACCTGGGCTGGCGATTGATTTCGCATATGATAATTAACATGTTTCAATGCCATTCTCCCATATCATCCCACCCTTGCCCTCTTCCACAGAGTCCATGAGACTGTTCTATACATCTGCGTTTCTTTTGCTGTCCCACATGCAGGGTTTTCGTTCCCATCTTTCTAAATTCCATATATATGCATTAGTATACTGTATTGTTGTTTTTCCTTCTGGCTTACTTCACTCTGGATAATAGGCTCCAGTTCCGTCCACCTGAGTAGAATTGATTCAAATGATTTTTTTTAATGCTGAGTAATATTCCATTGTGTATATGTACCACAGCTTTCTTATCCATTCGTCAGTAGATGGGCATCTAGGTTGCTTCCATGTCCTGGCTATTGCAAACAATGCGGCGATGAACATTGGGGTACACATGTCTCTTTCAATTCTGGTTTCCTCGGTGTGTATGCCAAGCAGTGGGATTGCTGAGTCATATGGCAGTTCTATTTTCAGTTTTTTAAGGAACCTCCACACTGTTCTCCATAGTGGTTGTACTAGTTTGCATTCCCACCAACAGTGTAAGAGGGTTCCCTTTTCTCCACTTCCTCTCCAGCATTTATTGCTAGTAGACTTTTGGATGTCAGCCATTCTGACTGGTGTAAAGTGGTACCTCACTGTGGTTTTGATTTGCATTTCTCTGATAATGAGTGATGTTGAGCATCTTTTCATGTGTTTGTTAGCCATTTTTTTCTCCATTAACCTAGATATTTTATCATGTGTGCTGTATGGATGGAGAAGTCTTGAGGATACAGCAAGAATAAGACTGAAAGCCAGAGGCAGGAGGTTTAAATCTGAAACTTTAGAACACCAGAAAACTCCTCTGTCTTCAGGGAACATTAATTGACAAAAGTTCATCCAAAAGCTTCCATACCTACACTGAAACCAAGCTACACCCAAAAACCAACAAGTTCCAGGGCAAGACATAATTCTGCAGCAATACAGAAACATAACCCTGAGCATTAAAATACAGGCTGCCAAATGTCACATCAAACCCATAGAGACCTCAGTTGCACTCCAGTGAGAAGAGGTCCAGCTCCAACCACCAGAACACCGAAGCATGCTTCCCTAACCAGGAAACCTTGACAAGCCACTCGTTCAATTACACCCATAGGGAGCAATTTCTACAATAAAGAGGAGCCACAAACTGCCAGCATACAGAAAGGCCACCCCAGACATAGCAATCTAAACAAAATGAAAAGGCAGAGAAATATTCAGCAGGTAAAGGGACATGATAAAAGCCCACCAAGCCAAACAAAAGAGGAGGAGATAGGGAGTCTACCTGAAAAAAGAATTCAGAATAATGATAGTAAAGATGATCCAAAATCTTTAAAACAAAATGCAGTTACAGATAAATAGTCTGGAAACAAGGACTGAGAAGATGCAAGAAATGTTTAACAAGGACTTAGAAGAAATAAAAAAGAGTCAATAAAAAATGAATAATACAATAACTGAGATCAAAGTCACTCTGGAGGGAACCAACAGTAGAATAACTGAGGAAGAAGATAGGATAAGTGAGGTGGAAGATAGAATGGTGGAAATAAATGAAGCAGAAAGGAAAAATGAAAAAAGAATTAAAAGAAATGAGGACAACCTCAGAGACCTCTGGGACAATGTTAAACACACCAACAATGGAATCATAGGAGTCCCAGAAGAAGAAGACAAAAAGAAAGGCCATGAGAAAATACTTGAGGAGATAATAGTTGAAAACGTCCCTAAAATGGGAAAGGAAATAGCCACCCAAGGCCGAGAAACTCTCCCAAACAGGATAAACCCAAGGCAAAACACCCCAAGACACATATTAATCAAATTAACAAAGATCAAACACAAAGAGCAAATATTAAAAGCAGCAAGGGAAAAGCAACAAATAACAGAAGGGGACTCCCATAAGAATAACAGCTGATCTTTCAATACAAACTCTTCAGGCCAGAAGGGAATGTCAGGACATACTTAAAGTGAAGAAAGAGAAAAACCTACAACCCAGATTACTATACTCAGCAAGAATCTCATTAAAATAGATGGAGAAATCAAAAGCTTTAAAGACAAGCCAAAGCTGAGAGAATTCAGCACCACCAAACCAGCTCTTCAGCAAATGTTAAAGGATCTTTTGTACTCAGGAAACACAGAAAAAGTTTATAAACTCAAAAACAAAACAAAACGCAAATGGCAAGGGGATCATACTTACAATAATTACCTTAAATGTAAATGGGTTGAATTCCCCAACCAACAGACAAAGACTGGCTGAATGGATACAAAAACAAGACCCCTATATATGCTGTCTACAAGAGACCCACCTCAAACCTAGGGACACATACAGACAGAAAGTGAGAGGCTGTGAAATATATTTCATGCAAATGGAGACCAAAAGAAAGCGGGAGTAGCAATACTCACATCAGATAAAATAAACTTTGAAATAAAGGCTGTGAAAAGAGACAAATAAGGACACTACATAATGATCAAATGATCAATCCAAGAAGAAGACATAACAATTATAAATATATATGCAATCAACAGAGGAGCACCACAATATGTAAGGCAAATGCTAACAAGTATGAAAGGGGAAATTAACAGTAACACAATAATAGTGGGAGACTTCAATACCCCACTCCCATCTATGGATAGATCAACTAAACAGAAAATTAGCAAGGAAATACAAACTTATATTCAACGGATCAGTTAGATCTAATTGATATCTATAGGACATTTCACCCCAGAACAATGAATTTCACCTTTTTCTCAAGTGTACACGGAACCTTCTCTAGACTAGATCACATCCGGGGCCATAAATCTAGCCTTAGTAAATTTAAAACACTTGAAATCATTTCAAGCATCTTTTCTGATCACAGTGCAGTAAGATTAGATGTCAAATACAGGGAAAGAAAAACTAATAACAATAAATGGAGGCTAAACAGCACGCTCCTGAATAACCAACAAATCTCAGAAGAAATCGAAATCAAAATCAAAATATGCATAGAAACAAATGAAAATGAAAACACAACAACCCAAAACCTGTAGGATTCAGTAAAATAGTGCTAAGGGGAAGATTCATAGCTATACAAGCTTACCTCAATAAACAAGAGAAAAATCAAATAAGTAACCTAACTTTATACCTAAAGCAACCAGAAAAAGAATAAATGTAAAACCTCAGGGTTAGTAGAAGGAAAGCACCAGGATGACTCAGAGTAACGGAACCAGGAAGGAGGTGGGAGGGGGGTTCTGGAAGGGGAGCACATGTATACCCATGGTGGATTCATGTCAATGTATGGCAAAATCAACACAATAATGTAAAGAAAACAAACAAATAAATAAATATATATAAAAGAAATCATAAAAATTAGGGCAGAAATAAATGAAAAAGGAAACAAAAAGAGAGTATAGCAAAAATCAATAAAACTAAAAGCTGGTTCTTTGAGAAGATAAATAAAATAGACAAACCATTAGCCAGACTCATCAAGAAAAAAAAAAGAGGAATCAAATCATCAAAATTAGAAATGAAAATGGAGATCACAACAGACAACACAGAAATACAAAGGATCATAAGAGACTACTAACAGCAACTATATGCCAGTACAATGGACAACTTGGAAGAAATAGATGAATTCTTAGAAACGTATAATGTTCTAAAACTGAATCAGGAAGAATTAGAAAATCTTAATAGACCCATCACTACCATGGAAATCCAGATGGTAATCAAAAATTTTCCAAAAAAAAAAAGCCCAGGAACATATGGCTTCACAGCTGAATTCTACCAAAAATTTAAAGAGCCAATACCTATCCTACTCAAACTCTCCAAGAAAATTGCAGAGGAAGGTAAACTGCCAAACTCATTGTATCAGGCCACCTTCATCCTAATACCAAAACCAGACAAAGATGCCACAAAAAAAGAAAACTACAGGCCAATATCACTGATGAACATAGATGCAAAAATTCTAGGCAAAATTCTGGCAAGCAGAATCCAACAACATATTAAAAAGATCATACATCATGACCAAGTGGGCTTCAACCCAGGGATGCAAGGATTCTTCAGTATTCGCAAACCAATCAATGTGATACACCACATTAACAAATTGAAAGATAAAAAGCATATGATTATCTCAATAGATACAGATAAATATTTAACAAAATTCAATATCCATTTATGATAAAACCCCTCCAGAAAGCAGGCTTAGAAGGAACATGCTTCAACATAATAAAAGCCATATACGACAAACCCACAGCAAACATTATCCACAATGGTGAAAAAACTGAAATCATTTCCTCTAAAGTCAGGAACAAGACAAGAGTACCAACTCTCACCAGCCCTATTCAACATAGTTTTGAAAGTTTTAGCCACAGCAATCACAGAAGAAAAATAAATAAAAAGGAATCCAGATTGGAAAGAAGAAGTAAAACTCTCAACTGTTTGCAGATGAAATGATCCTCTACATAGAAAACCCTAAAGATAACACCAGAAATTTACTTGAGCTAATCAATGAATATAGTAAAGTTGCAGGATATAAAATTAACACACAGAAATCCCTTGCATTCCTATATACTAACAAGGAGAAAACAGAAAGAGAAATTAAGGAAACAATTCCATTCACCACTGCAATGAAAAGAATAAACTACTTAGGAATAAATCTACCTAAAGAAACAAAAGACCTATACATAGAAAACTATAACACACTTACAAAAAAAAATCAATGATGACACAAATAGATGGAGAAATATACCTTGTTCATGGATCAGAAGAATCAACATAATGAAAATGTGTATACTACCCAAAGCCATTTATAGATTCACTGCAATCCCTATCAAGCTACCAACAATATTTTTCAGAGAACTAGAACAAATAATTTCACAATTTGTGTGGAAATACAAAAAACCTCAAATAGCGAAAGCCATCTTGAGGAAAAAAAAATGGAACTGGAGGAATCAAGCTGCCTGACTTCAGAATATACTACAAAGCCACAGTCATCAAGACAGTATGGTACTGGCACAAAGACAGAAATATAAATCAATGGAACAAAATAGAAAGCCCAGAGATAAATCCATGCACCTATGGACACCTTATCTTTGACAAAGGACGCAAGAACATACACTGGAGAAAAGACAATCTCTTTAACAATTGGTGCTTGGAAAACTGGTGAACCACCTGTAAAAAAATGAAACTGGAACACTTTCTAACATCATGCACAAAAATAAACTCAAAATGGATTAAAGAATTAAATTTAAGTCCAGAAACTATAAAACTCCTGGAGGAAAACATAGGCAAAACACTCTCCGACATAAACCAAAGCAGCCTCCTCTATAACCACGTCCCAAAATACTGGAAATAAAAGCAAAAATAAACAAATAGGACCTAATTAAAATTACCAGCTACTGCACAACAAAGGAAACTTTAAGCAAGGTGAAAAGACAGCCTTCAGAATGGGAGAAAGTAATAGC
This sequence comes from Antilocapra americana, assembly GCA_007570785.1. NCBI lineage: Eukaryota > Metazoa > Chordata > Mammalia > Artiodactyla > Antilocapridae > Antilocapra > Antilocapra americana. Next base: position 2,576,498 of record ML664060.1, on the reverse strand, counting down.
AAACAAAGCAATGGACAAACGATTAATCTCAAAAATATACAAGCAACTCCTGCAGCTCAATTCCAGAAAAATAAATGACCCAATCAAAAAGTGGGTCAAAAAAATAAACAGACATTTCTCCAAAGAAGACATACAAATGGCTAACAAGCACATGAAAAGATGCTCAACATCACTCATTATCAGAGAAATGCAAATCAAAACCACAATGAGGTACCATCTTACACCAGTCAGAATGGCTGCTATCCAAAAGTCTACAAACAATAAATTGCTGGAGAGGGTGTGAAGAAAAGGGAACCCTCTTACACTGTTGGTGGGAATACAAACTAGCACAGCCACTATGGAGAACAGTTTGGAAATGAAAACTTAAAAAACTGGAAATAAAACTGCCATATGACCCAGAAATCCCACTGCTTGGCATACACACCGAGGAAACCAGAAGTGAAAGAGACATGTTTACCCCAATGTTCATCACAGCACAGTTTACAGTAGCTAGGACATGGAAGCAACCTAGATGTCCATCGGTAGATGAATGGATAAGAAAGCTGTTATATAGATATACGATGGAATATTACTCAGCTATTAAAAATAATGCATTTGAATCAGTTCTAATGAGGTGGATTAAACTGGAGCCTATAATACAGAGTGAAATAAGTCAGAAAGGAAAACACCAGTATAGTATACTAACACATATATATGGAATTTAGAAAGATGGTAATGATGACCCTATGTGTGAGACAGCAAAATAGACACAGATATGAAGAACAGACTTTTGGACTCTGTGGGAGAAGGCGAGGGTGGGATGATTTGAGAGAATAGCATTGAAACCTGTATATTACCATATGTGAAAGATTTCCAGTCCAGGTTTGATTCATGAGACAAGGTGCTCAGGGCTAGTGCACTGGGATGACTTTGAGGGATGGGTTGGGGAGGGATGTGGGTGGGGTTTCAGGATGGGGAACACATGTACACCCATGGCTGATTTATGTCAATATATGCAAACACCACTACAACATTGTAAATTAGTTAGCATCCAATTAAAATAAATAACTAATTTTTTTTAAAAGAACCCAAACAGCCAAAGCAATCATTAGAAAAAAAGAAAAAAGTTGGAAGTATCACACTTTCTGATGTCAGTTATACTATAAAGGTATAGTAACCAAAACAGCATGATATTGGCAAACAGAAAAACAAAGGGAAAAAAAAAACAGACACATAAATCAATAGAATAACTGAGAGCTCAGAAATAAAAGCAGAAATATATGATCAATTAATGACAAAGAAGCAAGAATATATAATGGATAAAATATAAAAATGGCTAAAGGATAATCTCTTCAATAAATGGTGTTCAGAAATTTGGACAGCCGTGTTGCAAAAGAATAAAAGTGGATTACTATATTACACCATACACAAAAGTCAACTTAAAATGGATTAAAGACATGAATGTAAGACCTTAAACTATAAAACTAGGCTAGAGAAAAACATAGTAGTATCTTTGACATTGGTCATAGTAGTATCTTTCTAGATATGTCTCCTCTGGCAAGGGCAGAAAAAGCAAAAATTAACAAATGAGACTACATCAAACTAAAAAGTATCTTTCTGCACAGCAAAGGAGACCATCAAAAAAGAAAACCTATGAAACAGGAGAAGATATTTGAAGATCGTATCTCCAATAAAGAGTTAATATCCATAATATATAAAGAGCTCATGAATGTGAAAGTTGCTCAGTTGTGTCCAACTCTTTGCAACTCATGGACTATATAGTCCATGGAATTCTCCAGGCCAGAATACTGAAGAGGGTAGCCTTTCCCTTCTCCAGAGGATCTTCCCAAAGCAGGGATCGAACCCAGGTCTCCTGCATTGCAGGCGGATTCTTTACTGGCTGAGCCACAAGGGAAGCCCAAAAATACTGGAGTGGGTAGCCTATCCCTTCTCCAGCGGATCTTCCCAAACCAGAAATCGAAACGGGGTCTTCTGCATTGCTGGCAGATTCTTTACCAGCTAAGCTAGCACTCGATAACAACAAGCAATAAAAAATGGACAGAGGAGCTGAATAGACATTTTTCCAAAGAAGACATACAGATGGCTAATAGTCACATGAAAAGATGTTTGACATCAGTAATACTAAGATCATGCAAATCAAAACCACAATCAGATATCACCTCAAGCCCAATAGAATGGCTATTATCAAATAGGCAAGAAATAAGTGTTAGAGAAGATGTGGAGAAAACGAAACTCTACACTACTGATGGAAATGTAAATTGGTTCAACCACTATGGAAAACGACAGTATGGAGGTTTCTCAAACAATTAAAAGTATAACTACCACAGAATCCATCTTGAATTTCCCTTCTGGGTATTTATCCAAGGGTATGAAAACACTAATTTGAAAAGATATATGCACCCCTATTTTCACCACAGCATTGTTTATAAAAACCCAGACATGGGGAAAAAGAAAAAAAAAAGATGCTTGCTCATTGGAAGGAAAGATATGACAAACCTAGACTGTGTATTAAAATGTAGAGACATTACTTTGCCAACAAAGGCCCATCTAGTCAAAGCTATGGTTTTTCCACTAGTTGTGTATGGATATGAGAGTTGGACCATGAAGAAAGCTGAGTGCCAAAGAATTGATGCTTTTGAACTGTGGTGTTGTAGAAGACTCTTGAGAGTTTCTTGGACTGCAAGGAGATCCAATCAGTCAATCCTAAAGGAAATCAGTCCTGAATATTCATTGGAAGGACTGATGCTGAAGCTGAAATTCCAATACTTTGGCCACCTGATGTGAAGAACTGATTCATTGGAAAAGACCCTGATGCTGGGAAAGACTGAAGACAGAAGGAGAAAGGGACGGCAGAGGATGAGATGGTTGGATGGTACCACCGACTTGATAGACATGAGTTTAAGCAAGCTCCAGGAGTTGGTGATGGACAAGGAGGCCTAGCATGCTGCAGTCCATGGGGTCACAAAGAGTCAGACATGGCTGAGTGACTGAACTGAACCGAGAAATGGAAACTAAGTGATCATTGATAGATTAATGGATGAAAAACTATCTGATATACAGTATATATATATCAGATGTATATATATATATATACTGGAATACAACTTAACTACCAAAGTATGAAATTTTGCCACTTGTAACAACAGGGATGGACCTTGAGGCTATTATGCTAAGTGAAATAAGGCAAATGGAGAGAGACAAATAGTGTGTGATTTCACTCATATGTGCAACATAAAAATAATGAAGTAAAATAAATGAATAAACCAAAGCCAAATTAAAATATAGATATAGAGAACAGAGTAGTGACTACCAGAGGGGAAATCTGTTGCAGGGTATGGGAATAGGTGAAGTTTGTCAATTGTGTGGTGATGGTGGAGTATGAACTCTGATGATGAACATACTATAGTATATACAGAAGTTGAAATACAATGTTGTACTACACTTGAAACTTATATAATATTATAAACAAGTGTCACCTACATTAAAAAGAGAGAAATATGCAACACTGCATCTGCAATATGGAAACATTTTGAATCCAAAGAGAATTTGATGGTGTTTTCATTTTGTTTTGGAGATTGTATTAATAGGAAAAAGTCACTTCTATCCAGTTTTACAGTTCTAAATATCTGTTAAAAAGTGCAAGTTACCAAAGTTGCTTAAGGCAGAACCATGATGCTACATGTGGAGTGTATGATTTTCAAGTCCAAATGTGAGCTTCTTCTGTTTCAGCTCCCCTGCTTCTAGGTAGTAGTTTGTAAGAGGTTCATACTGCCTCTTGATTGGGGATAAGGTATAGGATATTTTTTGTCTCTGTATCCTGAAACTCCTTGGCCTGCTGTAATCTTAAACTGATCTTGGTCCTGTGTGTTCCCAAGTGTCTTGCGCAGCTTCTCACATGCTCACTTTGAGTATTTTCTGGTTTTGCCTTTTATAGGAATATAAATAAGCAAATTCTGTGCACACCTATTTTGCAATCTGGTACCTAATACTTAGAGGGTCTCAACATAGTCTTATTTCATTTTATGTAAAAGCCAATCTAACAGTATTTTTCTCCATTTTAAAAGTGAGAAAACTGAGAGTCAGAGAGATGTAATGGCTTGTCCAAGAAAAAATTTTAAGCCAAAGTCTCTCTTCTTTCAAAACCTGTGATTTTTCACTGCACCATGATGCCTCCCTAAAGACAGAATAGAGAACATCATTGTTCCCAGAAGCTCTAGCCATTTAATGAGAAATTTCTTATTAACCCTCATAACACCTAACATAGCAAGAATTCTAATCATTTAATAGCTAGAAAAAGTAAGACTCAAGGATAGTACTATTAGTACCATGTTAGCAAGAGAAGTTGTTTTATAGTTAAATGCAAAGGAAGCAGATAACACATATTTTTAAAAATGTACTCTTATGACACTTCAATAATTGATTGATAATACCATGATTTGGAACAAGCATTCATAAAACTGATTAGTTTCTGTGGTCTAAACACCTATAGTGATAATCCTTTCAAAAGATTTTTATTTGTCTCTTTGGTATTACTAAGCATACTTCTTTTCTAATAGCCCAATATTGCAATGAGAAGTATAATTAATGGAATGGAGAAAATGTACCCAATAATTCAAAATTTATTGATACTATTTCATCTAGAATGGCAGCATTGAAAATAACCTTGATTATCTTTTATTTTTCTTTTAGTTGAACAGTAAAAAAAACACAAGACATGCTTGTTACTACACTTTTAAACATTTTGGTGAAATATAGCAGTTCAGATAATTGAAAAAACAGCACTTCATTACACTGAGATTAATTTTTCCAGTTTAACTCCTTTTCCTCTTATGCTATAGAGTTAATAGAGCTGAATTATTAAATGAGTATGCGTGAGGTGTTCACACTGACCAACAGAAGATTAGACTCCTGCTCACACCCTTAATACACTTACACTTTCACATCTCAGTCAATACAGTTGTCACTTGAACAACCCGGGAGTTAGGGATAGTGACCCTCTCTGCAGTCAAAAATCCATGTATAATTTATAGTCAGCCTTCTGTATCTTTGGTTTCTCCATATTTGAGGTTCCTTCACAACCATGATTCTGCATCTGAGGATTCAATCAATCATGGATTTAACCAATCACAGGGTGTGTGGTACTGTGGTATTACCTATCGAAAAAAATGGATGCATACAGTTCAAACCCTTACTCAGAGGGTCAGCTGTAGTTATATCCTGACTAACTGGCCAAATACTATCTGCAATCAGCTTACCCAATGCAGAGAGATGTTGGTACTCAAATTTTAAAAGGGTATACCTCTGATTCTTACTTTTCCAGTTAGTGTTGTTTCAGAGGCAGAACTGTCAGCAAGTCATTGAGCATAGCTCACACATGAGGCTGTTGTGCGACTTGTGTCATCTGATTATTATGCACTCCTTAGTTTCACTTATTTTCCTTATAGAATTTCAGTGACTGTATGCTTTCTGTAGCACTTGAGTGTATTCTCCACGTGTGCCTACTTTGTCTTTACCTGGCAACATTGGTTCTACTGGGGATAACTCTGGGAATGGATAGCATTCCTAGGTGTCATAAAAACATAATCTCAATGAGAGATTGAAATATAAGACAATAGTGGAAAATGTGGGTTATAAGTAAAGAATTCATAAGGCTACTATTAGTAAAAAGTATTTACAGTAGCTTAAACAAATAGCAGTTAGTTTTTCTTACAAAATGAGAAGCATGGAGGTAGGCAATTCTTGGCATTGGTTTAGTTTTGCATTAATATATGTATAGATTAGTAGAAATATGAGTCGATCACCTCTTTGAAGAATCTATATCCCATTCAGAATTAAGTTCTGAATGCATGAATGTCTCATATCACGTTCAGGCTTTTCCACATAAACAGGCTCATCCTTTTTAAACAGACACCGTCTCCCCCCCCCCCCCACACACTAACACTTTAGCCATAATAAACTACTTAAAGGACCAGATTTGCCACATCTTCTCATGTCTCTGTTGCTTTTATTCATGTTCACTGTACTTGTGACATTCTGTATTTCCATCCTTGATGAGACTTCCCTTTTTCCAATCTAGCCATTGAGTCTTCTAGGAAATGCCTTACTTGACCTCATCACACTCATTGTAATCTATATTAACCTTAATTGGCTCAGTTGGTAAAGAACCCACTTGCAATGCAGGAGACCCTGGTTCAATTCCTGGGTTGGGAAGATCCTCTGGAGAAGGGATAGGCTACCCACTCCAGTATTCTCGGGCTTCCCTTCTGGCTTAGCCAATAAAGAATCTGCCTGCAATGAGGGAGACCTGGGTTTGATCCCTGGATTGGAAAGATCCCTGGAGAAGGTAAAGGTTACCCATTCCATATTCTGGCCTAGAGAATTTCATGGACTGTATAGTCCATGGGGTCACAAAGAGTCAGACATGACTGAGTGACTTTTGCTTTCACTAGCCTTTATTTCAGTGTATTATGATATCTTTCTTAGATGTCTATATCTTCCATTAAACTGAGCACATTGAGGGCATAGACTTTGCCTTGTTGGTCTTTGTATTTCAAGTGCTTACCATAATGCCAGTGTACAGTAAGGTCACAATGAATGTTGGCTGAATACATGATTACTCAACGAGCCTGAGCTTGATTTTCCATGCTGAGGTGTAGGACCATCTTGCTCATGATGCTTAATGTCTTTTACGTAGTGTAGCTTCATAGATACTATTGCTGGCTCCCTCTCTATAAACTGAAGTTAAGGTGTGGAAGTTGCTTCCAAAGCTGAATCTACAGCTGGCAGCCAAGCTGCAGTGACATCTGGAAGATACACTATTCGTCCACAAGGAGGAATATTTTTTCCTGGTGCCTAGAAAGTATGACTTGTTTCTACCTTAATACGTAAAGAAGGGAAACAGAAAATTTGTTGATAGCATGTTCTCAGGAAGCCTTTTGTATAAACTTAAATGTAACTTTTTTTAATAGGAAGGAGAGTGTCCTGGATTTGATCCAGAAGGAAAAAGAACTTTAAGTGAAAAAAAACTGCTGAAATCTGAAGTCTAGAATCAATGTTGGTTTCATAGTTTTAACAAATGTTCCATCATATTGTAAGATGTTAACAATAGAGGAAACTGGACAAGGAGTATATGAAAGTCTGCACTATTTCTGCAACTTTCTGTGAATCTAAATGTATTCCAATAAAAGATTTACGTTTAAAAAATAGGGAGCTGTTGCACAATCATGTGAATATCCTCAATGTCACTGAACACTTAAAAATGTAAATTCTATGTTATGTGTATTTTTACCATAATAAAAAGATCAGGGAGAAGAGTAGGCATGCTGGGGGAGAGGGACACTAATGGGAATAAGATAGCATATTTTAAGTGTTCTTTGCATTTCTGCAGCATTTGAGGTGCTGTAGAAGAAATAGAAAGAACCCACTTGCTGTTACTGATAAGTCCACCAAGGTTGCATGAGTTTAAGTAATATCATATCTGGACCTTACTTGGGCTTGCTTTAATCATGCTTAAGAGAGAGAATCTGGAGTGTATATTTTTAGAAAAGTGATTCAGATGAGTACAGAGATCAGCCAAGCTTGAGAACCACTGCTCTAAGGCTTTTTTATCCACTGCTTTTACGATACTATTTCTCTTATCTTGAAGATGAAAGCAGTCAGTGTAGTATCTTCTTTAATGTGGACCCCGAGAACTGGAAAGACTCTTACAGCTCAAGGCCAAAATCATGAATACTGCAGTGAAGCTAGCAGAGCAAGGTAAAGGAAATGTCACAGAACTGGGTCAAATATCATGCCTTATGGAAAGCTCCAATTCGAGAAGGGTAATTCCTCTGAAAAATTCTTGATTGTGTATTTATTATAAGCTGAAGCCAGCTCCACAAAGTCATCCTCCTGATTCCTCTTCACCCTCCTTACTTTTGAATTTTGGAAAGTACAAGGTTCAGTCTTGGACCTTTGTTGTTATTTACACTCTTTCCACTGGAGATCTCTCTTAGTAGCTTAATTTTATTTTATTTTATTTTTTTTGCTGGCGTTTCCCAGATTTATACCCCCAGTCTAGAACTCTCCCTTAAACTCCATGTTAATACAGCCAATTGCCTCCTTGACATCTTCACTTGGAAATGTAATATGTCCAACTGAACTGCTGATCTTCTCCCCTAGTCAAGCTCCTCCTGCGGTTTTCTCCATCTAAGTTAATGGTGAGTCTGCCTTTCTCCTTTCTCAAGCCAAAAACGTGTAATGATTTTTTTAATGCTCTCTTTTTCTCACATTGCACATATTGTCTTTTACAAATCTTCCTAACTCATCTTACTTTCTTTAATCTAACATCCAGACTCTTACAGAGTCAAGTTGTAGAAAATATAACTTTCATCAAAGTATTTTGCTGTTGAAAATATCTGCCTTCTTTAAGCTGCATTCAGTGGTCTACATGACATGCTCCTTCTTACCTCTTACTTCAGTTTTCCTCTTCACCCTTATACTGAAGCTCTACTGACATGTTTATAATTACCTTAAACCTAACAGATGCTTCAGGAAATCATACATTTGTACATATTTTTCCTTCTCTGTGAAATATCTTCTTCCCTACCCTAGATGGTTATTTCCTGAGTCACCAGATGTGTAATTGATATAGACTCACCTCGTCATTAGCAGAACCCTCACATTAGTGCCTCGGCCCATGAGGTAAGAGCATCAAACCAAGAGACTTGTTTACACTAAAGGAAGTATGACAGTAGGTACACAGCCATGCAAGCCACTGCTTCTATAACATACCATGTGACTAAGATTTTCTCAGCCTGAGAGTGAAGAAATAAACAGTCCCAGCTGAGGTAGCAGCTCAGTGATGATACTCTGCTGGGTGGGGCATCATCCTCAAGGACCCAGAATACCCTTGATATTAAGTGCCGGTGGCTTTGTCCATTCAGGTCTCTGTGACACAATGTCACAGACTGGGTAGCTTATAAAAGGCAGAGTTTTATTTCTCACCATTCTGGAGGCTGGAAGTCCATCATCAAGGTTGCCTTCTAGTGAGGGTCCACTTCATGATTTGAAGCCAGCATCTGCTCACTGTGTCCTCACATGGAGAAAAGGGCATAGGATCTCTCTGGGGTCTCTTTTACAAGAGCACTAGTCCATTTATGGGGCTTTGACCTTATGGCCTAAGTACCTCCCTAAGGCCTCACATACCAATACCATCATATCTTGCATTAGGATTTCGGCATATGAATTTGGGGGGAATTATAAACACTCAGACCATAGCGGTCAGTATATTGTGTGGTGTTCCCTGTAATAATAATACATGAGTACAGGAAACAAGAGATACAAATGAGTGGTCTCATTCGCCATCACTTCCAGTGACCCACTTTCAGAATTCGTCTGGATCCTCCAGAGAGGGGGTGCTTCTACAGGAAGCACAAGAATCTCAAAATTTACCTGGAACGGATAGAAGTAGGAGGAAGCTGATGAATATCAGATGGGGCCTGGAGACCAGCAAGCTTCAGCATGGGGGTCGTGGTTCATCCTTGTAATTTTCTTCATAGATGTTTCCCTCAGGAAAAGCCTACAGGATTCCTGAAGGATCTACTTCCAAAAGTTATACAAAACTCATAGATGGTAGTGGAACAAAGCCTGGATGGTAATGGATGATGTGGTGTACTGCTCAATTCTCCTTCCTCCCACCTCCAAAATGGAAACAGTCCTGACCCCAGCTCTTGAAAGTATAGGTGACTGGCAGCGCTTAGCTGAATTCCTCCTCTGTGATTGTCCTGGGCTGAAGGGAGCCCTTTTCTTAAGGTTTTGTCTCCTCTGCATGACTGCAGGTAGAGGGAGTCTGTATCCAATAACTGGCTGAGGCAGAGATACATAAGCCTAGACTCCTGACTCACTTTGAGAGAACTCTTAAGGGCCATTCCATCATTGGCGCTCCCTGAGAGATGAGCTGAGGCTTTTGCATGCCTCTATCACAGACCAGCTTCCTCCTCCTAACCCTGCTTCACAAACCCCCATAGCTGTTGCTTCTTAGAGCACTCCCAGAAAATGCACTGCCGATCTTGGTATCTGCATCTGGTTCACAGGCCCCCTGACACATGTCAAAGCTTCCTCCATTCCTCCTTTTCATTCAGTGTAACCCACAGTAGATAGCATTTGCACCATTTTGTGTAGGTCTTTCCCTATTTACATGCCATGCCACTTGTAAGCAGGGAGCATCTGCTTCTTCAGTACGTCATCCACACCTGGCAGAGTGTTTTATCAACTGAAAAACACCACCAGCCCCTATGACATCACCAGATGTTTTCAGTCTGGGATATTAAATTTCAGCATAGAGTTGGATTGACATATAAGTGAACAAGGTGTTTAATAGGCTTTTGGTGAGTGATAGGATACTTTGTATATAAGATTTTTAGAACTTGCTCTAATTGAAGGCATTTTAAGGAAAATTGTTCTAGCTGATTCTAAATCAGTGTAAGTATAATAGAAGAGTTAGGTATCATGAGGGTATGAAGAGGGCTTCCTAAAATTCCTCTTGTATTACCTCAGCAAATATTCAATTTTCTTCTAAAAATTTTACTTTGGCAAGTAAATGTATAAATCTTATAATTTTGTGGTGCAGGTCAGGGTGGGCAGTGATTACTACCATTGATTACCTAAGATTATTGAGAAACTTTTATAATTAATTTTAAAAAATGTATGAATAATTTGGACTTCCCTTGTAGCTCAGACAGTAAAGAATCTGTCTGAAATGCAGGAGACCTGGGTCCAATCCCTGGGTCAGGAAGATCCCCTGGAGAAGGGAATGGCAACTCCAGTATTCTTGCTTGGAGAATCTCATGGACAGAGGAACCTGGTGGAGTCCATTGGGTAGCAAAGAGTCAGACACAACTGAGTGACTGACACCAGCACAGATAATTTAAGGAATACAAGTAAATTAATTTTTAAGCCTTAGTATTTTATAAAATTTGCCAAATCTTGGTACATGTCTAAAGAGAAGTAATCATAAGATCATAAGCAAAAGCCTTGAGCTTTTTAAAAGATAAGTAACATTATTTTAAATGATGGATGTTTGATAATTAAAATTACTTACTAGGCCTAATAGATACCTGTCATTTTTTAAATTTATTTTTTATTGAAGAATAATTGCTTTACAGAATTTTGCTGTTTTCTGTCAAACCTCAACATGAATCAACCATAGGTATACATGTATCCCTTCCCTTTTGAAGCTCCTTCCTATCTCCCTCCCCATCCCACCCTCTAGGTTGACACAGAGTCCCTGTTTATATCTCATGAGCCATACAGCAAATTCCCGTTGGCTATCTATTTTACATATGGTAATGTAAGATTCCATGTTACTCTTTCCATACATCTCATCCTCTCCTCCCCTCTCCCCATGTCCATATGTCTATTCGCTATGTCTGTTTCTTCATTGTTGCCCTGTAAATAAATTCTTCAGTACCATATTTCTAGATTCTGTATGTAAGTGTTAGAATACAGTATTTATCTTTCTCTTTCTGACTCACTTCACTCTGTATAATAGGTTCTAAGTTCATCCACCTCATTAGAACTGACTCAAATGCATTCCTTTTTATGGCTGAGTAATATTCCATTGTTAATATGTACCACAACTTCTTTATCCATTTATCTATTGATGGACATCCAGGTTGCCTCTATGTTCTAGCTATTGTAAATAGTACTGTAATGAACAATGGGATACATGTGTCTCTTTCAATGTTTGTTTACTCAGGGTATATGCCCAGGAGTGGGATTGTTGGGCCAAATGGTGGTTCCATTCATAGTCCTTTAAGGAATCTCCATACTGTCTTCCATAGTGGCTGTATCAATTCACATCCCACCAACAGTGTGAGAGCGTTTCCCCTTATCCACACCCTATCCAGCATTCACCGTTTGTAGACTTTCTGATGAAGGCCATTCTGACCGGTGCAAGGTGGTATCTTACTATAGATTTTATCTGCATTTCTCCAACAATGAGCGATATTGAGCATCTTTTCATGTGTTTATTAGCCATTTGTATGTCTTCCTTGGAGAAATGTCCGTTTAGGTATTTTGTCCCACTTATTATTTGGATTGTTTGTTTTTCTAATATTGAGTTGCATGAGCTGCTTGTATGTTTTGGAAATTAATCCTTTGTCAGTTGTTTCATTTGCTATTGTTTTCTCCCATTCTGAGGGTTCTTTTCACTTTGCTTATAGTTTCCCTTCCTGCACAAAAGCTTTTAAGTTTAATCAGGTCCCACTTGTCTAATTTTGTTTTAATTTCCATTACTCTAGGAGAGAGGTCATAGGGGATCTTGCTTTGATTTATGTCATTGAGTGTTCTGCCTGTTTTCCTCTAAGAGTTTTGTAGTTTCTGGTCTTACATTTAGATCTCTAATCCACTTTGAGTTTATCTTTGTGTATGCTGTTAGGAAGTGTTCCAATTTCATTCTTTTATGTGGCTATGCAGTTTTCACAGTACTCTTTATTGAAGAGGCTGCCTTTGCCCCATTACATATTCTTGCCTCCTTTGTCAAAACTAAGGTACCCATAGGTGCATGGGTTTATTTCTGTGCTTTCTATCTTGTTCCATTGGTCTATGCTTCTGTTTTTGTGCCAGTACCATACTGTCTTGCTGGCTGTAGCCTTGTAGTATAATATGAAGTTAGTAAGTCTTTCTCCAGACTCCTTTGGCTATTCAGGGTCTTTTATGTTTCCACATGAATTGTGGAATTTTTTGTTCTAATTTTTTAAAAAATGCCATTGGTAATTTCATAGGGATTGCACTGAATCTGTAGATTGTGTTTTGTAGTATAGTCATTTTCACAATATTGATTTTTCCTACCCAGGAACATGGAATATCTCTCCTTCTGTTTATGTCATCTTTGATTTCTTTCATTAGTGTCTTATAATTTTCTGTGTAAGGTTCTTTTGTCTCCTTAGGTAGGTTTATTCCTAGATATTTAATTATTTTTGTTGCACTGGTGAATGGGATTGATTCCTTAATTGCTCTTTCTGATTTTTCATTGTTAGTATATAGAAATGTAAGTTATTTCTGTGTATTGATTTTGTATCCTGCAACTTTGCTAAATTCACTAATTAGCTCCAGTAATTTTATGATATTATCTTTAGGGTTTTCTATGTACAGTATTGTGTCATCTGCAAACGGTGAGAGCTTTATTTCTTCTATTCTTATCTGAATTCCTTTTATTTCTTATTCTTCTCTGATTGCTGTAGATAGGACTTCAAAGATTATTTTGAATAACAGTGGTAAAAGTGGACAACCTTGTCTTGTTCTAGATCTTAAGGGTAATGCTTTCAGTGTTTCACCATTGAGAATAATGTTTGCTATGGGTTTATCATACATGGCCTTTACTATGTGGAGGTAGGTTCCTTCTATGCCCATTTTTTCGAAGAGTTTTAATCATAAATGGATGCTGAATTTTGTCAAAGACTTTTTCTGCATCTGTTGAGATGATCATATGGTTTTTATCTTTCAATGTGTTAATATGGTGTATCACATTGACTGATTTGTGTATATTGAAGAATGTTTGCATACCTGGAATAAACCCAACTTGATCATGGTGTATGAGCTTTTTGATATGTTGCTGAATTCTGTTTGCTAAAATTTTTTGAGGATTTTTCATCTATGTTGATTGGTGATATTGGCCTGTAATTTTCTTGTTTTGTTTTGTCTTTGGTTTTGGTATCAGAATGATGATGGCCTCGAAGAATGAATTTGGAAGTGTTCCTTCTGTAATTTTTTGAAAGAGTTTTAGAAGGATAGGCATTAGCTCTTCTCTAAATGTTTGATAGAATTCTCCTGTAAAGCCATTTGGTCCTGAATTTTTGTTTTTTGGGAGATTTTTGATCACAGCTTAAATTTCAGTGCTTGTAAATGGGTTGTTCATAATTTCTATTTCTTCCTGGTTCAGTCTTGAAAGATTGAACTTTTCTAAGAATCTCTCCAATTCTTCCAGGTTATCTATTTTATTGCTGTATAGTTGTTCATAATAGTCTCTTATAATCCTTTGTATTTCTGCATTGATTGTTGTAACCTCTCCTTTTTCATTTCTAATTTTGTTGATTTGATTCATCTCTTCTTTTTCCCTTGATGAGTCTGGCTAAAGGTCTGTCAATTTTGTTTATCTTCTCAAAGAACCAGCTTTTAGTTTTATTTATCTTTACTATTATTTCTTTCATTTCTTTTTCAATTATTTCTGCACACATCCTTATGATTTCTTTCCTTCTACTAATTTTGGAGGTTTTTTGTTCTTCTTTTTCCAATTGTTTTAGGTGTAAAGTTAGGTTTTCTATATGATTTTTTGTTTGTTTCTTGAAGAAGGATTGTATTGCTATAAACTGCTCTCTTATATCTGCTTTTGCTGCATCCCAAAGGTTTTGAGTTGTTGTGTTTTCATTGTTATTTCTTTCTAGAAAAAAATTTTATTTCCCTTTTGATTGCTTCAGTAACCTGTAAGTTATTTAGAAATGTGTTTAATCTCCATCTGTTTGTGTTTCTTACCATTTTTTTCTTGTAATTGATATCTAGTCTCATAGTATTGTGGTCAGAGAAGATGCTTGATATGATTTAAGTTTTCTTAAATTTTCTGAGGTTTGATTTGTGACCCAAGGTGTGGTCTATCCTGGAGAATGTTCCATCTACACTTGAGAAGAAAGTGTATTCTTCTGTATTTGGATGGAATGTCCTGAAGATATCAATGAGAGCCATCTCATCTAATGCATCATTTAAGATTGGTGTTGCCTTATTAATTTCCTGTTTTGATGACCTTTCCTTTGGTGTGAGAGGGTTGTTAAAGTCTCCTACTATTGTTATATTACTGTCTGTCTTATGTATTGAGGTGCTTTTATGTTGGGTGCATATTTACAATTGTTATGTCTTCCTCTTGGATTTATCCCTTGATCATTATGTAGTGTTCTTCCTTATCTCTTGTAATCTTCTTTATTTTAAGGTCTATTTTGTCTGATATAAGGATTGCTACCCAGCTTTCTTTTGCTTACCATTTACATGGAATATATTTTTCCATCCTCTTACTTTGAGTCTATATGTTTATTTAGTTCTGAAGTGGGTTTCTTGTAGACAGCATATACATGGGTCTTGTTTTTATATCCATTTGGCCAGTCTGTGTCTTTTGGTTGGAGCATTTGATCCATTTGCATTTAAAGTATTGATATATTATATGACAATATAAATACATATATATATATATGTATGTATGTATATATATATATATATGTTCCTATTACCATTTTCTTAATTGTTTGGGGTTGATTTTGTATATCTTTTTTTCCTTTTCTTGTATTTCTTGACTATATAAGTCCCTTTAACATTTGTTGTAAAGTTGGTTTGGTGGTAATGAATTCTCTTCTGAAAAGCTTTTCATTTCTCCATCAGTTTTGCATGAGATCCTTGCTGGGTACAGTAATCTTGGTTGTAGATTTTTCCCTTTCAGTACTTTAAAATATATCCTACCATTCCCTTCTGGCTTGCAGAGTTTCTGCTAAAAGATCATCTGTTAAGTGTATGGGGTTTCCCTTGTATGTTACTTTTTGTCTTTCTCTTGCTGCTTTTAATGTTCTTTCTTTGTGTTTAGTCTTTGTTAGTTTGATTAGTATGTATTGTGGCATGTTTCTCCTTGATTTTATCCTGTATGGGACTCTTTGTGCCTCTTGGACTTGACTGTTTCTTTTTCCCTGTTGGGGAAATTTTCAACTATAATCTCTTCAAAATTTTTCTCATATCCTTTCTTTTTCTCTTCTTTTTCTGGGGCCCCTATAATTTGAATGGTGCATTTGATATTGTCCCAGGTGTCTCTGAGACTATCCTCAGTTCTTTTCATTCTTTTTACTTTATTCTGCTCTTCATAAGTTATTTCCACCATTTTACCTTCCAGATCACTGATTCATTCTTCTGCTTCATATATTCTGCTAATGATTCCTTCTAGAGTATGTTTAATTTCAGTAATTTGTGTTGTTTGCCTCTGTGTGTTTATTCTTTAATTCTTCTAGGTCTTTGTTAACTGATTCTTTCATTTTCTCCATTTTTGTTTTCAAGGCTTTTGATCGTCTTTGCTATCATTATTCTGAATTCTTTTTCAGATAGTTTGCCCATATCCTCTTCACTTATTTGGACTTTTGTGTTTCTAGTTTGTTCCTTCATTTGCGTAGTATTTCTCTGCATTTTCATTATTTTTTTAAGTTATTATGTTTGAGGTCTCCTTTCCCAGGATTCAAGAGACATTGAATTCTTTCCTTGAAGAAGGTTGAATTCTTTCTTCCTTTTGGTTTCTGCCCTCCTAAGATTGGTCCAGTGATTTGTGTGAGATTTGTATAGGATGAGATTTGTGCTGAGTTTTTGTTTGTTTGTTTTTCCTCTGATGGGCAAGGCTGAGTGAGGTGGTAATCCTGTCTGCTGATGATTGGGTTTGTATTTTTGTTTTGTTTGTTGTTTAGATGAGGTGTCCTGCACATGATGCTACTGGTGGTTGGGTGGTGCTGGCTCTTGTATTCAAGCGGTTTCTTTTGTGTGAGTTCTCACTATGTGATACACCCTAGGTTTAGTTCTCTGGTAGTCTAGGGTCTTGGAGTAAGTGTTCCTTCTCCAAAGGCTCAGGGCTTGATCTCTAGTCAGGAACAAAGATTCCACAAGTGGTTTGTTATGTCATTAACTGATATTAAAACAAATATTCAAAAATGAAAAACCAAAGATGAACCCCAGACAAGTGATAGTTGCAAAATCAGGGAAATAATAATTAAAATAATGGAATATATATACATATATATACACCCATGAACAAAGTGAAAACAGTCCAACAAAAATAAAGTACAGTAAATTGACTCGGTGAACAAAGGAAATCAAAAATTATATTTACCAGTTAAAAACAAAACTAACTTAAACACAAACTGGAAAACAAAATTAAAGAAACATGCCAAGTGAGGCATAAAGCAATAAAAACATAACTAAGAAATATGTTGAGAGGAAAGGCAAGAAAGAAAAGAAACAAAGAATAGATATGCAAAGTTAGATAGAGGTAGACGAAGATTTATACATGTGAAAGATTAACTGCAAGGGGGAAATAACATCAGGAAAGGCAAACAAAGAAATAAATGTAGCAAAAAAGGTTTAAAACATTATAAAAGGAGAAAAGAAAAAAAAAGAGGACAACTCCAGAGAACTGCAAAAGCCCAACGTAGAGGCAGAGGTTTATAACAACAGTTGAAAGTGTGACTGAATATACACATATACATATACACCCATAATCAACATCAAAACAGTCCAACAAAAATAAAGTACAATAGACTGATCTGGCAAACAAAGGAAACCAAAGAATATATCTACCAGAACAAAAGTAATTAAAGCACAAACTGGAAAACATATAAAGCACAGTGCCAATTGGGGAATAAAACAATGAAAATAAAACTAAGAAATATGAGAGTAAAGAAAAGAAAGAATAGATATGCAAAGTTAAATAGAGATAGCTAAAGAAGATTTACACATGTTAAAGATTAACTGCAATAGGAAAAGAACATTAGGAAAAGCAAACAAAGGAAAAAATGTAGGGAAAAAAAGGTTTAAAACATTATAAAAAGAGAAAAGAAAAAAAGAGGACAACTCCACAGAACTGCAAAAGCCCAACGTAGAGGCAGAGGTTTATGACAACAATAAAAAAAATTTGACTGAGGGAAAACAAAAAAGCTCAAAATCTTCATTGGATTTCTTAGTGCCAACTACTCTGTAGTTCAGTGCATGAGGCATTTGATGGGTCAGCCTCTCTATTGTTCAGCTGCCATTGCTGGCCTGTGATGGGAGAGGCTATGGTGATTGTTCCACACCCTATGCTTGACTCAGCAGTATCACCTTGCATCCATGGCTGCCCAGCTTTCCTCCATGGGCATTTCCCACCACAATCTCCTCCCTCACATCCCCTTGATCCATCTCTCCACAGTTAACAGCAGCTCTCACCCTGGGACTGCTCCACAATCCCTAAATTCCAGCTCCCAGCCACTGCCCCTTCCAGGAGACCTGCGTCCCTGTCTGGGGTGTGTATGGCTGCAGCAAGGACGGTCTGATTCTCATTCCATTTAGGCTGCCACAGATGAGCTGTTTCACTCTCAGCCTTAAATGTTTCTCCTCTGACTCAGACAATTGCCCTGATGTGGGGATCGGACCTCTGCTTCATTTCCCCCACCTGCTGAGGGTAGGTCCGGTCCTACTAATGCTCCTGTTTTACCCCTTATTCCTTTATCCTATATAGTATAGTTCCTTTGATGACAGAGAATTTCTTTGTGGGCAAATCTTTCATGTGGGTGGTGCTATTCTGTTGGCATTATATTTGATGAATGTAAAAGCAACTCCATGGCAAAAAATTCAAATTGGTGCCATAAGAACAATATCACACATTTATTGACTGAATATGTCACTGTTAAACTGATTGGTTTGGTACTGTGTAAATATGATGTTTTTATAAGGATTTGAAGAAATGAATAAAATCCACTATAGGAGACAAGCAGAGACACCGTTTTTTTTTAAAATATGAAATCCTAGTATTAGCTATTTCTAGAAGAACTACTCCATTAGGAGTCAGGCCTCCTACATTCTAGGCTATGCCCTGCTTTTAAGAAGATAAACTGAGACGAGTCCTTTTACTTTGCTGGGATTTGATGATCATAATTGTGACCATGCATTAAATGCCTTCTGTCATTTCATTTTATAACTCAAACAGGTCTTTAGGATAGGCAGAATTATAGTACCCATTTTACAG
This sequence comes from Antilocapra americana, assembly GCA_007570785.1. Classification (NCBI taxonomy): domain Eukaryota; kingdom Metazoa; phylum Chordata; class Mammalia; order Artiodactyla; family Antilocapridae; genus Antilocapra; species Antilocapra americana. The sequence continues at coordinate 2,557,729 of ML664060.1, read as the reverse complement.
ATTAGAAAACTGAAGTTCAGACAGTTTAGGTAACCTGCTTGAGGTCATAAACAACCTAGATTTAAATTCAGGTCTGACTATGAAGTCTACGCTTTTCACTAATACAATATTCTGCTTTCTCATTTGTCCTCCAGAAGACAGAAACAATAATGCCTGTGGTGCTCAACTGTGTGTGTGTGTGGAGGGAGAGGGACAAAGAATGAGAATGAAATTAGATGATGATTGTGGGAAAAGTTGTGTATATTGCAGTGTGTCTATTGACTGAGAGCTGTTGATGCATTGTATGCTTCAATTTTACCATCAGACCCTATTTATAATTTTGAAGGAAGCTCCTCCTCTTTTTTATTTTTGTCCTGTTGCATGGGTTCAGGATCTTAGTTCCCCACCAGGGAATGAACCCAGGCCTGGCAATGAAAGCAAGTCCTAACCACCAGACTGCCGGGCAGTTCCCTGAAAGTTCCTTCTCTTGAAAGGAAAAATGGTACATGAGCAGGATAATAAAGAGCTATCCATGAGCTATAAATCAAATCAAAATATTTGTTCACAGGTCTCTATGCATTACAATGACTAGAGGCTAGGGAGTGATTTTCAGAGAGGTACAAAAAAGAGCTAAGAAGGCTAAAGGATATGAATCCATCTCCTTTGGATTAAAAAAATACCCTATATTTTATTTAGTGATAGATACCTTCACTAAGACCTTTGAGGTTAGTATTTTTATGCCATTTCATAGATGAGAGAAATCAAGTTTAGTGATAGTAAGTAACTTGGCCCATAACACACAGTAGGCAGCACTGCCAGGTTCTGGACCCAGGTCTGTGTGATCTCAGTCTTCCTTGTAATCACTAGCTTAAATTGCAGGATGGTGTGCTATTATCGGGCAGGAGTCAACTCAAGAGGAAGGAAGAAGCTTATTGTGTAACTGATGAAGCATTTAGATGTAGGACTGAGGTTTACTTTTGCTCCTTTAACATTCTCATGTCTTTCACAAATACTTTTGGTTTGTCCTTTATTTTTTTGGTGGAACAAAATCAAGTTTAAACACTGCCACTTTTCAGGCTGGGAAAACAAAGCCCTCTATTCAACAAATATGCATTAACCACCTACTGCCTACCTGGCACTTCAGTATGTATTGGGATCACAAAGATAAGAAAATTATTGGAATATAATGACACTCATAATAATAGCACTAAGTGCTTGCTGTAAGAACACAGTGAACTGAATGACTGCTTTGAATGTACTTTACTTAAATTAGTCAGACATGACTAAGCGACTGAACTGAACTGAAAAAAGAGAGGCACTTCACTAAAGAAAACAAAACATATGGCTAATAAACATAAGAAAACACATTTAACATCAATTAGTAACATAAAACTACACTGAGATAATACCACACAAAAAAATAAGTCTAATACAATTTGTTTGTGTTCTAGCTTTAAATGCCAGTACTGCCATATAATCCTGGTGCTTTCCTTTTAACTAAAAATATTTCTTATCATGTAAAAATAATTTTACATGTGTGTAGATAGAAAAGAATAAGCATCTATTTCCAGTATTTAAAAATTCCAGTGATTGTTGTGCATGTTTCCATCATAAAGCTTAACATGTCAACCAATATATTAGGTATCTTTTTTTTTGTCTGGTTTACATCAAATTGGTATCAGAGAAAGAACACCTTACTGGCTCTTGATGACATCATGGACATTTCTGGGCATGTAGTTGATGCACCAGTCATGGAGAGCAGAGTCCCTTGTGGGGTAGGCATAGTACTAAATACCCAGTGTGTGACTAATCTTGGACTTGAGCATAGACTGATGGTCACATTTAAATGATTGGTATCAGTGAGCAGTACATAAGTTTCTGCAGGCTTGCTTGACTTTATAGCTTATCACAAACATGACAGTGATTTATGTGATTCCATAATATTATTATAAAACCTTCATAATTATGGATTGTTGGTTAAAATCTGAATCAACAGTGAACTTGGAAAATAGTAATAATGCAGATGGCATGAATTAATTATGACTTACTAAATGTAGTTTAGTAGGAAAAATAATTTTAGCAGAGGGCCCAGGGAGGAAGCAAACATTATGAAAGGTGGTTTGAAGGTTGAAAACCAAGGGATTGGCTCATTTGTCATTCCCAATTTTCCTTCTGTATATTTCTCCTATTTTTATTCTTATGAACTGTGGATTTCATTTAAGAATTATCTGAAGTTTTATTTGTAATAGTAGAAATGAATTAAGTTCCTTGTCTTCTGAACCATTAGTGTAATATATATTTCTGTGTACCAGAAGTGTACCTTGAGCAGTAATTGATACATTCTTCTCCACAGGAACCAATGAGAAAGTTCAATCTGTATTTTAATAACAGGATTTTTGTACTATTTAAAAATACTCTAGTCACACCAATTCTGATTGTTTCCTGGCTATCTGATTCTTATATATTTTTCAAAGGTCTTAGTTCTGCTATAATTTTCTCATGAATCCAATGTTCAATGTTATGTTTAGTGTTTCAGCAGTAAGAATTTGTCTGCATATGTTAGTTTCTTTGAAGGACTCCCAAATAGATCAACCTAGACTTGTGTAAATAAAGTCTGAGTGATGGTGATTTCTCACTGTTTCACTACTCATAAAATGTGTGTATGTTTCATGTGTACTACCTGTTTTATGTGGTACCACAGATCAGAGCTATGTACTAGAGAACATTTGGAAATTATTTACTGAATTTGGTTTAATTTGGATGGCTTAGATGAGGGAAAATTATAATCGAATCTGTTGGGAAATTGAGGAAAAGTAAAATTTTCTGATGAATTGTATAACCTGCCCATACTGTTTTGCTCTATGTACTCTTAGAAAAAAATTGCAGTGTGCTGGAGATTAATGGAAATTTTGTTGAATAAAAATAGAAGCACATCACTACATGGCTATAATAAAGTACCTAAAACAAGAGCCATTTTGTAGTAAAATAAATGTGAGAGTTATAATTTTAAGTATTGTAAGTGTACACTTAATGGCATTTAGAACATTCACATTCTAAATGTCCATGGGAACCTGTTATAGTCCAAGTGTCAATACAAAGGCAAGCATCAGAGCTAGTCCCTCAGGGAACCACCAGACCTACCAAAAACATGACTCCAAGTTTTTGTAGAACAATATTCTTATCTCTCAACCTGGCACTAACCAGCCACTCTTGAATAGTAAGAATGACAAGAATAATTTGGGAATTCCAAGGCAGGGTGGAAGAAAGGGAATTTTTTAAGGATTTAGATAGTGTTGAATAGGATAAGTCCTCTAGGGGTTCGACACAGTTTCCTTAGTCACACCACATAAAGGCAATGTTATAACAGAGAAATTTAGGAAAGGTCAGATTTAGGATTTTGGCCTAGAAAAGGACTCCTCAACACTAATGAAGAGAAAGAATTTCTTCTAATTCAATGTATTCTTCCTGAAACTTTCAGGTGGTATTCAAAGGGATTGGGTGTTATAATTCAATTTGGCTATAGATGATTCTGTGAAATTCACAGGAAATCTTGGATGGTAGATAGCTACATGATTTAATAGTTGTTTTTCCATTAATCTTAGATCCTCCTAGTAGCAACTAAAATTTAATCATTATCCTTATTGCTTTGATTTGCAGCATGCTGGAGAATATATCTATCTATTGGGCAAATTTTGTTGGAAATAACTCCAAGAGATTGTCAGTTCTCCTATCGTGTACTGGGATCTGGTACTCAAAATTGTTTGATATTAGTGTCATGTCAATGGGAACTTTGGCATTTGTTTTGTTATAGTGAAGTGAAAGTCACTAAATCTTGTCAGACTCTCTGCAACCCCATGGACTATACAGTCCATGGAATTCTTCAGCTCAGAAAACTGGAGTGGGTAGCCTTTCCCTTCTCCAGGGGATCTTTCCAACCCAGGGATAGAACCCAGATCTCCTGCATTGCAGGCAGATTCTTTACCAGCTGAGCCACAAGGGAAGCCCAAGAATACTGCAGTGAATAGCCTATCACTTCTCTAGGGGATCTTCTCAACTCAGAAATCAAAGTGGAGTCCCCTGCATTGCAGGCGGATTCTTTACCAACTGAGCTATCAGGGAGGCCCTTGACATAGGCTTTACTATAGAGTGACATTATAATACTTTTTGTTATATTAAGATTTGATTTGGAGTCACTTTAGAAAAGGGGGAAATTAACAGAGAGTGAGATTGTTTTTGTTTTTTAGAATTATTTTTTCCTGACTTTTCATATACCTGTGAGTATAAGTGAAAAATATTACCCCCATTTGAAGAAATAATATGTCATACAAATATTCTGCTCTTGTTGCTATTATACATGACCTATCTTTGTATTAGTCTTATTTCATTTCCAAGAGAGATCAAGCTTGACAGGATATTGTCATTTAATTTTGTTTGTTTGTTTGTTTAACAAGCCCTCATTTACTGAATCTGGAGAAGGCAATGGCACCCCACTCCAGTACTATTGCCTGGAAATGCCCATGGACAGAGGAGCCTGGTAGGCTGCAGTCCATGGGGTAGCGAAGAGTTGGACATGACTGAGCGATGTCACTTTCACTTTTCACTCTCATGCATCGGAGAAGGAAATAGCAACCCACTCCAGTGTTCTTGCCTGGAGAATCCCAGGGACGGGGGAGCCTTGTAGGCTGCCGTCTATGAGGTCGTACAGAGTCAGACACCACTAAAGTGGCTTAGCAGCAGCAGCATCATTTATTAAATCATATAATTAGAGAGCTGGAAGAAACCCCAGAGTATGTTTTAACATACTCAAGGCCTACAGGGAGCCACAAGGAACTAGGAAGAGGCAGGAAAGAATTCTTCCCTAGAGTCTTCAAAGGGAGCATGGCCCTATTGACACCATAATTTCAGACTTTGAAGTCCAGAACTGGGAGAGAATACATTTCTTTTTTAAGCCAATCAGTTTGTATACTTTGTTATAGCAGTCCTAGAAAAGTAATACATCTCCTATTAGCCAAAGTAAGTTTCATGACCAAGCCCAGAGTCAGTGTGGGAAGAGGCTAGAAAAGGGTGTGAATACCAAAAGGTGTGGTTGATAGGAGGCCACCAACTTATGTCTATCAGATTGCCATCTTTCTCTTTGTGATTCATGTCCCTGTACATACATATTATCCCATCAAAGCACGGGGCTTAGATTTGGATCTGGAGTCTTGTTATGTAAATAATGTGCAGGTGCAGATGAAGAGCCTTTGTTATAACTCCTCAAATTCAGAGACTATGAACTAAGAAAACAAGCAACCTTCCCATCACATACCCAGCATACAGTGGCAAGACAGGAGCATACAGTGGCAAGACAGGATCATGATAACTGCAATAGGAAAACTGTCTTCCAAAAGGGGATGGGATATGAGGCAGAAAATACCAAGCATTCACTGGTTCATAGAAGTTCTGAAATCCAACTGAGCAATTGATATCAGCTCCTTCTGCCCCAGAGGCAGGGAATTTTTTAAGTTGTCCAAAATCAAAAAAATCTGGACTTATATTAAGGAGACACTTTATTTGAAAGGGTTATTGTAAGAGGGAAAAGAGGAACTATTACAGTAGGAAGAAGTTTGCGACCTTGAGATCTGCATCAGGCAGAGAAGAGATTCTCTTTTATAGAGAGGAATAAACAAGTCCAGAAACAACCAGGTGCACGGAAGTGGGATGAATGGGACTGACTTGATCAGACAGTAGATCAGAGAACACTTCACACCGAGGCCAGCCTATTCTCAGAAGGGCTGTTAAGGTTGTATGCTGGCTCAGACTGGGGGTGAGCCAAAGTTCAAGGACCTGGAGGGATGGGAGAATGATAACCAAAGTTTTGTTCCAGTTGATCAGTGGGGACAGAACAGTACAATGAATTGCTTATGAGGTAAAAAGATGGGAACTTGGAGAGTTTGTATGTGACCTTGTCCTAGGTAAACTGGGGAGGAGGGCACTATAATCACAAGGCTTGGGTAGATTTCAGTGTTCTCACAGTCTATACCCTGTAAATATTCCCACTATACCAGGAAATCAGTGCTCTCTATGAATAATAGTTATGTTTTATTTCTTCCTTTATTTGTCTCTTGTTTTCAGTTCAAGTCCCCAGAATATCTGAAATTATCTTAATTCTTTATTTTGTCTAAGGGCTTCCCTGGTGGCTCAGTGGTAAAGAATCTGTCTACCAAGTAGGAGATGCCGATTCTGTCCCTTGGTTGGGAAGATCCCCTGGAGAAGGAAATGGCAACCCACTCCAGTATTCTTGCCTGGGAAATTCCATGGCCAGGGGCACCTGGCTGGCTACTGTCCAGGAGGTTGCAAGAGTCAGACACGACTGAGCAACTGAGCAGGCACACATGCATGCACGAGGGTATGAGTTGCCTTTACCCCTTGGAATTTCTTGCACTTAAGCCTTGCTGGTTTCTGGAGGATACCAGAGGCAGGTTCATCCCACATTGACCCTAACGTCCTTTCTATATATAGCAGCTAGAAAGCCAAAACCTATACTTTCTAAACTCCCTTGTTTTGGATGAGATTTAGATTTTTCAGATTAGATCTTAATTAGGAATTGATTGAAGTGGGAGAGAGGCTGTGGTCAGTGATGCATCCAGTTTGCTGATACAGATCCAGCAGATGTGGAATGGCTCATAACGTCCTTTGTAATCCTTCAGTCATAGCCAAGGCACAACTGAAAGCCACATTTGCAGCAGCAACTTCTAATTCATGAAAGATGGGGGTGTACCCTTGGATCCAGCAGTTTAGACATCAGCCTCCTATATCAGCTTCTTGATTTGCCATCTTTCCAACTGACCAAGGATAGCAGTTTCCTTGACAGGTTGGTTCCATGGTAGTGTTCTGGGAATTAATCCAAGATGCAGCCTGGGACCTCTTCTTTAGGCTTCCCACAACTCTGTAAACACTTAATTTTTTGCAATAGATACATTTTTGCTTGTAATAGCTTGAGATATTTCTGTTAATAAATAGTTAAATCCTGACTGATGCACAGCTGGTTCTTTCTTGGCTCTGCAGGGACCCCTTTCAGACACTAAAATACAGAGTTCCGGATGCCTGGTATTGACATGTCTAAAGTAAATACTTGGACTACTGGGTTGTCACTAATTGTATACTCTGCTCGACAGCGATTTTAAATTAATGTAGACTGTTGTTGCCTCCTTCCTTTATCCATTCTCTCCAATAAAATACTTGCTTTTAAAAGTTGATAATGCTACTGGAGGAAGATGAAAACATCACAGTCCTTCAAAAATGATGGCAGGTTAATTCACTTTCCTTTTCAGTTGGTATGTTGAGAAACATATAGGCAAGTCAATTACAGCCAAATATTTTTCAGGAGCTTTAATTAATTCATTAGTGATTTGGACAGTGTGGCCAGCACACCCATTGCTTTAATAATTAAACATTAATGCAAGTCTTTTTAAACCTATATCCTAGAGAATTAAATGGAGATATAGCTTTACAGTGGAAAAGGCGATGGCACCCCACTCCAGTACTCTTGCCTGGAAAATCCTGTGGATTGGGGAGCCTGGCTGGCTGCAGTCTATGGGGTTGCTAGGAGTTGGACACTACTGAGCAACTTCATTTTCACTTTTCACTTTCATGCACTGGAGAAGGAAATGGCAACCCACTCCAGTATTCTTGCCTGGAGAATCCCAGGGACGGGGGAGCCTGGTGGGCTGCCGTCTATGGGGTCACACAGAGTCAGACACGACGGAAGTGACTTAGCAGCAGCAGCAGCAGCAGCATAGCTTTACAGATTACCTCTATCTCTTTCAAATATTTTATATTTTGAGAGGTTTCAGGTTTTTTCCCATATAATTCATTTTTGTTGATTATTAGATATATGCATTTTTCTTTCTCTTGCGCTCTGCTAGTAACATTTTACTTCTTAATTTGCATGGTAAATACACAGATGTTCACTTGATAATTACCCCTTGAGTTTCATTTTAATTGTGATCAAATGCACATAACATAAAACTTACTATCTTAACCATTTTTAAGTGTATAATTCTGCATTGTTAAGTACATTCATATTGTGCAACAGACCTCCAGGAAGTTTACATATTGCAAAATGAAACTCTGCACAAATTAAACAAATCCCCATTTCCTGCACTCCTTGAGCCCTGGCAACTACCATTGTACATTTTGTTACTGTGAATTTGACTACTCTAGGTGGCTCACAAATGGAATCATTATATTTATTCTTTTGTGACTGGGTTTTACTCGTTTTTAAATAAATATTTTTAATTGGAGAGTAATTGCTTTACAATGTGTTGGTTTCTGCTTTACATCAGCATAAATCACCCATAGGTATACCTATGTCCACCCACTCTTGAACCTCCCTCCCACTTCCCACCCCATCCCACCCCTCTAGGTTGTCATAGAGCACTGAGTTGAGCTCCCTGCATCATACAGCAAATTCTCACTGGCTATCTATTTCACATGGTAATATATATGTTTCCATGCTACTCTCTCCATTTGTCCCACCATCTCCTTCCCCCTCTCCATGTCCACAAGTCTGTTCTCTATATCTGTGTTTCCATTGCTGCCCTGCAAATATGTTCATCAGTGCCATCTTTCTAGATTCCATATATATACATTAATACATGATATTTGTTTTTCTCTTTCTGACTTACTTCACTCAGCGTAACAGGGTCTAGGTTCATCCAGCTCACTAGTACTGACTCAAATTAATTCCTTTTTATGGCTGAGTAGCAACAAGGCAAACTGGTTATCTGAGGAGGCTTTACAAATAGTGGAAGAATGAAGAGAAGTGGAAAGCAAGGGAGAGAGGCATCCAATTAAGCACCGATTTCCCAAAAGAAATAGCTAGAAGAGACAAGAAGGCCTTCATGAACAACGCTTGCTAATAGAAGATGAAAGCAAAAGGGGAAAGACTAGAGATCTCTTCAGGAAAATTGGAAACATCAAGGGAGCATTCCATCCAAAGATGGGCACAATAAAGCATAAAAATGGTAGAGACCTAGTAGACACTGAAGAGATCAAGAAGAGATGGAAAGAATACACAGAAAAACTGTATGGAAGAAAGATCCTAATGAACCAGATTACACAGTGGTGTGCTTAGTCACCCAGAACCAGACATTCTGGAGTGTGAAGTCAAGGGGGTCTTAAGAATCACTGCTGTTAATAAAGCTAGTGGATGCAATCAAAATTCCAGGAGAACTATTCAAATGCCTAAAGGATGATGCTATCAAGGCTTTGCATTCATTATGTCAGCAAGTCTGGAAGATCCAGCAGTGGCCACAGAACTGGAAAAGATCAATCTTTTCTATCCAAATTCCCCAAAAGGGTAGTACCACAGAATGTGCTAATCATCAGACAACTGCACTCATCTCCCATGCTAGTAAGATCATGTTTAAAATCTTGCATGCTAAGCTTCAGTATTATGCAAACCATGAACTTCCAGATGTCCAAGTTGAATTTAGAAAAGGAACAGGGACTAGAGATCAAATTGTCAACATTCGCTGGATTATAAACTAGGGAATTCCAGAAAAACATCTACCTCTGTTTCATTGACTATGCTAAAGCCTTTGACTGTGTGGATCATGACAAACTGTGGAAAGCTCTTGGAGAGATAGGAAGATCAGACCAATTTACTTGTCTCCTAAGAAACTTACTATAAGTGGGTCAAGAAGCAACAGTTAGAACCCTGTATAGAATAACTGATTGGTTCAAGATTGAGAAAGGAGTATGACAGGGCTGTCTTCTGTCACCCTGTTTGTTTAATCTATATGCTGAGCACACCATGAGAAATGCCAGGCTGGATGAGTTATAAGCTGGAATCAAAATAGGTGGGAGAAACATCAACAACCTCGGATATATGGGTGATACCAGTCTAATGGCAGAAAGCAAAGAGGAACTAAACAGCCTCTTGATTAGTGTGAAGGAGGTGAATGAAAGAGCTGGCTTAAGACTAAATATTAAAAGAAAAAAACAAGGTCATGGCATCCGGCCCCATTCCTGCATGGCATATAGAAGGGAAAAATGTGGAAGTATTGACAGATTTCCTCTTCTTGGGCTCCAAGATCACTGCGGATGGTGATTGCAGCCATGAAATTAGAAGATGATTGCTTATTGGCAGGAAAGCGATGACAAACCTAGACAGGTTTGTCTAGGTTGAAAAGCAGAGGCATCATTCTGCTGACAAAGGTCTGTATAGTCAAGGCTATGGTCTTCCGAGTGGTCATGTATGGTTGTGACAGCTGGACCGTAAAGAAGGCAGAATGCCAAGAATTGATGCCTTTGAACTGTGGTGCTGGAGAAGACTCCTGAAAATCCCTTGGACAGCAAGGAGATCAAACCAGTCAATCTTAAGGGAGATCAACCCTAAATATTCACTGGGAAGACTGATGCTGAAGCTGAAGCTCCAGTATTTTGGTCGTCTGATATGAACAGTTGGCTCATTGGAAAAATCTGTGATGGATGCTGGGAAAGATTGAGGGCAGAAGGAGAAGAGGGTGATGGAGGATGAGATGGCTGGACGGCATCAACAGTGCAATGAACATGAACTTGGACAAACTCCAGGAGATGGTGAGGGCCAGGGAGGCCTGGTGCACTGCAGTCCATGGGGTCACAAAAAGTCAGAAACAACTGAGCGACTGAACAACAACAACAATATTCCATTGTTATATATGTATCACATCTTCTTTATCCATTCATTTGTCAATGTCAATGGACATCTAGGTTGCTTTCATGTCCCAGCTATTGAAAATATTGCTGCAGTGATCATTGGGGTACATGTGTCTTTTAGAATTGTGGTTTTATTAGGGTATACACCCAGTAGGGGGATTGCTAGGTAGTATAGTAGTTTTATTCCTAATTTTTAAAGAAATCTCCATACTGTTCTCAATAGTGCCTATATCAATTTATATTGCCACCAGTAGTGTAAGAGGGTTCCCTTTTCTCCACATCATCTCCAACAACTATTATCTGTAGGTTTTTTGATGGTGGCCATTCTGATCGGTGTGAGGTGATACCTCATTGTAGTTTTGATTTGCATTTCTCTAATAAGTGATGTTGAGCATTTTTTCTTGTGTTTACTAGCCATCTGTAGGTGTGATTGGCTTTTTCACCTAACATAATACCCTCAAGGTTCATATACACTATAGCATGCATCAAAATGTCCTTCCTTTTTTAAGGCTGAATACTATTCCTTTGTTTCAATTGACCACATTTTGTTTATCCATTTAGTCTTTAATGGACACTTGAATTGCTTCCACCATTTAGCTATTATGAATAATGCTTCTATGAATATGGATGGGAAAATATCTCTTGAAGACTCTGGTTTAAATTCTTATGGATAATTACCCAGAAGTGAGATTGCTGGATAATGTGATAATTTTATATTTTTTATAATTATATTTTTATATTTTTTCCAGGACTTGCCATATCACTTTCCATAGCAGTTGCATTAAATATATGCTTTGAAGTAGACGGTTTGATGTGTTGTCATTTAGCCTCCTGACCGTAATCATAAAAATATTGAACTTATTTAATGGATTAGGATAGTGGAAGGTATTTTTTAAATCTATCCAATCCAATTATTAATTCTAAAGTTCTGGCTTCTACCAGTTTAGTTTCCCTGCTTGGCTACTTGTTTCCATTTTAATCTTAGTTTTCATTACCATTGTGTCCATATTACCCAAATCTTTAAACATTTCTGTCTTTTGCAGAGTAGTCATCACTTTGGAGGCACAGGCAAACTAATTCCCTCTCCTGACCTTTTGGATTTCATAGGGTAATCAGGGCCTACTTCACCCCCAGACTGCCAATTCTGTAATTTTAGGTGGCTGCTACCTTTCAGCATGAGATATTTAGGGACAAGCTCAGCTTGGTTTATTTGGCCTGGAGGGACCTTATCTCTAAGCCTCACTGCCTTCTATGATTGCTCTGTCAGGGATTGCCTCTGGAATCTAAGGTTGTTTTCTTGGTACTTTCTTAACTATCTCATCTGACTGACTGCTAGTTTTATCCTTCAAGACTTATTTTTTTTTTATCTCAAAAATTATCCCTGCTTTCTTCTAGCTATTTTATTGCCCCATTTTCTACAGTTGAGTGACTAAAACAAACCTACTCCCACATGAACATTTATCTACTAAGTTTAGGGTATCTACTACCCTTTCCTGCTCTCTGATTTCCCTAATATGTCCATCAGAGCAGTTCTTTTAGTGAGAGGTGCTTATGAGTTCCATTTGCTATGGTATTCTGACTCTACTGTAGTTTCAGTGGGGTTTGATGCATCTTGACAAACCCATCTAGTTGTGGCTAGCTAGCTTCATCTTTAGCTTCAAGAATAATTTCTCTCATTTACCATCAAATCCATTATATTAATTGTGAGACACCTTTTCAACAGATTGTAATTATCTATTAATATTTCATGGAGAGCAGGAGAGGGCTTCTTCATCCTTGAAGGGGACTCTAGGCTGCTTTATGTATATTCTAAGCCTTACTTCCTGGGGAGACTGCCTAAATTTCAAATTTTATTTTTGATACATAATGATGTCTACCCATTTAGTGTCTATTAACTGAGCCACAGTTCCTTTTTCTATCATGTTGTCAAATTAGTTCCAATGATTTTTACCTTGAGCATGGTATAAGCCCCTATTTCCTACCTCTTAAAAATCTTAAAACCAAGCCAAAACCTTCAGCAGAATGGTCATAACTGTCCCCCATGTTAGGCTGATTTGTGGTCTCCATTCTTCTTCCTGCTTTTAACAATGTGATCCTGTGGACTAACTTAATACCCTCCAAGATGCTTTCTTTTCCCCTTTATATAATGTGGAAACTTAACAGTGTCAATAAGCTCATTCACCCTTAATAGCTTCCAGATTTTATCTCCTTTGGGAAGCAATTTGTTTCCTCCTTTTGATCTATACCTAGGTAAAAACTACCCACTTGATTGCACCAGGTATTACAAACTGACCTTTTAGAAGTTGTTGGTGCTTTATATGTTTGCTTCCCCACAATTTTTCTGTCAGGTGATATGAAAACAAATCTCAGATCCAATTTTGCCAAAGATACATTTGTCAACAAGAGAAGGCAGAAACAATTATTTTACCTGTTCTTGTAGTTTAGGGGGAGTCCCACTCTCTGCTATTAATTCCTCTGGCTATTACATGATGATGGCTAGATCATCCAGCTTTGTAGATAGCTCAGGGAAGAGTCTTACATGAAATAGTGACACAGAACCAATGTTTGGAAATTTACTCCTTAAGGATAGCATCAAAACTATTAGGTTGCTGAGCTTGCCAGATTTTGAAATCTTGTTTCTACAGGGGAAGTGAAACCTAAGCAATGTCCTAACCACTTACATATTTTGAACAGCATTTATTTCATCAATAAAATTTTTGTCAACGTTCCTTATGTTGGTTAACATACTCTCGGGATATAGATATTTATATCCATTTTGGAGATGCTTAAATAACTTCCACTGGAGTGTAAATTTCTGGTTAAGGTATATTGTAAGCTAACTAACCACATTTATAGTGTAATGATAGTTATCTTGGATATATCACAATTTCTGTTATAGAATATACAAAGCAAGCCATGTGATTAGAAAGCAGTTGTATAGAGAAAACAAGAAAATCTGAGGACATATTTATGTATTAAAAGGCAAAGTTTCTAAGTCCATGTAACCTTTATGTGTCCCGGCCTTTCCCTTAGTAGCTTTTCTGCCCTGAAGATATCCATATTCTCACAGCCTTAATCCCTCATCAGTATAGCTTCTTCTTAGAAAAGGATTTGAAGTCATACACAATAAGAGGTAATAACAGAGCAGAGAAGGCAGGAGCAAGCTAAAAGCTTGTTGTATGCAAAATTGAAAAGTATTTACATATTTGAAGATGCCTGAGGAGGATAAACAGGTGAGCAAAATTGCACCATTTGAGATCACCATTTACTGAGCATACAGTCTGCCAATAGTGATTTCCATTATCTTAGACCATTCAGGGTCCTGTAACAATGCCACCAATCGGGTGGCTTATAAACAAAAGTATTTCTCATGGTTCTGGAGGCTGGAATTCTGAGATCAAGGCACCATCAGATTCTGTGTCTGAGGAATGCCCATTTCCTTGTTCATAAATGGAAATGGACCTCACATGATAGAAGGGACAAAGGACACCCTGAGCTCTATTTTATAAGGGCCTTATCTGAATGACTTATATGACCTGGTTGCTTTTTTAAGGCACCATCTCCAAATACTATCACACTGGGTTTTAGGTTTCAACATGTGGATTTGGGGGGAGGGGTACAAATATTCACTGACTATCGACGAGTCTGAGCAAGCTCCAAGAGTTGGTGATGGACAGGGAAGCCAGGCATGCTGCAGTCCATGAGGTCACAGAGAGTTGGCCATGAATGAAATGAACTGACAAATATTCAGTCTATAGCACACATATGTCTATAGATACATGTTTACACATGCATTATTTCATTCAATCCTTATAACTTCTTTATTAGGCAGATAGCATAATTTCTATTTAATATTTTAATAAACTGAGGCTCAGAGAAGTTAAGTAGTTTGCCCAAGTTGTTCTCACTACCTTTACATTGGTAAGATTTCCTGGGGCTTGCATTTTCACAGTGAAGAAAGCCTTTAGGACATAGGAATTCATTTCTATTGTGATTTTCAGGCTTCAGTGAACTGGCAGGAAAAGTGATTGTCACATTAAACAACTGATTGCTTTTGTGGTAGGAGAGCTCAGAGAGGTTTTCAAGAAAAATCATTCATGTATTCTGAATCCCTGTTTTGTCTGTTGGTGTTCATTCTCCCCCCTACTCCATCCTCCTTATGTGCGCACTTGTACAGGAACTCACACACACAAACATGTTTTTGTCTGTGTGTGTGTGTATTTAGCTAACATTGCTCTACAAGAGTGCTTTATTTAGAATGTTATGAGATATTTTCTTTTCATTAATTTTTACAAGGAATTGGCATAAAGTCTTAATATCATTCCCACTGGGTATCTTGTAAAGTCAGGGTATACTACTTGCTTCTTTGCTATAGTCAAGAGGTATTCAGGGTCCTTATATGAGTTTCTTTGCGTTGAAACTGTCAACCATGTTTTGTGATTAAAACTGATTGTCAGTAGGTTTTATATTGACTTTTACATGGTAACTATTTTGCATTGACTATTTATTAACAACTCGGTATCTTAATCATTTTTCGGATTAATCAATTAGCAAAAAATAAATCATCTTCCACCTTATTTAAGTGGTTATTGAACACACAGTATTAGCCATTATTTCATGGTGATTATCACCAGTGTAATAGTTATTTTAAAAAGTCAGCATCTTATGCCTTCGTTAGTATGATTATTATCTGTATGTCATTTCATAAATGAGACAGCCATGAACTCTGCCTATTGTTCATTCCTGTCAGATACCCCTCCCCCCCAAATTTTGCAGTAAAGGGTAGAAGTTCTAGTTAAGGTGGTATCACATGCTCATGCTTTGGAGACCTCTATTCCAAATACATAGATAGAATAGATGAAAGAGAAAAATGAGAACAATATAACTGTGTTGAGAAACAAGATAAATATCTCTAAGTGAAATGAAACCAAGCATCTGGATCTGAGAGCAGACTGTAGTGTATAGGATTTCTTTTCCCTTGAGGTAAAAGGCATTAAATTAAAAATGTCCCACTTGATATGAGGGACTAAATCAAGACTCATTGCTTTGTGGAAATAACGGAGACCACCCAAATGAGAATAAGCAGAGAATGTTTATTCAGAGTTTGCCATAGCAAGGGGGTCAGCTACCATCACTTATATTTGACAGAGATCCGAAAGTAGTCAGGAGTGGAAAAGCTTTACAGAATGGGGGAAAAATAAACCTTCACCTATATTTTGATCAGAGACTGTTGGCATAGGGAAGCTGGAAGTGGGCTAACTAGAAGTGGGATGTCATACATGATTAGTTTGGAGAACATATTTGGATTTTCTCCTTGGTCCTGAGCACAGAGTTTTGATAATAGAAAAGAGAAAATCCCAGGAAATTGATTCTGCTGCTTGAAATAGTCATGCTCTCATGAATAATTTTAGGCCTCCTTTCATTAATCAAGGTGTATTTTGGACTTACAATATACACTTCTTCATAACCTTAATTGGCCTATGAGTCTTTCCTTTCATTAGCAGAAATGAATGTTGTTTAAAAAGTAGATTTTAGGAAAGGAATGCAATGAAGTTTCCAATTTTTCTCCAGAAAAGCATTAATTTTGACTCATGATATTTATGCTGAAAAGCTTTAGAATAGCAAAGAATATTACTTATTAGTTATGAAAATTATAAGAGTGGTAACATTCTCCAATTTTCTAGAAAATAATCACAAACAATGTAGCAAAAATATAGCTAGCCCCAAAGGTACTTACAATTGGGGAGGTTTATTTCAGTGGACAGTGCCATATGCTTTCTTGCAAATTTTCTGTATGACTCTCAGGGGTCTATAGGAAATTTTCATACAGAAGATCTAAATAACATAGAAAAGGCAAGAGCTTATTTGACTGTACTAATGGCATTTTCCTGCCTTCTACATGATCTTGATTAGAAGAGAACAGAGTACCTATTTGAGAGTCACAGTAATGAATCTGATAAAAGAATATTAGATACATTTTAATATCTTGGTCTCCTTGACATGATAATGCTATAATTTTATTGAAATATTATTTTGGAGTAAGAAAATGAATGCAATGCAGCCAATTCATAGTATTTGTTCTGGAGAGTGGCCAAGATGGCAGAGTAGAGGGGACGTAAGCTCATCTCCTTTAATGACAATCTGCAGAACAACCATCACTGAAAAATACTGAGACCTACCAGAAAAGATAAAGATAAAGACATAAAGATGGAACCATAGTGAGACTGGTAGGAGGGGTGGACTTCCGATATGATCAAATCCCATACTTTATCCTAAAAAGCAAAAGCACATTTTCTTTCATTTCAAATGGTCCTCAGCTGTTTGGCTTTGACTTAAATTGACACATCCAAATGCAAAATGTTTCCACCAGTTAGCATGTCCCATTTTCTCAGATACCCTCTTCATGCTTTCCTTTCATAAGATGAAATCAAGTGTCCATTTTCCCCTTTTATTAGTAACAAACCATTGATAAATTTAGATTCTTCAAAGATTTGTGTTCTTCTTTATTTTTACTAGGCAGTGTAATTCTCTTCATTACAAATTATGTGACTTTGCAACTTAGCTGAGGCTTCTGTACCTTTATTCTATAACTTTTGAAAATGTTAGTACCTCAGGAGTTTTGAAACCTGGATTGATTTGTCAATATTTTACTGTAATTCCTTATTATAATTATCTTATAATTACCAAAGCCAATGCTCTTGTCTTAGCTTTCAACCGTTTTTACAGACTTTGTGGCATGGGACAGTGTTGACTAATCAATTCTCAATCTATAAATTTCTATCCTAATTAAAATCCATTTTGAATTTCTTTAAAAACCCTGTAGTAGTGAAAGAACATGAAAGGACAAGGATCTGTCACTTTCTGTTGTGCTCAGTTGCTGAGTTGTGTCCAGCTCTTTTTGATTCCATGGACTGCAGCCCACCAGGCTCCTCTGTCTATGGAATTTTCCAGGCAGGAATACTGGAGTGAGTTGCTATTTTTTATTGACAGAAATAAGTAAATATAGGAATCCTCAGGCATTACTGATATCCAGATAGTTTCTTGTAGTCATTTTGTACAGAAGTCTGACATAATTTAAAGGAAGTCTATTCTAATATAGAAATTCAACTATGGGATATAATCCTCCAATATTCCCTACACAGGCTCTTCAAAGGACACATACAAGGCAGTCAGTCCACTGTGGTACTTATATAAGTGAAGAGTTTGAAGCAATGTGGATATTCGTCAGTTGGAGATTGAATAGGTGAAATGTAGTATATATAAAAGGGGTCAAGAGCCTTGTATCCCTACATTGCCCAGGCACTGTCTGCAGACCAGCACCTAGGAGGGGTTGTGATCCTGAAAAAAGTAGTTTCATGAGTCTCTGTGTGTGTGCATGCTAAGTTGCTTTAGTCATGTCCCTCTCTTTGTGACCCCATGAACTATAGCCTACCAGACTCCTCTGTCTATGGAATTCCCCAGGCAAGAATACTGGAGTGGGTTGTCATGCATCCCCCCCACAATAAATCTCCCTGACACAGGAATTGAACCTGCATCTCTTATATCTCCTGCACTGGCAATTGGGCTCTTTACCACTAGCACAAACTGGGAAGCCCAATTTCATGAGTCTCTAGGTAATGCTAATATGAGCCTTCAGTCATCAGTATTCTCAGTAGCTGGGAAATGAGTGCATTGGGTTGCAGAAGGGATCTAGGTAAAATATTTTTGTATGTATTACACTATACTTTTGGCAACATATCCAAAATGTAATCACTTCTTACCAGGTCCCCTACTACCCTCCTGGCTTAATCTATTGTCATATCTCCCCTGGCTTATTGCCATAGGCTTCTAACTGTTTTTTCTGCTTACATCCTAGTGCCTCTATTTATTCTCCACACAGTACCTTGAAATATCCTTTAAAATGTCAAAGCTTGCCGCTTTTCAGCTCAAAGCTCATAAGTAGTTTCCATTTCACACATAGACTAATTTGCAAAACCCTTAACATGACCGCTATGGCCCTCCTTGGTCTGTACCTTATGTATTTCTCTGACCTCACCTCTTATGTCTCTTCCTCTTGTTTACTCCATTCCTTTTTCTTTCTAGCCCTCAAATATCCTAAACACACTCATATATCATGGTTTTGTAATAGTTTTCTTTTAGCCTGGAATATTCTCCAAGGCATCCATATAGTTAACTCTGTTTTTGTTCAGACATCTATCACTGCCAGAGACAGCTTCTATGACCAACATATATAAAACAGCATTTTACTTCTCTCATTTCCTGTATTCCCAGCTTGCTTTTTTTATTCCTCCACACAGTACTTATCTGCACCTGACATATTCTAAATCTGTTGGTTTATTAAATTTCTCCTGCCATTAGAAAGTAAAGACTATGGAGTCAAGAAGTTTACCTTGTTCTCAGCTGTTTCTGTATTGCCTGACCTTAGTAGATGATCAAAAATTCTTAAAAGAATGAATCACGTAGTAAACCAAAATTCTTAAAGAAAATTTTCTTTAGGGAGGTCTTTTGAGGCTTGTTTCCCCAAATTCTGTATATCAGTCATATAAAAGAGAAGCTAACTATGTAAATGAGTTCCTGAGGCCAACCCCAGAACCTTCTTTGGACTGTCATCTCCCAATTTCCTGATGAAACCTGTATCAAGAGACTAACTTTTCACTAAAAATCAGTCTCTTCCTCATGCTATACACACAGATAAACTGCTTTTCCAGCCTTCCTTTCAGTTAAATGTTACCATGTGACTGAGTTCTCACCATTGGAATGTGTACAGAAATGATGTATGACATTTTGGGGCCAACATTTTTAAGAAGTGGGTTTTCCCCTCCATGCTCTTTCCCTTTGGGGTAGCTGTATGCAGACGATAATGAGACATAATGAGAAAATTAAAGGATGGAAGGTCTCTGGGTCCTTGAAATACCACGTGGAAGAGAGACAGCCTCAAACCAGAAATACTCACCTCAGAATGTCACATGAATGAGAAATAAATTTCTATTGTGTTTATATGTTTAAGGGTCTATTTTCTTTAGAAGTTAAACCTACACTAACTGTTTTTAGTTTCCTAGGACTGCCATAACAAAGTGTCATAAACTGAGTGGCTTAAACAACAGAAATTAATTGTTTCACTGTTCTGTGGGCTAGAAATCTGAGATCACAGTGCTTCTGAGGGCTGTGAAAGAAAATCTTTTCCATGCCTCTCTCCTAGCTTCTGGGAGTTGGCTTGCAATCTTTGGCATTCATTGCCTTACAGATGATGTTCTTCGTATGTATTCACATCATCTTCCCTCTGTTTCTGCCTCTTTCTCTTCACCTGACTTTCTTTTTATAAGGACAGCAATCTATTGAATTAGGACTATCCTACTCATCTTAACTAATTACATATTCAACTCTTTCAAAATAAGGTCAGATTCTGGGATATTAGGGACTTCAACTTAGAATTTGGGAGAACACAAACCTACAACACTAAGTGAAATCTTCTTGCAATACAGTTCTGGTGAGGAGTATACCTCTAGATGTAAACAGCTGGACATGTCTCCAGGTCTTATGGCATAATCTGCAGCAGGGTGGAGGCTAGGAGCAAGTATAAGAAAGATTCTAAGAGGCTTAAGAAGGAGGACACCTTCTATTTCTTGACTCATACTTTCTTTCTTTTTTCTTTTTTTATTCTTTTTGCCATACATTGTCATGATATCACCATGGGTTTACATATGCTTCCCCTCCGGAACCCCCTCCCTCCTCCCTCCCCACCGGGAAATCTCGCTGCACCAGCCCCGAGCATCAATCCTGGGCTGGCGATTGATTAGACACATGACAATTAACATGTTTCAATGCCCTTCTCCCATATCATCCCACCCTTACCCTCATCCACAAAGTCCACGAGTCTCTTCTATACATCTGCGTTCCTTTTGCTGTCTCGCATGTTGGGTTCTCGTTACCGTCTTTGTAAATTCCATATATATGCGTTATTTCTTGACTCATACTTTCAAGTATCAGTATATATGTCTCTCTTTTTATGTGCTGTTGGCCTAGGAACTTTACTACCTTCTTCCATTCCCATAAGTACTAATTTTGCAGATGTGATTAACTAAAAGGTCTTTAGGTAAAATGATTACTCTGGATTATCCAGGTAGACTCTAAATATGACCACATGCATTATTATAAAGAAGCAGAGAGATATTTGATGACAGAAGAGGAGAAGGAGAGGTGACCATGGAGGTAGAGACTGGAGTGATGTGACCACAGCCAAGAAGTGCTGGCAGCCACCAGAGGCTGAACGAGAAAAGAAACATTTTCTTCTGGAGCCTCTGGAGAGGACATGGTCCTGCTGACATCTTCATTTCTGACCACTGAAAATTATTTCAAATTTCTGGCCTCTGGAATTGTGAGAGAATAAAAGTTCTGTTGTTTTGAGCTACAATATTTTTGCTAATTTGTGACAAGATACACAAAAAAGTAAAACACATGACTTAATAATATCAAATAAGGATGATAAATCTAACTCAGTGTATCATGGTAAGGATATATACATTTTCTTTTTTTATTGAACTATAGTTGATCAATAATATTTTGTTGGCTTCCTCCGTAGCTCAGTGGGTAAAGAGTCTGCCTGCAATGCAGGAGACCTGGGTTCGATCCCTGGGTCAGGAAGATTCCCTGGAGAAGGAAATGGCAACCCACCCCAGAATTCTTGCCTGGAGAATTCCATGAACAGAGGAGCCTGGTGGGCTATAGTTCATGGAGTTGCAAAGAGTTGGACATGACTGAAGCGACTGAGCACACACTATTATTGATAAAACTGGATCTAATTATTTGGGGATATTTTTATGAAAGGAATTTGGGTTCTGAGATGAGCAGCATGATTGTACTTGAGTGTATCTGTTTGTCAGGAGGTGAGGGATAGGAGAGTAATGAAGAGTCGGGGCTCGGATGGAGCTGCTTCTGATTTTAGACTAGAGAGTGGCATCTGTAGTCATCACTTTCATTACTTCATGATCAGTCCCTCCTCCAGTCATGTCTTACTCCAGTCCTGAGCAAGGTAAAAAGGAAAATGAAGGACAATGGGTTTCTTTAAGAAGTAGTTGTTGTAGGGAGACATAGAGAATTTAATCTGAGGGTTGCTGCCACCCCTGGATGGTTAATATAGATAAATCCATTCAGAATTTAGTCACACAGATGTCAGGAGTCAGAGACAGCATAGTTTTTCTTGACAAATAAATGTATTCTATTATTGAGTAAAACAACTATTTTTGCTGTACAAGCCTTTTCTCAATTCATTTCATCCACTTTTCATCTTGGAATTATATAATCAGTTTATTGCATGAGCACTCCAAAGGACTTATCATTTCATGGCAAAATTTCTACTTGTCTCTTTTTGTTTATGGCATTAATTGCTATAAAATTATGTCATTGCTTTGTAAAATCTGGACATTTTATCTCTGATTTATCTTCTAGGGAAAGCAAGATCATATTTTCAATAATACTTTGGTTTCCTCAAATAAATACTACTCTATCAGTGATATATATATATATATATATATAATAAGCTGGCTGCAGACATTTGAATTGAATAAATAGCTGAATCAACAAACTGTAATCATGTCTAATGGAGAGAAGTCTTTTCATATTTCTAATAGGTTGTTATGGAGCACCCAATTATTTGATTCTCCTCTGACCCCTTATTCTTCTCCTTCTACCCCCATGAGGGATGGGAGCCCACAGAACTGTACATACTCAAAACAAAATAAGGAAATGGAATTCAAATTAACATGACCATAACAAGAGAGCCATAATAATATCTAATAGAATATTTCTGAGACCATTTCTCATATTCCTCATCTTTCCACATTTTGATATGTCAGCAAAGTACTGAACTAAAGAGTTAGGAGATCTAAATTACTATCATTAGATCTGAAACTAGCTAACTAGTTGACATTAGACAAATTGGTTTGCCCTTATGCACCTTAGTTTCCCAATTTCTAAAATGGCATGGTGAACTAAATGATCCCCAATAGTGCTTTGATGAGCCAACATGCTATCATTCTGTATCAGTTAGATTTTAGGTTCCTTTTCAAAAAAACACTTTTTACTTTTTATAAACCGATACACACTGCAGCAGAATTATTCTGACCAGAAGATTCAATGAATCTTAACTTCCCAAAAACTATTCCTACATTTTTTCCAAAATTTGATGTTCAGCAACCTCATTTCCTGCTGCCTGTTTCTTCATTTGTACTCTCGCATATGGTCATTGGTTGTTGTCTTAGTTCAGGCTGCTATAACAAATTACCATAGCCTGTGCAACATGAGACTTAAACAGCAAACATTTATTTCTCACAATTCTAGATGCTAAATTCCAAGATCAGGGTGTAGGCAGATCCAGTGTCTGGTAAGAGCCCACATCTTACTTTACAGATGGCCTTCTTATTGTATCCTTACAACATTGAGGGGCTTCCTCAGTGACTCAGCAATAAAGAATCTGGCTGCAATGCAGGAGAGGCAAGAGATGCAGGTTTGATGCCTGAGCAGGAAGATCCCCTGGAGAAGGGAATGGCTACCCATTCCAGTATTCTTGCCTGGAGAATGCCATTAACAGAGGAGCCTGGCTGGCTACAGTCCATAAGGTCACAAAGGGTTGGACATGACTGACCAACTAACACTTTAAATACTTTCACTGGTTTTATTGCTTCCTGTTCTATGCTAATAGGTTATGTGCAGGTATTGTAGTTTCCTAGGACTGCTTGACAAACTACTACAAAATTGGTGACTTAAAAGAATAAATGTATTTTCTGATAGTTCTAGAGGTCATAAATATGAGCTCATTTTCAGTGGTCAGAAATTAAGATGTCAGCAGGGCTATGTTCTATCCAGAGGAAAATGTTTCTTTTATCTTCTAGCTTCTGGTGTTTGCTAGCACTCCTTGGCTTGTAGCCATCACTCCATTCTCTGCCTCTATAGTCACATTGCCTTCTCTTATCTCTGAAGCAAATCTCTCTCTGCTTCTCTCATAAGAACAGATGTAATTGTATTTAAAATTTGCCTAGATAATAACAGGATAAGATATTTAACTTTTTAAAAAATTATTTATTTTAGTTGGAAGCTAATTACTTTACAATATTGTAGTGGTTTTTGCCATACATTGATATGAATAAGCCATGGGTTTACATGTGTTCCCCATCCTGAACCCCCTTCCCACCTCCCTCCCCATCCCATCCCTCTGGGTCACTCCAGTGCACCAGCCCAGAGCACTTGGCTCATGCATCAGACCTGGACTGGTGATCTGTTTCAATGCTATTCTCTCAGATCATCCCACCCTCGCCTTCTCCCACAGAGTACAAAAGACTGTTCTATACATCTGTCTTTTTTTCTGTCTCACATATAGGGTTATTGTTATCATCCTTCTAAATTCCATATATATGTGTTAGTAGACTGTATTGGTGTTTTTCTTTCTGGCTTAATTCATTCTGTATAATGGGCTCCAGTTTCATCCACCTCATTAGAACTGATTCAAATATATTATTTTTAATGGCTGAGCAATATTCCATTGTGTATATGTACCACAGCTTTCTTATCCATTTGTCTGTTGATGGATATCTAGGTTGCTTCCATGTCCTGGCTATTATAAACAGTGCTGCAATGAACATTGGGTTACATGTGTCTCTTTCAATTGTGGTTTCCTCGGTGTATATGCCCAGTAGTAGGATTGCTGGGTCATGGCAGTTCTATTTCCAGTTTTTTAAGGAATCTCCACACTATTCTCCATAGTTGCTGTAGTAGTTTGCATTCCCACCAACAGTGTAAGAGAGTTCCCTTTTCTCCACACCCTCTCCAGTATTCATTGCTTGTAGAATTTTGGATAGCAGCCAATCTGACTGCTGTGGAAAACTGATCAACCACTTGTAAAAGAATGAAACTAGAACACTTTCTGACACCATACACAAAAATAAAATCAAAATGGATTAAAGATCTAAATGTAAGACCAGACACTATAAAACTCCCAGAGGAAAACATAGGCAAAACACTCTCCATCATAAACCAAGGATCCTCTATGGCCCACCTCCCAGAATATTGGAAATAAAAGAAATAGTAAACAACCGGGACCTAACTAACCTTAAAAGCTTCTGCACAACAAAGGAAACTACAAGCAAGGTGAAAAGACATCCTTCAGAATGGGAGCAAATAATAGCCAATGAAGCAACTGACATAGAATTAATATAAAAATTATACAAGCAACTCCTGCAGCTCAATTCCAGAAAAATAAATGATCCAATTAAAAAATGAGCCAAAGAACTAAACAGACATTTCTCTAAAAAAGACATACAGATGGCTAACAAACACATGAAAAGATGATCAACATCACTCATTATTAGAGAAATGCAAATCAAAACCACAATGAGGTACCATTTCACGCCAGTCAGAATGGCTGCTATCCAAAAGGTATTTAACTTAAACACATCTGAAAATACCCTTTTGCAACTAAGATGGGCTTCCCAGGTGGTGCTATTGGTAAAGAATTTCCCTGCCAATGCAGGAGACATAAGAGATGCAGGTTTGATCAGCAGGTTGGGAGGATCCCCTGGAGGAGGGCATGGAAATCCACTTGAGTATTCTTGCCTGGAGAATCCCATGGGCAAAGGAGCCTGGTGGGCTACAGTCCATAGGGTTTCAAAAAGTCAGACACAACTGTAGTGACTTAGCATGCATGCACACATGAAAGTAAGATAACATTTATATATCCAAGTATAAGGAATCATATCTTTGGGGGCCATTTTCTAGACTATTACAGCAAGTATATGTACTTTTTTTTCTTATCTCTTTTTAAAATGTTTCTTCTACATGATTTCTCTAAGATCTTCATAGGCATGAAGGTCAACTTGCAGTGTATATATGCCAGACAATATGGGTAGATGCATCCTTTAAAGTGAATGCTTGAAAAGAAGGTAGAAACTCCTTGCTTAGGAACATAATTCTTCTATAAGAATTATGGATAGAAATAGCATGAAACTTGGATAGTAAGAACTGGGATCTGAAAGAATATTTTATATCCCACTCAGATTTTTCAAATTTCATGCATGTTAACTTGAAAAATGTCTCTTCATCCATCTAACTGAAGGTTATTTTTGTGTAAAGGTAATTGATCTCTAGTATACTTTGAGCTTTGTATTCTTAGATTCTATGGTGCTTAAAATAATGGGCTTGCTTTGTGGCAAGTCATCTTTACCCACAACCATTGAGAAGATTCACCTTTCCCTTTTTCTTTCCAGGTACATCAATTACTGGGCTCCCTTCCTGAATTGTGCCCTTTACATGTAGCCACCAAACTGAGCTCATTGTTGTAGAGTTAGTTCTACAATCTAAGGCATTATTAACAAAATTGGTTAGGGATACGACATCTGGTACATCACATAATCAAGTGTAAAGACACTTTTAGATGAATTTTATTTATTTTTTTATAGTTCTCCCAATGGAGATTTTTTTTCATTGGTTTTGCCATACAATGACATGATATCTCCATGGGTGTACATATGCTCCCCCTCCAGAACCCCCTGCTGCTGCTGCTAAGTTGCTTCAGTCCTGTCCGACTCTGTGCGACCCCATAGATGGCAGCCTACCAGGCTCCATCATCCCTGGGATTCTCCAGGCAAGAACACTGGAGTGGGTTGCCATTTCCTTCTCCAATGCATGAAAGTGAAAAGTGAAAGTGAAGTCACTCAGTCGTGTCTGACTCTGTGAGACCCCATAGGCGGCAGCCTACCAGGCTCCTCTGTCCGTGGGATATTCCAGGCAAGAGTACTGGAGCAGACTATGCTTAACTAAATAATCCTTTATGAATGATAAACTATAGAGTAAAATTGTACATCTTAAAGGAAAAATATATTTCCAATGAAATTAGAAGCCTCAACGGACAAGATAGAGATGAAGAGTTAATGATCTAAAAGAGCTGGGAAACTACCCATAAAACCAGCAAGTAAAAATATAGTTTACAGTTACAAAATTATGTGAAAAAGAGGCACCATAAATGAAATAAAAAGACAAGCTATAGTTGGGAAGGAGTACTTATATAAAACCAACAAAAACGTTAGCTGTGGTGTTTACTGATATGGGGAACATGATGGAGAAGTAGGGGGTAGGAGCAAATTTGTGGGTAGGTGGAAATCAATAGTTTGGGGTTGGTCATGTTAAGCCTGAGATCCCTATTTGTGGATATCTAATGAAGATATCAAGTGTGCAGCTAGATCTCGACATCTGGAGTTCTGCAAAGAGGTCCAGTCTAGAACATTTGCAGTCTTTGAACACAAATGAACACGTGAACAGGATGTGTTAGATACATACAGGAATATCTAAAGGACTCAGACCCTGAGTGGTGGGCTGTGGGGAACACTACTGACCAAAAGAACATTGTGGGAAGTACAGTTGGGTTTCTAAGAATGAATTTACCATAGAGAAGGTAGAGCCTGGCCTGGTTGTACAAGACTGAACAAAGGAAAGAAGTAATTCAAGTTAGAGCACCATGTAATAATTTCAATTAAAACCAATGTTTATGGAGTTGTCTGTAATTCACCAAGCACAGTGTTAGGTATAATGTATATATTAACTCATTATGCCTTTAGATGATGGCCCTGTGGCTATGGTAATGTACTTAGTCCAATTTTACAATTGAAGACACTGAGACTTACAGCTCTCAACTCTGTGCCTAAATTTATACAGAATTAAGAAGCAGGACTGCAACTTGATCTCAGAGATGCTCTGGTGACCAGCAAATGCCCCTAGCATCAAATTTATCATTGTGAAAAAGAAAAATGGAACTTTAGGTAAATTAGCAACTCTGCCTTAGTAAACATTAATACTATAGAGTCTGAAGACCCCACTATGGGAACTTCTTGGAGACTAATCACAATTCAGAGGGAGGAAGCATAGGCCTATTTTTGGTGGTAGGAATTGAATGTGACCTTCATAACTGCAGGAAGATAAAACTTGGGGACATCTGAGTTATGTTGTAAGGAGATAATTGAAAACATTTTTATTGAACAGAAGAACTGCATCTAGATATCAAAAGGGCTCACTTTAGATGAGGTATAGTTAGTGAAATACAATCAATATCTACCATATTTTTGATGGACATTCTCATATTTGAGGATAAAGGAAGAATCATATAAGCAGCTAAGCAAAAATCAGGTTTCCTATAGATGGGGAATGTCAGGATGTGTGTGCTTCCTAGAAAAATATTTGAAAAAATAAACCAACCAGCTGAAAATGATTTAAAAAATAGGTTTAAACCCAAATTAATATGTAAATATGGATAATGCAAATACAATTCTTGAAAGAAAATAGATAATGAAAAAATAGTATAACATGTAGCTGGGGCAAACTTTCCAGATCACAGTAACAGAAACTGGAAAGTGTCAAATCTTGGGTGGCATGAGGGGCTGAAAATTGAATGTACTCATTTCCTCAACTTACCTAGGGGACATCATTAGAAATGGTTTATTACAATTATTTATAATTAGAGAAATGGAGGCTTAAGTAGCATTTTCAAAGCTAAAATAAGACCCAGTTGAACTAAAAGTTTACAGTCTACCTTCCAAATTAACTTGGGAGTGGAGAGGACTGCAAGTGAAAACATTACATAAAAGCAAAAGATTGAAGACAAAAGCGTTAGCAAGAAAAGCTCTGAAAAACAGCAAACATTTTATAATATATATACATTAGATGCATTCAGTAATTAAAATAATAGTTTATCAGACTAAGTACCTGTATATAAATTCCAGGTACAGTATGTTGTCTACAAGGGCATACTACAAAGTGACTCATGAAAATTAAAAGCAAAAAATGAACACTTAACTATTTTAAAATAAAAGAATCACTGAATTCTCTATATTGATGTTAGTCACAGCAGACATCTCTGACAAGTAGAAAACTTCTTTTGTTCTCAAACAACCATGTAATCTTGACAAAGTTGATCATTTATGAAGACACAAGAAAAAAAGAGTTAGAAATAGTATAGACTACATTCTTTATCAACAATATAATCAAGTATGAAAGTGAATATTAATAATATATATTGAAAAAACATGCACAAGCTAAAAGTTGAGAATTATGTTTTATTCACTGAGCACAACTGAAGATTTAAGCCTAGAAGACAACCTCTCAGGTATCTCTGAGGGACTGCTCCAAAGAGGTAAGGGAGGAACCAGTATATATAGAAGTTTTTGCCACAAAAGCCAGGTAGTCAGAGCAACAAAAGATTACTGTTAATTAAAGAAAGCCACACAAGTCAAGTTAATGAAATTAGCACTTGGGCTCATTGATGTCATTCTTTGGATGTGCATCTTAGATTTCTGCAGCCAATATCCTGTCCTTTCCCATCCTGCATGCTCCCTGAGGGGTGGCTGCAGTGGCCAAGATAAAACTCAGCCCATTTGTCTCCTTCCTGAGTTCCCTCAGGGCTCACCATCGGGGTGGGGATAGTGACTATGGCTTGATAGCCACAGCATCCCTTTTTTGCTGATATGGCAGGTAACATTTTTTCATCAACATAAAGAAAAATTTTAAATGCACTTCTAAGGAAATTATGAGACAATAATGAGAAAAATGAGATTCAATGCAGACCATCTATAAGATAATACTATTGAGATCAGTACACAGATGAAGTCATAGGAGGCCAAGGCTGTATTGGAGGTTGTGTTAGGAGAGTTCACCAAAGTAATTTTTTAATCTTTTTTTTTATTGTTTTTGCCATACAATGACATGATATCACCATGGGTTTACATATGCTACCCCTCAAAACCTCCCTCCCTCCTCCCTCTCCCCCAGGAAATCTCGCTGCACCAGCCCCGAGCATCAATCCTGGGATGGCGATTGATTAGACATATGATAATTAACATGTTTCAATGCCCTTCTCCCATATCATCCCACCCTTACCCTCATCCACAAAGTCCACGAGTCTATTCTATACATCTGCGTTCCTTTTGCTGTCTCGCATGTTGTGTTCTCATTACCGTCTTTCTAAATTCTATATATATGCGTTAATATACTGTATTGTGTTTTTTTTGCTTCTGGCTTACTTCACTCTGGATAATGGGCTCCAGTTTTGTCCATCTGAGTAGAATTGCTTCAAATGAATTTTTTTAATGCTGAGTAATATTCCATTGTGTATATGTACCACATCACTCATTATCAGAAATGCAAATCAAAACCACAATGAGGTACCACTTTACACCAGTCAGAATGGATGCCATCCAAAAGTCTACAAGCAATAAATGCTGGAGAGGATGTGGAGAAAAGGGAACCCTCTTACACTGTTGGTGGGAATGCAAACTAGTACAGCCACTATGGAAAACAGTGTGGAGGTTCCTTAAAAAGCTGCAAATAGACCTGCCATATGACCCAGCAATCCCACTGCTGGGCATATACACCGAGGAAACCAGAATTGAAAGAGCCACGTGTACCCCAATGTTCATCGCTGCATTGTTTACAATAGCCAGCACATGGAAGCAACCTAGATGCCCATCAACTGACGAATGGATAATTTTTTAATCTTTATGCAAGTTTTATTTTTATCATAAACATTGAATTAAAATTCAGTTCAGTCTCTCAGTCATGTCTGACTCAGTGCAACCCCATGGACTGCAGCATGCCAGGCTTCTCTGTCCATCACCAAAGTCATTTGATGTCAAAATCTCAACTGTTTTTAAGAGCCTAACAAGACTTTGCTATTTGCTTTGGCCTTCCTGTGTTCAGTTCAGTTCAGTTCAGTCGCTCAGTCATGTCCGACTCTTTGCGACCCCATGAATTGCAGCACGCCAGGCCTCCCTGTCCATCACCAACACCCAGAGTTCACCCAAACCCATGTCCATTGAGTGGGTGATGCCGTCCAACCATCTCATCCTCTGTCATCTCCTTCTCCTGCCCTCAATCTTTCCCAGCATCAGGGTCTTTTCAAATGAGTCAGCTCTTTGCATCAAGTGGCCAAAGTATTGGAGTTTCAGTTTCAACATCAGTCCTTCCAAAGAAGACCCAGGACTGATCTCCTCTAAGATGGACTGGTTGGATCTCCATGCAGTCCAAGGGACTCTCAAGAGTCTTCTCCAACACTACAGTTCAAAAACATCAATTCTTCAGCGCTCAGCTTTCTTTATAGCCCAACTCTCACATTCATACATGACCACTGGAAAAACCATAGCCTTGACTAGACAGAACTTTGTTGGCAAAGTAATGTCTCTGCTTTTTAATATGCTGTCTAGATTGGTCATAACTTTCCTTCCTGTGTAAGCACTGGCTAATGTACAGAGATGACCTCATGTTACATTTTCCTGACTGCTTGTTGCTGTGGTTGCTGCTCTTGGTACAGATGTCATCTATGTTACTGCAGTTGATGCTAGAGGTAGCACAGGTACTGCTGAATATGGTGTCTGACGGAAAGCAGAGTTCTCCTCTGGCTCTATTCCATTCATTAGCTGCAGCCTTGGGGATGCTCTTTTGTTTATTGGTTGTTTTTGCTACTGTGAACAGCTGTTACACTGAGAGACAGCTTTACCTATGCTGTGAATATTCTAGCCTCCCTACCAATCTATTTTTCACAGTAGCTGGCAAGATGATCTCGATCTGAGCTTGTCACTTCCCAGTTTAAAATTCTTCCTTGGTCTCTTATTCTCTGTAGAATAAAATCCAAACACTTTAAGCATACAAGGCTCAATACATTATAGTGTTTTTCATGATGTCCTCCCTCCTTTGCTATCACTCTCCAACCCCACACCCTTTTGCAGAACTCTTTGCTTTAGCTCTGCCAAAGTACTTATTTTTACCTCTGCTTGGAATGATTGATGCTTTAATTATTATGCAGAGATTAACACATAAACTTATAAGGAATCTGGAGAAAATATTTGTCAGGAACATGACAAAGAGTTAATACCCTAATAGAGTCTCTAAAATTAGTAGGGAACACAAGAGAAATCACAGTATAAAAATGGACAAAAAACATGAAAAAATAATTAGCAGATGTGACAGCAAATTATTCATAAGGAGCCAGGGTATAAAGAAAAATAATTTCATGAATAGTTAAAGAAATGAAAATTAAAATATCATGTTACACTTTATTTCAAATAATTAAAAAAAACAATAGTAAAATGTCTTATTCTAGCCAAGTCAACATATTAAAATGATTTTCTAACAGATGGGAGAAAAGTGTCTTGAAGAAGGAGGACTTTTTCCTACTTTGCACCAAGGCACCCTATTTACTAGTGCCTGCCCTGTTCATAGTACTTACTGCATGCCAGATAATGTCCTAAGAATTTGCCATCTGCTCATTCTTTTAATCTTCAGAGCATACTCTTTGAGGCCAGTACCATAATTTTCAGTATGTTGCAGATGAAGAGACCGCAGCTCAGAAATGTTAAATAGCTTACGAAAGATCACACAACTTATGAAAGGTGGAGTGAAAGTTAGATTCTTAATAGTCTAATGTCTTCCCTTTTACTGTGTTCTACTGCCTCATGTATTTGTAGTTCTGAGAGTGTGTGTCTATGTTTTCATTATACCTCATAGATACAGATAAGTTCATTGCTACCATTTATAAAATGATTGTTTTGTGCCAAATATTGGGGCTATAAGTATTTTATAGCAGCCATGTGAGGTGGATATTATTAATTGCATTATTCATTTGAAGGAAAAGGAGGCCTAAATAGTTTATATAGCATGTTCATGATCATTCATATAGCAAGTATCAAAGTCAGGATTTATGTTACACTCCAACACCTCATACTTTTCACTGCTGTGTAATACTGGTGCACAATATTAACTTATATACTGTATTTGGAATGAAACCCTAACTCATGTCCTGACAGCTGCCTGTTTCTCCTTCCTCATCTCCTGCTATTCTTCTCCTTGTGGTACTCTAGCTCCATGTGCCTCTTTGCTATACCCTAAACACACCAGGTGCACATAGATCTTAGTGACAATTTGTGTGCTTTCTCATTTGCCTCAATTGCTCTTACCCTAGATATTTGCAAGGTTCAATCTTTCACTTTCTTTAGGGACCTGCTCCGCTTTTCCTTTGACCATCATGTCTAAAACTGTGGCCTTCAGCAGTCCCCATACTCTTGTTTGTCTTTCTTCATAGTACATATCACAACCAGACACTATATTATAAACCTACTTGGTTATGTCTGTATTCCTCATCAAACTATTAATTCCTAGGAAGCCAAGACTTTGCTTTGTTCACAATTAGGTCTTCAGAGTCTAAATCGGGGGTTGATAATTTTTTTGTGAAGAGTAGGATATTAAATATTTTAGACTCTAGTCTATACAGTCCCTGCCAGAGCTACTAACTCTTCCATTACAGCACAAAAATAGTCATAAAAATATGTAAGTGAATAAGTGTGAAATTGAGAAATCTGTATTTCAATAAAACTTTATTTACAAAACAGGAAGTAGTTGGGTTGGGCATATGGGCTGTAGTTTGCCAACACCTGGTCTAGAACATTACCTGACTGACACTCAAAACATGTTTTTAATTAGTTTATATGTCTACATAGTACACATACACACAAATACATTTGAGCACGTGTATGTATGCATGAAAAGGATACTTGGAAGGAATCAAGTAAAAATATCTCAGTAGTTGTCTTTAGTGGCAGGATTATGGCTTTTTAAAATTAAAATTCTTCCCTGTGTATTTTCTGAATTCTCTAAGTTTTAATGAATACACATTAATTTTGCTGTTAAGCTTTTAAATTTGAAGTATGATATAAATACAGAAAAATGTACAGTACAAAATTATATAGCCAAATATGTTTTACAAGTGGAACATAATTATATAAAAAACAACAAGATAAAGACACATATCACATCTCAAAAAAGAAAGTAATTTCACATCTTCATCATGGCATGTACTCTGACTCTCAAAACATGGATCCATACCTACCAGAAAATTAAACAGTTGGTTGGTCTTGGTTTTTAAAGCATATAATTTTGAAATAACATGGAATCATGGTCCTAAAGATTCAGGAAATTATTAAATTTGATAGCAATCTATAAAAGGAACTAGAAGAATTATTATTAGATCAATACCCTAGGAGCCCCTCTTGTACTCCTTTTCAGTCACTTGTGCACACTATCCTGATTTCTAACAGCATAGATTAGTTTGCCTGTCTTTGTACATTGCATAAATGTAATTATATGGTATATATTCTTTGTGTGACTTCTTTTGTTACACATTATAGCTTATAAAATTTATTGGTGTATGGTTGATGCACAATGTTGTGTTAGTTAACATTATGGCTTTGAGACGTATCCACAGAGGTGTGTAGTTCTGGTTCATTTATTACTGTCACTTTGTTGTATTCCATTTTTTGAATTTATGGCATATGTTGCTCCTAAGAAATTAATTTGTGTTTGCTTTATTCTTATTTTCCCCTTACTTCTGTTCTATACAAGAATATAGTATCCTTCTCTTAATAGTTCTTAAGTTCAAATGTTTTTATAGGACTAAAGACAGATGCACTCCCAAACTTAATGTCTTTCATAAAAGCAGAAGCCCCAGGTTTGAGAAACAGAGTACATAGCATAATGAAGATGTCAAATTACTTCCTTCTTTGAGGTGTGATGTCCTACTTTGGTTCCCAAGGTAAAACATGGAAATGCTTCTAGGTTTTCCCCTCATGCCCCTCCCTTTCCAACTCAGTTGGAAATTCTTTATAGATACTGATAATGGTGAATCAGGTTTGATTTTCAGGACTATTAATTTTTATAGTTTTTTTCCTTGTTACTTTACCTAATGACTAGGAGAGACTGTCTCTTCATTTGTTTGCCAGGTATCATTTTAAACTGAACAAAACCTGGATTTCTTGGCTCCTTGTTTTAAGTCCTCTCATGTTACTGTTTCCTTGGAAATATACATTTTCTAGCAAAACAGGTGCTCTTACCCTCCACATTATTTTTATAGGTCTCCTGTATAGTGATGAAT
The DNA here is from genome assembly GCA_007570785.1 of Antilocapra americana. NCBI lineage: Eukaryota > Metazoa > Chordata > Mammalia > Artiodactyla > Antilocapridae > Antilocapra > Antilocapra americana. The sequence goes on along the minus strand of ML664060.1, from coordinate 2,523,114 downwards.
TGAAAAAAAAATGTACTCAGGGAATCTTATATTCCTATATAGTTTAATATTGAACATAATAATGGAAACAAATTAATCATTTAATTCTAAAAAAAGTTGCAAAAAGATAAAACTGGAAAAGTCTAAAGATATTAACCAAATAAAACAATAATATAAAAAATCAGTAGTCTTCTTGACTTCCTACTTTTGCATTCCAGTCCGCTATGATGAAAAGGACATTGTTTTGGTGTTTTAGGTTTCGTAGACATCAAAGAACCATTCAACTTAAGCTTCTTCAGCATTAGTGATTGGGACATAGTCTTGGATTACTGTGATATTGAATGATTTGCCTTGGAAACAAACAGATCATACTGTCATTCATGAGATTGCACCAAAGTATTGAATTTTGGACTTTTCTGTTGACTATAAGGGCTACTCTATTTCTTTCTTTTTTTAAATTAGTTAATTTATTTACTTTAAATTTTCTTTACATTATTGTGTTGGTTTTGCCATACATTGACATGAATCTGCCATGGGTATACATATGTTCCTATTTCTTCTAAGGGATTCTTGCCCTCAGTAGTAGATGCAATGCTCATCTGAATTAAATTCACCCATTCTTGTCCATTTTAGTGATTTATATTTCAGTGGTAGAGAGAGATGATTAGTAAAATAGTATATTATGTGGGTTTCCCTGGTGGCTCAGATGGTAAAGAATCTGCCTGCTGTGCAGGAGATCTGGGTTCGATCCCTGGTTGGGAAGATCCCCTGGAGAAGGAAATGACAACCCATTCCAATATTCTTGCCTGGAGAATCCCCATGAACAGAGGAGTCTGGTGGGTTACAGTCCATGGGGTGGCAGAGTCAGTCATGACTGAGTGGCTATGCACAGTTTAATAAATAGTGGTAGGCAGTCAGAAGTAAAATTATAGAAAGTACTTGGGAAGCACTTTAAGGTATTTTTTGTTTAAATAAGATGTAGTAGCCCAGACAATAGCACCTAATATATGTTTACAGCTGAATCCCCGGAAGCTGTGGATGATATATTACCCTACATGCAAAAATGTGCTTTGCAGATATAATTAAGTTAGGGATTTTAAGATGGGGAGATTATTCTGAATCATACAGGTTGGAGCCAGGAAACACTCTCAGAAACTAAAGACCATTCAATTTCTTTTTCAAGTGACATCTTCATAGCCATTTCATACCAGGGCTATTTACTGTCTTCCAAGACAACAGAAACTCTTATCTTTGACTTTTAAGCTCCACTTCAGTACACTCTAATGGGATCTTATAGAAAATTATTTAATCAAACGAGAGACTATTCCTATACTCAGAGGGAGAGGTGTTTATATAAGGCATGGGATCTTGGGGGCCAACTTAGACTTCTGTCTACCACATTGTGGTAAAAGTGGCCTGTAGGGGAATAAGGATGACATCAGAGCCCAATCAGAAGGCTGTTGCAATTATCCAGGCCAGAGCTGATAGGAGCTGGGACAAGGTAATACAATGGAGGTGATAGGAAGAAGTGATCATCTGTGGATATATTTTGAGGTGTGATCTATTTTGAAGATAGAGCAGGAAGGATTTTGTACCAGATCATCTGTGGGAAAGAGACAAGAGTCAAGGATGACTCCAAGGTTTGGGGCCTGAGCAATTGAAGAATGAAGCTGCCATTTCTTGAGTTGGAGAATACATCAAAAAGAGCAGGTTTGGGCAGGGCGAACAGTGATACTATGAGTTTAGTTTTGGATACATGGTAAATTGGTCATTTTTGCAACAGGGAGAGATGTAGATTAGACACATGAGTTTGAGCATCATTAGCATATAGACGATATTTAATGGCATGACAGTGAATGGGGCAACAGAGGGAGTGAGACAGAGAAGACATCTAAGGACTGAATTCTGAGGTACTTCAACTACATTCTGGGTTGGGGAGATAAAGAGAAACCTGCAAATGGTCTTGAGAAGGAGCAATTAAGTGAAATGAAAGAAAAAAAAACAGACAAGTTAGTGTTCTCAAAGGTAAGTGAAGAAAGTACCTCAAGAAGTAGGAAGGGAGCATCCGAGGCTACTACTACTGATGGGCCAATAGCATATAGCAATATACCATTCGCTGGTGATGATGGCAAGAGACATCTTAGGAAGCACTTGTGGAGTGAAAGCTACACATTTGTGAATGCTGATTGGCCAGGGTCCTCCAGGAATCTTTACCTGACTCCTTAAATCTAGATGTCCTGTGCGACCACAGCACCCAGTTCTTAACCATTTTCACTGTGATATGCTTGTATTAAACTTACCATATTGCAATTGTGTACCTTCCTCCCTCCCTTGGTAATTAGTGCCTTGAAGCTCAGCTGTTTCTTTTAAACCAGCATCTTTAACTCCTTATAGACCCTCACTAAACAGGAATTAAAAGAGGTGATAAGTGAATGAAAGGCACTGTTCTTTCATATCCCTTTAAAAAATTGCTTTTCAATTCAAGACAATTGCACCCTTTGAAAAATGCTTGGCTTGTCATTCATTACTTCCGAGCCAGCTCTGTAAATTATAGTAAATGAAATAGAGTGCTGCCTTGAAAAATAAAAGCAGAGCCACATATTGGAATAAAAAAGATGGATTGATCTTGTGGTTTGAGGAATCTCCTTAGAGTAAGTGATTTTGAGAGGGTTACTTCTGTCATATTGGTCTTTGCTATTGTGATAAAATGTAAGGTGACATGGCAGATGAAACTAACTGGTGATTCTGAAAGAAATTATTCCACAAAAAATATTGGCATATTTCTGATCAAAAGATAAGATAAACCATAGTTTTAGGTTCATTTTTCAAAGTTTCTTTTCATAAGAAAAAGTTTAATATAAAAACAAGAAAATGATCCTGTTTGCAGAGAAAGCTAATGGGAAACTTTGACCCTTTCACTTCTAAGTTTTCCAGGGCATCTATGCTATGTTATGACCAGTTCTTATTTTTGTTCAATCTTAGGCTTGTTTGTTATTTCAGAACAAGACTACTAAAGTCCTCTGGAAGATTGACAGCATAATAACAAAAACATTGATGTATTGAATATGTTAGGATAATAAAGGAAAAGAGTAATAATTTTCATAATTCCCATATAGTAGTTAAAACATTATGCATTTCATTGTACATATTTAATCCATGGCCTTCACAAATTATTTATATGCTTAAATTATCTTAATAAAAATAATAAAACAGAAACTAGCATTCACTGAATACCATCAGTATGCCAGGTAAAATATTGCAGTGATGAACCAAACTGTATAGGCAAAGAAAGTTGAGTAATCATCAAAGATCACACAGCTCGTAAACAGTGGAATTAGGTTTTAAACCCAGGCATCTCAGACTCTAGAACCAAGTTTCTCATCTTTAGCACTACTGACATTGGCCCAGAAAATTCTTTGTTGTGGATGCTGTTTTGTACACGATAGGATATTGAGCAGCCTCTCTGGCCTGTATCCATTATATACCAGTAGCGTCTCCCAATTGTGGCAGCTGAAAGTATCTCCAGGTATTTCCAAATGTTCCCTGGTGAGCAAACCATCAATTGAAAAATTACTGCTCAAGAATAAGAGCCCTAACCACAATGCTCTGTTGTCTTCAGAGTAAATTCTTAAAATATAAAAGAATAGACATGGGATCCAGATGTAATCTTGAATCTTGATTCTTCTCAGTGACCCAGACAATTTTTAACATGGTAGCTCTTAGAGGTGAACTCAATCTTTCAATCACAGTATTCAAATGCCTGGCATGTATTGACTATCTTCATTGTCCCTAGTGCTTGATGGGAACTAAGATTCTACTTAATGTGTTATTCCTCTAAGAAGTATAACCCCAGGTCAGTGATGAAATGTCTTTAGCAGTCTTATAGTCTCAGAGTTATATATGTCATTTGATCCTCAGAGAGTATTTATTTGCATTTTCACAGTCTGGGATATTTGTAGTGAAAGTTCAGGAAAGCCCATAGATAATAGGACATTTAGGTGATTAGAGGAACACCTTCCAGTCAGGCCTATAATAGAATATATTATATACCTGGCTTAAAAGTAGACACATCTGTAAAGTCTTTTCCTCAGCAAGCAAGCCCAAACAGCCCAGAGTACTTGGTGAACCTGCAATCTCTGCATTAACCAATTGTATGTAGCTAGCAGGGACAAGAATATCTCATAAGCTTCTTGGAGTTGAAATAGAAAGATAATAACATACTCAGTATCACAATCAGAGCTTTATCATTATGTAGAGATAATAATAATAATAATAATAATAATAATAATAATAGGTGACTTTGAGTGCTTACTATGGACCAGAAGCTCTGCTAAGTATTTCTTTAACCTCCTCAATCATTCTATCTGCTGGGTGTTATTATTTTACAGGTAAAGAAACTAAAACACAGACTAAGTAAGTAACTACCCAAAGTCATACAAGCAGTAGTTGACAGAATGGAAGTTTGAATAGAGGCAATATGACTAACCTCCACAACAGGGCTATACTGCTTCTGAAACATTACAGTCAATATACTGGATACTTTCATATATTTATGAGAGAGAGAGGGAGAAAGGAGAAAATAGGGTAGAAGAGAGAAGATTAGATATACTAAAGTAGAACCATTCTACCAAAAAATGTGCAGTTAGTTTGATCAGCAGTCAGTCAAATTAATTATATATTCCCATTTTGACCTAGCAGTCTCACTTGCATGTGTGTGTATTCAAACAAATGCTTAGGTAGGTCCATAAGGAAATACATGCAAGGATGTCTGTTGCAGTGATGTTTGGGGTGGGGAGATGGGGGGCAGTCTCTGTATCTATTGCTGGGTGAGTTGATAGGTAATGCTATGCAATAGTCTGAATTTCTCCACTAAATGTAGATAGATACATGGATGGTTCAGAAAACATAGCACTGAGTGAAAAAAGAGACAAAATAAAGTATGATAAAATTTTTCATAAATCCAGAATTCATGCACAGAGAACAAAAAAATGCCCTTTGTGCAAAATCATACAAACAAAAAGGATTCTATTAGGTAGATTAGAAGTTTCCCTGTGGAGGAGGGAAATGAAAAACAAACACAAATAAGACGGAAAAGTAAATGAAACAGAAGAAGTGTCTTGATGTGCCTAATATGATTAATACCTCAACTGTCTTTACGTAAGTCCAAAAACAAAACCAAAACAAATACAGTATCTAATAGTAGGTGGCAAACTAGTTAAATATGAAACATTGAAAAAATATTTCCAGAATGAAAATATAATGGCTTATATTCTTGATTCTAGAATCATTTTGGTATTTGTTTTACAAATGTGGCCCTATGGGAGGGTGACACACTACCTGGTTAGCTATCCTTTAAATGCTTATCTTGTTTCATCCCAAATATATCTACTCTACCTATGCTATAATGATTGCATAACGTACCTATTATACTGCACAGAGCTTTGGATAGGGCTGAATTTACCTAGAAATTTCCTTCTGATATTCTGCTTCAGTCATTCATCTCTTCTCTCCTTTTCCTGGCTGTTTTGATCTAATTTATTTGATCTTATAGATGAAGGTTTGTGACATTGTAGAGGAGACAGGAATCAAGACCGTCACCAAGAAAAAGAAATGCAAAAAAGCAAAATGGCTGTCTGAGGAGGCCTTACAAATAGCTGTGAAAAGATGGGAAGTGAAAAGCAAAGGAGAAAAGGAAAGATATACTCATTTGAATGCAGAACTCCAAAGAATAGCAAGGAAAGATAAGAAACGCTTCATCTGTGATCAATGCAAAGAAACAGAGAAAAACAATAGAATGGGAAAGACTAGCAATCTCGTCAAGAAAAATAGAGATACCAAGGGAATATTTCATGCAAAGATGGGCTCAATAAAGGGCAGAAATGATAGGGACCTAACAGAAGCAGAAGATATTAAGAAGAGGTGGCAAGAATACAA
>ML664060.1:2451576-2504183 GCA_007570785.1 Antilocapra americana | reverse complement strand
TGATGCTTTTGAACTGTGGTGTTGGAGAAGACTCTTGAGAGTCCCTTTAATGGCAAGGAGATCAAACCAGTCCATCCTGAAGGAAATTAGTCCTGAATATTCATTGGAAGGACTGATGTTGAAGCTGAAGCTCCAATACTTTGGCCACCTGATGAAAAGAACTGATTCATTGGGATGGACCCTGATGCTGGGAAAGACTGAAGGCAAAAGTTGGAGGGCTGGTAGAGGATGAGATGGTTAGATAGCATCACCAACTCAATGGACATGAATTTGACCAAACTCCAAGAAACAGTGGAGAACAGAGGAGCCTGGTATGCTGCAGTCCATGGTATTGCAGAGTTGGACATGAACTAGTAGCTGAACAACAATAATGATAACTTGGGTTCTATATTATTTGAATTTTCTGTATTCTTGAAATGTTTTAAGATTATAGAGATTAATGGTAGATTTATTCAGAAGAATAAAAAAATACACTATTGGAAAGGAAAAACACTCAACCTGGTAAAGTTTAAGATCTCTGGGCATAGGGACTTCATTAATTCGCTGACCAATCATATCGCAATGCATTGCATTGTGCATGCTAAGTTACTTCAGTTGTGTCTGACTCTTTGTGATCCTATGGACTGTAGCCCATCAGGCTCCTCTGTCCATGGGCTTCTCCTGGCAAGAATACTGGAATGGGTTGCCATTTCCTCCTCCAGAGAATCTTCTTGACCCAGGGATTGAACCGCTTCTTTTATGTCTCCTGCATTGGCAAGCGGGTTCTTTACCAGTAGAGCTACCATATGAAAATTAATGAATTCATGCAACCCAGATCCGCTCAAGTAATTTGGAAACAAGAAATGCATGCTTTTATGTGTGCAGAAGTTTTAAATTCATTTGACTGTCAAGCAGAAAAGGATCATACACCTTGACAATCTCAGCATTTTGAGGAGAAAGATGCATTCAAATTTTGAAAGGCAAGCAAAACAGACATACTACATTTGCACCTTTCCCATTAGAATTACAGGCTATGAATCAGCAGGAAAGAATGCTATTGAGGCTACTTCCAAGTCTATGTCTAATCATATGAAAATACCTTGTATTTCATACCCTATCCATATATTGTACAATGAAGAGGACTTTTTTGACATGAACTTTTATAAGAGAAAATTAACTAGTTGTTCGTTTTCAACTGTTTGATGTTCTCGAAATAACAAAGCTTATGTTTCTGTGGCAATAAAAAGAATAACTGAGAAACAGTTTTTAAGTGTGCCATGTTGATAAGAAGAAATTCAGATCAGGTGACAGAAGTGAATTGAGATTGTGTCTTTACCATTTATTAACTAGGTGATATTGAGTCATTTGCTTACTTGGTCTACTTCTCCAACTCATCATATAAAAAGGAATGGGTTGACACCAGCTCATCTCTTATTTTATAAATTAAGGTAAAAAAGATTCCAGAGTCTTGAAGTAAAAGTCCATTTAAAAGAGAGTTTTATATGGGCAATACTATTTAGATCAAATAATACTTTTTTTCTATTTTTTCTGGACACATTTAAATAGCAGAATGAACACAATCAAGAGGAAGGCCAAACTAATGGCAGGTTCATAATATGTAAATGCTCTTTATTATACAAAATATTATGTGGCAGGTTTTGTTTTTCATATACTAGCCTATTTGCTTGTTTTTTTTCTGTTGCAAATCTTCTTTATGTATACCAAGAAATCAGGGATATATTTTTGTTTTGTTTGACTCTGATTTTGTTCTTACAAGGCTGTGTTTGTCTTACAGAAGTAATAAGTGGAAATAAGGCAAATAGGTATCCATTATTCTATAGCAGCCCTGTCCAATAGGAAAATAATGTGAACAACATATGCAATTTTAAATTGTCTGATAGCCACATTAAAAATTAAAAAGAAATGAGATAAATAAAATAAAAGAAATATTTTAATGATGTAGAAATGATAACACACTCCAGTATTCTTGCCTGGAGATTTCCATGGACAGAGGAACCTGGCAGGCTATAGTCCATGGGGGTCGCAAAGAGTCAGACATGACTGAGTGACTAACACACACACACACACACACACATTTTATTTTACACAATATCTGTAAAATATTACCATTGCAACATATAATGAGTGTAACCAAAAAAGGTATCAGTGAGATATCTTTTATTCTTTTTTTTTAACTTGATCTTTGAAATCTGATGTGCATTTCATACTTAGAATATATTTTGCTTTGGATTAGCCACATTTGGAGAGCTTGGGGTTACCATATTGGACAGTACACATCTAGAAAAAGGTTGCAGCATTGTTTTAAAAAATGACATAGCAAAAGTTATCTCCAGCCTTTGCATGCTATCAGGTCACTAGTGGGGGCAGTGAAACTCTTTACCTCAGATTGGAACTTGAACCCACATGTCTGAGACTCAAACCCAACCAAAAGCCAAGATACCTATTTTCAGAACCTAATGAAGCTCAGGTTCTTGATGTCTCATCACAGAAAGAATTCAGCGAAAGATAAAGTGATAGGTAAGAAGTGGATTTATTCAGATTTGGAGAAAAGCAAACTCCACACACAGGCTGAGTGTAGGCCATCACAGAGAGCAAGTGTGGCTGCGAAATGTGGTATGGTTAGTTTTTATAGGCTGGGTAATTTCATATGCTAACGAATGGGAGGATTATTCCAACAATTTATGGGAAGGAGTGGAGACTTCCAGGCATTGGACTACAACCAGCTCCTTGGTCTTTTGACAGTGCCTGTAACTGTCATGGTGCCCCTGGGTGTGTCATTTAGCTTGCTGATTAAGGATCAGGGACTTGTTTGCCATTTTGGATACATTTGATTCTAATAGGTTTATGTTGTGTACCTGGGCAATGTCGCTCTTTCAGAAGTTGTACTCTGCCCCTTTTCCTCCTGTTACAGACATGCACTCATTTGTATAAAGAGCGCAAGCCAGCTGGTGAAGGAAAGATTTTTAGTCCAGCTTCTGCTCCCCAAGAATCAAATGTTAGGGAGATCTCTGAGGGTAGACAACAATGGCAAAGTTAGGGTTTACTTGCAAGTAATTTCAATGTGGTATAGTTTTGCAAAATTAATTTTTGCCAGAGGTGATTTTGTTGCAAACCTCAAATGAACTCAGTTCCAATGAATTTGATTAGTTGATTATTTGAGCACAGTGTCACCACATCTGTCAGAGACTGTTGGCAGAGGATGGAGCATGATTTGTAATTTTCTACTTATTGCTGGGGTGTCCCCCAGATGTAGTGTGCATGATGGAAATAAGTAGGCTGCAGGCAGGACAAGCATATTTGTACATGATCTTCTGTAAACTCAGAGGTGGCTCTCAGGGTCTTTCAGCTTCCTTAGATGCAAAAATAAATAAATGAGAGTCTAACAAAACTTAGTTGTCAGAGAGTCCTCAGATAGTCCTATGCCCTTTATTTTATACTAGAGCCCCTCAGGCCATTACTCAAGAAAGTTTCCTGTCTTAATTTACAATCTCACATATCAGTTCAGTTCACTTCAGTTCAGTTCAGTCGCTCAGTCATGTCCGACTCTTTGTGACCCCATGAATCGCAGCACAGAAGGCCTCCCTGTCCATCACCAACTCACAGAGTCTACACAAACCCATGTCAATCAAGTCGGTGATGCCATCCATCCATCTCATCCTCTGTCATCCCCTTCTCCTCCTGCCCCCAATCCTTCCCAGCATCAGGGTCTTTTCCAATGAGTCAACTCTTCACATGAGGTGGCCAAAGGATTGGAGTTTCATCTTCAACATCAGTCTTTCCAATGAACACCCAAGACTGGTCCTCTTTAGGATGGACTGGTTGGATCTCCTTGCAGTCCAAGGAACTCTCAAGAGTCTTCTCCAACACCGCAATTCAAAAAACAAACAAAAGCATCAGTTCTTCTGTTCTTAGCTTTCTTCACCGTCCAACTCTCACATCCATACATGACTACTGGAAAAACCATAGCTTTGACTAGATGGACTTTTGTTGGCAAAGTAATGTCTCTCTTTTAAATATGCTATCTAGGTTGGTCATAACTTTCCTTCCAAGGAGTAAGTGTCTTTTAATTTCATGGCTGCAATCACCATCTGCAGTGATTTTGAAGCCCAGAAAAATAAAGTCTGACACTGTTTCCACTGTTTCCCTATCTATTTCCCATGAAGTGATGGGACCAGATGCCATGATCTTAGTTTTCTGAATGTTGAGCTTTAAGCCAACTTTTTCACTCTTTCATCAAGAGGCTTTTTAGTTCCTCTTCACTTTCTGACATAAGGGTGGTGTCATCTGCATATCTGAGGTTATTGATATTTCTCCCAACAATCTTGATTCCAGCTTGTGCTTCTTCCAGCCCAGCGTTTCTCATGATGTACTCTGCATATAAGTTAAATAAGCAGGTTGACAATATACAGCCTTGATGTACTCCTTTTCCTATTTGAAATCAGTCTGTTGTTCCATGTCCAGTTGTAACTGTTACTTCCTGACCTGCATACAGGTTTCTCAAAAGACAGGTAAGTTGGTCTGGTATTCCCATCTCTTTAAGAATTTTCCACAGTCTATTGTGATCCACACAGTCAAAGGCTTTGGCATAGTCAATAAAGCAGAAATAGATGTTTTTCTGGAACGGTCTTGCTTTTTCGATGATCCAATGGATGTTGGCAATTTGATGTCTGGTTGCTGTGACTTTTCTAAAACCAGCTTGAACATCTGGAAGTTCATGTTTTGCTGAAGCCTGGCTTGGAGAATTTTGGACTTCACTTTACTAGCATGTGAGATGAGTACAATTGTGTGGTAGTTTGAGCATTCTGTTGCATTGCCTTTCTATGGGATTGGAATGAAAACTGCTACTCTAATTCTTATCTTTCCCAAGATTGTATTATCTATTTTCCTTTAGTTTGGTGAGTTATCCCAGTACCTCCCAATAAATCATTTTTGTTTAAGTTAGTCAGATTTGGTTTCTTTTGTTTGCCGCAAAGCTGCTTAAATGAATTGCAGCAAAGCTCCTTAAAGCCTCAGGGCATGAATGTGATTTGGTTGAAGTCACACAATGAGTGCTAAAAAACTTGAGAGGATGACAGTTTGTCAATCACCATCCTAGTCTCTATAGCTAGATGCACATCCTCTCCCCCAATATGGAAATCTTCTTTTCAGAATGGTTCTAAATTAATGATTCTGAATGATTCTGAATGAATGAGGTTATCATTTTCTCAGGCCAACACAAAACTGAGGGTTAATAATAAGCAAGAACTTTACAGTTCTTATGCTTAAAACATATCTACATAATGTAAATATGTTCTTTGCATAGTATTTTCTCTTCCAGACTTGCTCAAAGAAAATAAAAAGTTGGGTTGCTTTCCTTACTTTTGCACACTAAACCTGCTGATATCTTCCTACTTGAGGAAGGGATGTGCTTCAACTATCTATCAAGATTATCCGGGCTTTGCTGTAATAAAAAACAAATCCCGAAATTTCAGTGGCTTAACACATACATGTATTCTTATTTACATATGAAACATTTACATATGTTCATCTCATTTGCATATGATCCATCCACTCTGCAGACCAATCCCATCCCAGAAGTACTTCAGAGAGCCAGTTGGTTTTCATCTTGTGGCCTTGCCATGTCAACAGGAAGCCTCTGTGATCACACTGAGGGTTAAAAACCAAATAAAGGCTTTTCACTTCCCAGCTCAAAAGGGACAATGCACTTTATTCCTGGTCACAGCAGTGATTTACCTAGTATATCTGATGCCTGAAAAGGATAATTTTGAAATTATTTTCAGTAATAATCATTGCATAAAAACAATAAGAAAAATGGCCAGTGAACTTGTTTTTGTGGTTTTCATATCAAGTCAAAATAAATAAATAAAAAGTAAAATATTTTGTTGTAAAAAGCAAAAAAAGTCATGGATTAATACTTCATTTTTATACAAGTGTAACTTTTGAAAAGAGGGAGAAATTACAGCTACATACTGGATTGACCCAGTAATACACAACAACCAAAAATAGTGTTATAGTTTGTGACTTTGATTTTTGCAAATTTGCTAATGATTCATCAAAATCAAACTTCTCATATTTATGTTGACTCATAGTTGATTCAAGAATAACATTTGTTACCTTCAATTTTAAAACTTAAATAATAAATGGCAGGTTTAAACTTAATCAGGAAACATCTTAAACATAAGGATAAATTTGGTATAGATTTTAAAAATCTAGTTTCACAGTTATTTGTGGAGATCATAATACTATCCATGTCTTTGCTCCTTTAGGATTGATTCCATGGGCCTCTTAATATTTCTGCCATCACAAAAAGGTTTAAACAAAAATTAAAATGTCCATGGTCACACAGAATGAGAGATTTGGAGTAACTCAGATTCTAAGTCTGTCTTCACAATCATTGTGCTATAATGTTTATTTGGTATCCACAGCTTAAACACAGGGATATGTATTGAATAATAACACAAGAGACAAGAACTGTGCTCTGAGAAGCTCAGATGATTCCAGACTCTGACAAATTCCCTGAAAGGAATTTGTGTAGCTGAGTCTGTGTGTCAGAGCCGACTGTATACCAGACAATTCTCCAAAATAACTTCCATGTAGAAAATAATATTTCTTAAAGGATAAGTAATAACTAAGTGCTGACTTGAGACTAAGCTATATACTATTAAAACTCAGTAGTAACCATAGCAAGTGGGCTTCCCAGGTGGCTCAATGGTAAAGAATCTACCTGCCAAGCAGGAGATGTGGATTCAATCCCTGGATTGGGAAGATCTCCTGAAGAAGGAAATGGCAATCCACTCCAGGACTCTTTTTTTTTTTTTTTCCCCGAAGGTGAAAAAGTCTTTATTAGTTCAGTCTTACTCCAGTACTCTTGCCTGGGAAATCCCATGGACAGACGAGTCTGGCAGTCTATAGTCCATGGGAATGCAAAAGAGTCAGGCATGACTTAGAGACTGAACAACAACAACAAACCAAAGCAAACATTTCCAACTTTAGGGTAGCCAATTTTTTCACAGAAGAATGATACATTACTGACTGTGTTTTGGAATTGCTGAAATGAAGTAATAGGTTGGTTTTAAGCACTGTGTGCTAGGTGATTGGTTCCACCACTATAAAAGTGAAAGGGACTTCCCTGGTGGCTCAGACAGTAAAGCATCTGCCTACAATGTGGGAGACCCGGGTTGGATCCCTGGGTCAGGAAGATCTCCTGGGGAAGAAAATGGCAACCCACTCCAGTATTCTTGCCTGGAAAATCCCATGGACAGAGGAGCCTGGTAGGCTACAGTCCATTGGGTCGCAAAGGTTTTGACACGACTGGCCCACAGTCAGTTAACCAGAACTGGTCATTTGGTGGTGGTTGGTGGTTTAGTAGCCAAGTCATGTCTGACTCTTGTGATCACATGGACAGAGGAGCCTAGCAGGCTACAGTCTGTGGGATTCTCCAGGTGAGAATACTGGAGCAAGTTGCCATTTCTTTCTTCAGGGGATCTTCACAACCCAGGAATCAAACCTGGGTCTCCTGCATTACAGGCAGATGATTTACCAACTGAGCTATGAGGGAACTGGTCACTTGGCCCTCTTCAGTTGCACGGGATCTGGAAAGAGTGGCATGGTGATTTTCAGTGCCTCAGCAAGGCCCACCAGCTCTGTGATGCCGTTTGAGCAGGATATTTCCAGGCAAGCTGTGTACAAGGGCAGCAGGGGGTATGTGTAGACTCAGTGAGTCAGGCTCTGTTGGTCTGGCAGAGATCATGAAGCTAGATACACACACACTTTAATGGACACATTTTTCTACATAAGGGGACTTTATTTTCTGATTTCTTTCAGGGCCTCCATCAAGTCTCAGAATTCAGAGTTCAGTGATACCTTCTGGGGTTTGACCATACCCCCGATAAGTTGAATCTTGTTATCTAAAATAACAGATAAAATGGGCAAATTATGCAGTAATATAGTGTTTCAAAATGTGTTTGCTAAGAATCACCTGGGACAACATGTTAACTTACGTAAGTTACCAGACCTTTCCCCCAGGAAATTCTACTTCTGCACATTCTGGGTTGGGGCTTAGGAGTCCATAATAAGTGCAACAGGTCATTTTTATCTTCATGCAATTTTGGAGAACACTGTGATCTTCATGAGTACCCTCTCTATAGTCAAAAAGACCTCAGTTTGACTCCTTGAAGTTTGAGTTTCCCTGAGTCTAGAGAGAAGTTTTAGCTGTTCACTTCTGAAAGCTTCTTGCCTGACCAAAGACAGTCCCAGAACTCTTCAGCCACTGCTCTGGCTCTTTTGATAGGTGTGGTATAGTAAGTAACAGAGCAAATTTTCTCAAGTTGTTTGTGGGGATAGGTTGGAAGACAGAGACCTATAAGGTAGTGTTTTCAACATAACTGGGGAGAGAGGCATCATAGTTTAAATGAATTCCCCAGTTGTATTTAACATGAATTTCACACCTCCTGAATCCATGCATTTCAATGCTGGCTGCACTTGGAATCACTTGGGTAGTTTAAAAAAAAGGATGATATCTGGTCCCCAGCCACGGAGGTGTGGTCCAGATACTGGATGATTTTTAAGCTCCCAAGGTGATTATAATATTCATCCAAAATTTAAACCTACTACCCCAGATTGAAATCCAGTGATCCATGACTTCCACCTGGCAAGATAGTGATTGGAATTTATCCTATAGACAAGCATGCCCCTGATAGCTTGTAGCAGCAGGAAGTATAATCAAGGTTTCGCTTGAAACCAGGGTAGACTGGCACAAGTTATGGTGATCCATATTTGCATATGGATATCGGATCAGTATTCCCAGATTTGAAAATGCTTAAAGGACTTGAAAAAATATTGACATAAAAAAGACAATGTGAAATAAGTGAACAGTGTAATCTCACACCTGGAGGGACTGAAATACTTGATAGGGAACAGAAGAGGGCGCTCCGACATAAGAATCATATTGCATCCTGGTTTCCAAACTAGGTTTGAGATGAACGCTTGACATGACAACAAGGTGGAAGCCCCATTTGTGAAAAATAGTTTTATTAGTTCAGCAAGTGATCGAATAGCCAACTAAAAGTAGTTTAAACAATAAGTATTTGTTAATCTCATAACTGGAATTGAAGGATAGGCAATTTCAGGTTAATCTAGCTAAATGATATCAGGGCTCTTGACTGGCTTTTCTATTCTGTGAATTTCTTTGCTTTCCCCTCATGCACAACAGATGCTTGCCACAGCTCTAAGTATGCTGTCTTTGCAGTTACATACAAAGACAAGAAGGAAGAAGTTGAATCTGAACTACTCTTTCCTCATGAAGAATTTTTTTTTTCTGGAACCCTATAATCCTTCAGTCCCTGCAGACTTTTCTTATATTTCATTGGCCAGAACATGCCAACCTCAACATTAATCACTATCAAAGAGGTATGTAGGCATGCATGCTAAGTTGCTTCAGTCGTGTCCAACTTTCTGCAACCCTATGGACTGTAGCCTACCAGGCTCCTCTGTCTATGGGATTCTCCAGACAAGAATATTTGAGTGGGTTGCCATGCCCTTCTCCAGGGGATCTTTGTGACCCAGGAATTAAACCCATGTCTCTTATGTCTCCTGCATTGTCAGGTGGGTTCTTTACCACTAGTGCCACCTGGGAAGCCCCGTCAAAGAGGTATGGAGCTAACTTATTGTCTTAGATCATGTTTCATTGCCTGAGACCTGTACATTGCCATCACATATCTTTGCCAAGGAAAGGGGGAATGAATATCAGAAGGCCTTGTACAACATGGCTTACTTTGAGTTTAAAAGATCAGGATATAATCCTTTTTATATTTTCCCTGTCTGAAAAGTGTTTGGTCTCAGGATCTGGATTACTTTGCCCAAGAATGATGACTGAGGTGGCATTGGCAAGTAGCCAAACAAGTTATTACAGTATTGAGTACTGAGTTTTGTATAAATCAGCAAAATTGCTAACCAGAGTTCAGAGTGCATGTCTATTATGAACAAAGAGTGATGAAAGACATGTCCTCAAATACAAAAAGACTTTACAGGAAATGGTTCAGCCAGCTGGAAAGTTTATTTTAATGGCTGCCATTTAAAGGTTGGGTTGGAAAGCTACCAAGATGTATTTTCATACACACATACATTCAGAAGCACACAGGGCTTAGGAGGGAATTTGCTCCTGTTATTGTTTGGAGATGCTTATCAACATATATAGGGATATGTTGGGGTCAAACAATCCCTCATTTAATCTTATTTGATCCTTCTGTTCCTCTCTGCATGAATTTACATGGTTTTGAGAATCTCATCTGAGTAAGTAAAGCCAACAGAAGTGGGCTGTTGTATATATTTGATGAAATAAGGGATGGAAATCATGCATTGTGTTTTTATAATTCTGAGCTTACTCCCAGTAGCAACATTAACACATTGTATATGTCATTATAAGTATCTTCTAGCAAGTTTTTGGATTAATCTGAGAGACGATTGCTGTCTGAGATTGTTTTTGTACTGAACTTGATGAGAGCTGTAAAATGGAATTTTCTTAAATGAAATGTGAATGAATTTTGGTGACTTAAAAATATTAGAGATGGTTGTAGCTTTGTTGAGGCTTATCATTCCAATGAGTAGGTTTAACTCCATGGAAATTTCATTTAAAAAAAATCAAAGAGAATAAGAGAATCTTCATTTAAGAGAAGAAGAAATCACCTTTTCACTATTTCACCAAATACATTCAATGGAACACTAGTTCTACATACTATTTCATTTAAAAAATTGTTTCATGATTTTAATGGTTTCACGGTTTAAATAGAAAATCATCTGTTCAATGCCCTTCTTGATGTTGTCAATACATGTTAGAATATTTGAAGTTTTTGCAGCAGAGAAAGCTGCAAACCTTCTTTACCCCAGTGTTTTCTAAACATATTTAAGAATAGAATTTTTTTTGTAATATACTGTGAAACAGGTCTTCTTTGGAGAATATTTGAAAGATGCTATACTCCTTGATAATTAGAAAAATGGTAAGACAGTTTCAGAAATTGTCAGTCCAAAAGTCAGTCCTAGAGAGATTAAGGTAACAAAACAAGCAAAAGACCAGAGTCAAGAAACAGTGGAAAGTGTTTAAAAAATTAACAATTAGTCCAGAGAAGATATTCACATCCTTAGTATGACGGATGAAATGGAGCTGCACAGGTAAGCAAGGGTTAAGAAGGGCCTAGAATGTTAAGTTGAAGAGCTTGGATTTTTAAAAAAATTTTGACCATGTGATGCAGCATGCAGGATCTTAGTTCTTTGACAAGGGATTGAACCCATGCCCTCTACAATGGGAGCACAGGGTCTAACCACTGGACTGCCAGGAAAGTCCAAAGAGCTTGGATTTTCTTGTGAAGTATTAGTTATTGAAGTTTTTGAAATAGAGTACCTTTTATGTAAAAGATAATGCTCATCAGCATGATGTCTGGATTGGTGGCATAAGACCCATTAAGAAGGTAATTGCAGTGGTCCAGATGAGAGATTACGGGACATGAACATAGGCAGTAGCAATGGACTGAAAAGAAAGGGCCACTTAGAAGAGTTACTGGAGAAACAGAATCAGCAAACCTTGCTAACACCATGTAATGTACATGGGGTTGCTGAAGATGCCTTTGATGTTTCCTTTGTGGTTAATTGGTAGTATTGTTAATTAAAGAAGGAAACCAGAATATACTGAATATCGATCATATATTACTCTCTGCTCAAACCCTCCCCAGGTGACCATTGTACTCAGAATAAAATCTATCCCTCTTGGTCACTACACTCTGCCACACTGATCTTTTGGCTTTTTCTTAACTGTTCTAACCACACTTAAGGCTGTTACATTGGTTGTCCTCCTTCTTCTTAGAATACTCTTCTCCAAAACTCTCTGATAGCTTCTTCTATCCTTTCATCCAGACTTCTGCTCAAATACTGTTTAGTCTAATGGGCCTGTCTATATTATAATGTTCCACAAAGAATTGTGATGTTGTCTGTGGTTTATCATGTTAGTGCCTTTTTATTGCTCACTTGCTAAAAATTTTGTCAAGAACATGTTTTTTTTTTAATTTTAACAAAAATATTTTCTCTATTTATTGAGAAGGTTTTGTCATCTTTTAAAATTTTCTATGGGGGTTATGTCAGCAACATCGTTGAGGAAGACATCCTGCAGTGTATCCCCCCTCTCCAACATCAACAATTCTGCATCTGTCCAGGGACAGACAGAAGTCTTTGTGGGAACTGTGGGATCCAGCACCATACACCAAGGGAATTGGGAAGAATCTCACTCACCTATGCATTCAGTAATTGTGCATTGACCTCAGTCCTGGCTGTGGACACTGCAGTAACCCAGTAACCAGCTCCAGCCCCTCTCAGTCACCATACAGGAACCCCTGGAGAACACTGTCTTCGACAATCGCATACAGATGAGAACTTTTGTGGAAGTCCTGGTTTCCATCAGAGAAGTTTCAACACACAGTTGGAGCCAAACCTCCCTCTAGAACCAACCAAATAAACACATCCATATGACTTTGGACCCACTGGAGGAGAGCAAAGGCACCAGTTTGACTTAATTCATATCACCCCTCCCCAAAGGTGGCACAGCTGGGTGCCAAGCAAGACTTTCTCAGCCTGTGATTTCTCCTGTTTGGAAAAGTGAGAGCATGACTGAGCTTTCTCCTAGATATATGGGACATTGCCAAAGAGGCCTATTTCTATCTTATCCTGGTATCCAGAATCCTAAGTCATGAGCTGCATAATTGGGGGATGGAAAGAGACTGGGATAGTAGCAGATAGCACTCTCAAAGGACAGTAGAGGGACATGGGTCCTGCTAATTGCTTCTCAGCCTCCACCATGAAGTTCTATCAAGAGAGTAGAATGGTGGTTTCCAGGAGCTGGGGATAGGGAAAATGAGAAGATTTTGACATAGGGTACAAAGTTTCAGCCTGGTGATTATACTTGTGTGCTCAGTCGCTCAGTCGTATCCAACTCTTTGCAATCCCATGGAATGTAGCCCTCCAAGATCCTCTGTCCATGGGATTCTCCAGGCAAGAATACTGGAGTGGATTGTCATTTCCTACTCCAGGGGATCTTCTTGACCCAGGGATTGAACTTGTGTCTCCTGCATTCTCAGGTAGGTTCTTTACCACTGTGCCACAATACTGAATTATATACTTGAAAGTTGTTAGGAATGTAGATTTTAAGTGTTCTCACAACACAAAAGAAGTGATAATTATCTGATATGATGAAGGTATTAACTAAACCTACTATAGTAATCATTTCACAGTATTCAAATGTGTCATCACATACGTGTTAAACTTACACAATGTTAAACATCAGTTACATTTCAGTAAAATTGGGGGAAAAAAGGAAATGTGATATATATGTATACACAATGAAATATAATACAATCTCAGAAAAGAAGGAAATCCTGTCACGTGCTAAATTTGGATACATCTTGAGGATATTATGCTAAGTAAAATAAGTCAATTACAAAAGGACAGATACTTGAAATTTCCTGGTGGTCCAGTCAGTGCTTTCCCTGTTAGGGGCCCATGTTCAGTACCTGGTAGGGGAACTAAGATCCCACAAGCTGCGTGGTGAAGCCAAAGCAAAACAAAATGAAAAGACAGATACTGTCCTTTAGATACTTCTATTCATGTAACATATCTAAACTTGTCAGATAATAGAAACAAAAAATAGAGAGGTTGTTGCCAGAAGCTATGAGTAGGAAAGAGGGAAAATTAGTGTTTAATGAGTTTAGTTTCAGTTTTGTAAGATAAATAATTGTAGAGATCTGTTGTACAACAATATGACTATACTTAATATTACAGAACTGTGCATTTAAGAATGGTTAATATAGTAAATTTGATGTTATATTTTTAACCACAATAAAATTAACTGAAAAAAGAATTAAAATTTCCTGGTGATGTATCAATAATTAATTATACTAATACATTTTCTAACATTATATAATAACTGTATGTCAGTAATTTATAAAATCATTGGTATACAAATAAAAACCAGTGATCTATCACTTCACACCTATTAGTTTATTTATTATCAAAAAATAAAAGATAACAAGTATTGTTGGTGAGAAGAAATTAGAACCATTTTATGTTGTGGTAGACATTTAAAATGGTGCAGCCATTATAGACAAGAGTATAATAACTAAATGTATAGAAATATTTTTAAGTATATGAAATACGGAAATTAAAATTAGAATTCTTGTATTAACCACCAATCCTACTTCTGGTATTTATCCACAAGAATTAAAATCAGAATCTCAAGTAGATACCTGCATTCCCATTTATTGCAGAAAAATTCACAATAGCCAAGTTATGGAAATGATCTTAATGCCCACTGACAGATGAGTGGATAGAGAAAAATATAATGTAATATTATTAAGCCTTAAAAGAGGAAATCCTTGTGACAACATGAGTGAACCTGGAAAACGTCATGCTAAGTGAAGTAAGCTAGAGGCAGAAGGAGAAATACTACATGTTTCGACTTATATGAGGAAGCTAGTCAAACTTACTGAGAGTAGAATGGTGGTTGCCAAGGACTCGTGGGGATGGAAATGGGTAGTTACTGTTTAACAGGTAAAAAGTTTCACTTATGCAAAATGAACAAGTTCCAGAGATCTGATGTATAACATTGTATCTATAGTTATTAATACTGTATTGTATACTCAAGAATTTAAGAGAGTAGATCCCATATAATGCGTTCTTACCACAACTAATAAAACCCATTATTAAATATGTTTTATATATACTTTTAGATTTGATCCTTTACTTATTTTTTTTGTTCATACATACCTATGTATGTGTGTGTATGTCTGTATATATATGTAAAAATGAATCTACAGGGGCCTATATATTTTTGGTACTATCTTTCTCATATTTGAGTATCAGAGTAATATTTGCATCAGAAGGTGGTTTAAGGAGCTCTCCTCCTTTGATTATATGTTCAAATGTTGCATATAGCCTAGAAATTGCCTTTCTTTGGGACTGGAATGAAAACTGACCTTCTCCAGTCCTGTGGCCACTGGTACATTTTCCAAATTTGCTGCCATATTGAATGCAGCACTTTCACAGCATCATCTTTTAAGATTTGAAATAGCTCAACTGAAATTCCATTACCTCCAATAGATTTGTTCGTAGTGATGCTTCCTAAGGCCCACTTGACTTCACATTCCAGGATGTCTGGCTCTAGGTGAGTGATGACACCATCGTGATTACCTGGGTCATGAAGATCTTTTTTGCATAGTTCTTCTGTGTATTCTTGCCACCTCCTCATAAAATCTTCTGCTTCTGTTAGGTCCATACCATTTCTATCCTTTATTGAGTCCATCTTTGCATTAAGTGTTCCCTGGTATCTCTAATTTTCTTGAAGAGATCTCTAGTTTTTCCCCTTCTATTGTTTTCCTCTATTTTTTTGCATTGATCCCTGAGTAAGGCTTTCTTATCTCTCCTTGCTATTCCTTGGAACTCTGCTTTCAAATGGGTATATCTTTTGTTTTCATTACATTTCCCAAAGGTTTGTCTATATCACTGCTCTTTAAAAAAATTTTATGAAGTCATTCCCTGATTTCTTCCAAGTACTAGGTACTCTACCATATGGATAAAACAAGTTTACTGCCATAAAAAATTTCTGAAGCAGTTTTTGGATACAGATTTGCAAACTTCCAATTACAATATGGTAAGCGTTAGCATAATAGCATAGATTGGGTACTATGTAAATGCAAGAAGGTCAACTAAATAATAACTCTGGGGTCAGGGAAGACTTACTAGAAGCTTAAGTTAAGTCTTGAAGGATTTGAAGCAAAATATCTAAGGCATGACTAAGTGAAATTGCTTATAACTTGGCTAGAAATTCAATGAAAGGACAGCTGAGTATAAGAAGATGTTGGTGATAGGTTATGGTTTAGGTAGATGTGTGAGTGTAGAGGTAATTTCAGGTGGGGAGAGCTGCAGACATAAAGCTCTAAAATGAAAACTCAAAAAATTGTAATCTTTTTATATTTGAAAAAAATAGAATGTTTTATTTTTAAATCTCAAGAAGGAATGACAGGAATGTGTGTGCTGTATGAAAGTCAGGATGCTGAAGTAGTTAGAGGGCAAAAACATCAAAGTTCACTTTCAGTAATATTTATGCATGTACCATACTCTTCACAACTCTCCTTTTTCCTTTATGACTGTCCTTTTTTGAAGTCCTATTTTCATTTACATAACTGGAGGGATTTTTCTGGTGCCTCAGGAAACTTCCTCTTAATGTGAAAAAAATGTTCCACACCCCTTATCATTAGTGTTATGGTTACTGTACATACACTTCCCAAATTACTTTTATGAGGAATGGCAGGTCTGTCTTTGGATCCATCTGATTTCTGGCATGATTCATAGTCCTACTAGGCAGTGCACCATTGGGAGCATCAGTCAAGGTCAGGGCCACTGAAAAGGAAAAGGTTGAAGTGATAATGTTGTAAAATTAATCTGAGCTGAGAGTCTGTCTTCTTTTTCCCTAACTAGAAATTTGAATTACCTGTGTTGTGATCTGGAGATGTGTGCATTGCTTTTCAATTCAATTTTTTGTACTGTTGTTTCCAAAATTGTAATGTGACATGTTCAGTTCTTTCCTTACATTCATGTCTCTAAACAGAATTGCTAAGTGGTATTGTATCTTGCTAAGAGGCAAGTATACTAGTCTTGACAGGAAATCCCAGGTGACTTTAAAGAGGTAGGGCAGAAACAATGGAGCTAATCAAATAATCTTTTAATGGAGGAATCTCTGATGCAAGGCACAGAAGTTTTCAAAGACCTATGCTAAAAGTTAAAATCACTTGGTGTACTAGTTGCCTATTTTAAGAGTAGGATACATATGCACTTAGCCAGTGTGGGGTGAGGTAGTACTCTCACTGGCTAGCAGTTCCTTGCAGTTACACAAGCATACCTAATTTTTTTTTTATTCTAGTTTTCCTGAGATATAGTTGGCATACAGCATTGTGTAAGTTTAAGGTGTACAACATATTGATTTGACTTACATACATCATGAAATCATTACCACAGTAAGTTTAGTGCACATATGCACCCATCATCTCATATAGATACAAAATTAAAGAAATAAGAAAAAAAGTCCTTGTGATGAGAATTCTTAGGCTTTACTCACAACAATTTCCATATATAACATACAGTAGTATACGTTTCTTTAGTGACCTATTATTTAGTGGTGTATTGTTTCAGTTCAGTGACTCAGTTCTGTCTGACTCTTTGTGATCCCATGGACTGCAGTATGTCAGGCCTCTCTGTCCATCACCAACTCCCAGAATTTACTTAAACTCATGTCCATTGAGGCTGTGATGCCATCCAACCAGCTCATCCTCTGTTGTCCCCTTCTCCCACTTTCATTTTTCCCAGCATCAGAGTCTTTTCAAATGAGTCAGTTCTTCGCATCAGATAACCAAAGTATTGGCATTTCAGCTTGTGCATCAGTACTTCCAATGAACATTCAGGACTGATTTCCTTTAGGATGGACTGGTTGAATCTCCTTGCTGTCCAAGGGACTCTCAGTATAGTCCAACTCTCATATCCATACATGACTACTGGAAAAACCATAGCTTTGACTAGACATACTTTTATTGGCAAAGTAATGTCTCTGCTTTTTAATATGCTGTCTAGGTTGGTCATAACTTTTCTTCCAAGGAGCAAGCGTCTTTTAATTTTGTGGCTGCAGTCACCATCTGCAGTGATTTTTTTTAGCCCCCAAAGATAGTCTGTCACTGTTTCCATTGTTTCCCCATCTATTGGCCATGAAGTGATGGGACTTATCTTAGTTTTCTAAAAACTTAGATGCATTATCTTAGTTTTCTGAATGTTAAGTTTTAAGACAACTTTTTCACTCCCCTCTTTCACTTTCATCAACAGGCTCTTTAGTTCTTCTTCTCTTTCTGCCATTAGGGTGGTATCATCTGCATATCTGAGGTTATGATATTTCTCCCAGCAATCTTGATTCCTGCTTGTGCTTCATCCAGTCCAGCATTTCTCATGATGTACTCTGCATATAAGTTAAATAAGCAGGATGACAGTATACATCTTTAACTTACTCCTTTCCCTATTTGGAACCAGTCTTTTGTTCCATGTCCAGTTCTAACTGTTGCTTCTTTACCTGCATACAGATTTCTCAGGAGACAGGTCAGATGATCTGGTATTCCCATCTCTTTAAGAATTTTCCACAGTTTATTGTGATCCACACAGTCAAAATGTTTGGCGTAGTCAATAAAGCAGATGTAGATGTTTTTCTGGAACTCTCTTGCTTTTTTAATGATCCAGTGGATGTTGGCAATTTGATCTCTGGGTTCTCTGCCTTTTCTAGAACCGGCATAAACATCTGGAATTTCATGGTTCACATATTGTTGAAGCATGAATTGGAGAATTCTGAGCATTACTTTGCTAGTGTGTGACATGAGTGCAATTGAGCGGTAGTTTAAACATTCCTTGCCATTTCCTTTCTTTGGTATTGGAACGAAAACTGACCTTTCCCAGTCCTGTGGCCACCACTGAGTTTTCCAAATTTGCTGGCATATTGAGTGTAGCACTCTCACAGCATCCTCTTTTATGATTTGAAATAGCTCAACTGGAATTCTATCATCTCCAATAGCTTTGTTCATAGTGATACTTCCTAAGGCCCACTTGACTTCACATTCCAGGATGTCTGGGTCTAGGTGAGTAACCACACCATTATGATTATCTGGGTCATGAGGATCTTTCTTGTACAGTTCTTCTGTGTATTCTTGCCACCTCTTCTTAATATATTCTGCTTCTATTAGATCCATACCATTTCTGTCCTTCATTGAGCCCATCTTTACATGAAATGTTCCCTTTTTATCTCTAATTTTCTTGAAGAGATCTCTAGTCTTCCCCATTCTATTGTTCTCTATTTCTTTGCATTGATCCCTGGGGAAGGCTTTCTTATCTCTCCTCACTATTCTTTGAAACTCTGCATTCAAATGGTTATACCTTCCCTTTTCTCCTTTTCCTTTCTATTAATACATGATTGTCACATTGTTCGGTCTTCAGTGGTAATGGAAAACATTGCTTTAGCTTGGGGTAAATACAGCCCTATAGAGCACCAAGTACTTTCTAATAGAACTCAATGCACCGTTTTGTGCTTCCCAATTGGATCAGTGGTAAACAATCTGCCTGCCAAGCATGAGACGTTTGTTCAATCCATAGGTCAGGATGGCATGTAGGTCAGGATTCTTTACAAGCTGAGCCATAAGGGAAGCCCAGTATATTGTTTAGCCTTTGTTTTTGTGGGGTTTTTTTCTTTTATTTGCTTTCTAGTATCAAACTGCCATGGGCAGAAAAAATGCTTCTTAAATTTACTGATACTTGTTTTATGGCCTAGCATATGATTTATCCTGGAAGATATTCCATGTGCAGTTGAATTGAATGTGTATTCTCTTTTTCGATGAAGTATTTTCTATATCTATTAAGTCTGTCTGGTCTAATGTATCATTTAAAGCCAGTGTTTCCTCATTGATTTTTTTTGTCTGGGTGATCTATCCATTTATAGTTAAATGTTAAACTATCAAATTGTTAAAGGAGTGTTGAAGTCTTACCCTGTTATTATCATGTTATTGTCACTTTTTCTCTTTATGTATGTTACTATTTGCTGCATGTATTCAGGATGGGTGCATATATATTTATAACTGTTGTATCCCCTTCTTGGATTGATCCCTTGATCCTTGTGTAATATCAATATTCTTCTTGTCTCTTGTTATGCATGTGCATGCTTAGTCGCTTCAGTCATGTCTTATTTTTTGTGACCATATGGTCTATAGCCTGCCAGGCTCCTCTGTCCATGGGATTCTCCAGGCAAGAATACTGGAGTGGGTTGCCAAATCCTCTTCCAGGTGATCTTCCCCACCCAGGAGTCAATCCCACATCTCCAGTGCCTCCTGCATTGCAGGAGGATTCATTACTGTTGAGCTATCAGGGAAGTTTCTTGTTACAGTCTTTGTTTTAAAGTGTATTTGGTATGATATAAGTATTGAAACCTTGACTTTTTTTCATTTCTATTTGCATAGAATACCTTTCATCATCCCCTCATTTTCAGTCTGTCTGGGTCTTTAGATCTGAAGTGTCTCCTATAGGCAGCACACATATGGGTCATGTTTTTGTAGCCATTCAGCCACTATGTCTTTTGATTGGAACATTTAGTCCATTTACATTTAAAGTAATTGTTGATAGATAAGTAAGTGTTGCCATTTGGTTAATTGAGGGTTGTTTTCATAGTTCTTATATATATATATAATTATATACACACATACACATATAATACTATCAGCTGACTTTTCAGCAGAAACTACAGGTCATAAGGGAGTGGCACAAAATATTTAAAGTGATGAAAAGGAAACCTTCAACTGGTTCTCTAGGAGTGGCAGAAAATACTTAAAGTGATGAAAAGGAAAACCTACAACCAGTTCTTTTCCAAGGAAGGCTAGAGAACACTTAATTGTAATATGTTCTTTTACATATATGTCTCCCCTAGTAACTAATACACTCCTTGAAGGAAGGATCCCTGGTTTTAATCTTTGAAATTGAATGCTCAGCATGTTTCCTATGAAGTGTTTGGGGAAATAAATTGAATGTTGATCTCTCTCATGGTGTAACTGGCTTCTATTAATACATGGCTGTCACATGGTTCAGTCTTCAGTGGTAATGCAAAACATTCCTTTGGCTTGGGGTAAATACCCCTTCTACAACCATATAGAGCACCAAGTACTTTCTAATAGAACCTAATGCATTGTTCTGTGCTTCCCAGATGGATCAGTCATAAAGAATCTGCCTGCCAAGCTGGATATATGGCTCCAATCCTTAGGTCAGGATGGTCCCCCAGAGAAGGAAATGGCAACCAACTCTAGTATTCTTTCCTGGGAAATCCCAAGGACAGAGGAACCTGGTGGCCTACAGTCCATGGTGTTGCAAAGAATCAGACATGACTTGGAACTAAACAACAGCAGCAACAACAATGTACTATATTACAATTTTCTTTTCCATATCTGTTTCTTGTGATCTTTTAAGTGTAGAGTGTGCCAGATTCATCTCTATATCCTTCAGAGCCTAGTGTTTACCTGGTTTATAATATATATTCTATAAATGTTGGATGGATAGATGGATGGATAAGCAGATGACAATTGGAAATAACATGAGGGTACAGTACTTAGACTTGCAATATCTTGTAATTCCCAGTTCTGTCCATTATTAACTGTTCTGTATTAGGCAAGTCACTTCACTGCTTGAAGTTTTATTTTCCTTGGTTATAAAGTAGAAATAATAATTCTTATTCTGCCTTTCTCAGTGGGTTAATGTGAAGAGAAAGATCAAAATAAAATAAAAGCTGTGAGACTTTGAAGAAACTTTTAATGGTCTATGCAAGTTATGAGTGATTAAAAAAGAAAAACAAGTCAAAGGATGACCTAGCTTTATCTTTCCTATATAAAGCTAGAATAGTCTGTTATAAGATTTAAAGATCCTTTTGATCATGGAACACAACACACTGATGCGGAGATAGAGGAAAGGCTGAACACTTTGTTACTTATACCTCTGAATGAGAGAAGGCCACCAGGCAGGGACACACAGCAGGTTGGTTGCATCTGGGGAAAAAATAAGAGCAAGCTGGAGCTCTAGAGGTAAGCTTATGTATGGCAAGTGGAGTAGGGTTAGCCAGATTTTGTGGGCTCCCTGTGGATTAGCTGATTTGTATAACTTCCCATACTCTCAGGTGTCAGGGCTATCCCTATTGTCTTGCACCTGAGCCCAGGGGTGATAAGAGCATGTTCATAGTGGCTCAGAGTGTGAGAGCACATTTCAGAAAGTGGTTTGCATGTGGACTTAATTAGTTACTCAAGAAGGAGAACTAGGACTTCTCTGGTGGTGCAGTGGATAAGAACATGCCTGCCAGTGCAGGGGCACAGGTTTGATCTCTTGTCTGAGAAGATTCCATATGTTGAAGAGAAACTAAGCCCATGTACCACAACTAAGCCCACACTCTAGAGCCTTTGAGTCACAACTGTTGAGCCCATGTGCCACAACTACTGAAGTCTGCATGCTGTAGGGCCTGTGAGCCACAACAACTGAGGCTTTGTGCCACAACTACTGAAGCCTGCACGCCCTAGAGCCCACACACCTCAACTATTGAAGACTCTGCACCTAGAGCCTATGCTTGGCAACAAGAGAAGCCACCACAATGAGAAGACTGTGCACCACAACGAAGAGTAGCCTTTGCTTGCCACTAGAGAAAGCCTGCACAGAGCAATCAAGACTCAGCACAGCCAAAAAGAAAGAAAGGAGGAAAGAAAGCTCTAGCCAGAGCCTCAAAACTAGGTCAATACAACCTTTAAAAAAAAACATATTGAAGTATGAAGATCTGTAATGTGCATATTTTACACACATGAAATTGCATTTACAAATGATATGATTGTCTATGTAGAAAATCAGAAAGAATCAACAACTTCTAAAATTAATAAGCAGTTAACAGCAAGGTTGCAGGATGCAAAGCTAATATGCAAAAATGAATTGCTTTCCTATATGCCAACAATGTACAAATGGAATTTGAAATTAAAAACTTGATATCATTTACATTGGCATCCAAAACAAATGAAATACTTAGGTATAAATCTAACCAAATATATTCAAGATCTAAATGAGGAAAACTACAAAACTCTGATGAGCAAAATCAAAGAACTAAATAAGTAGATACTCCATATTCATACATAGGGAGACTGAATATTGTCAAGATGTCAGTTTTTCCCAATTTGATCTGTAAATTCAAAGCAATACCATGCAAAATCCCAGTAAGCTATTTTATGAATATCAGCAAACCGATTCTAAACTTTATATGGAGAGGCAGCCTCCATTACCACCTCAGGATGGTCGCTGGTTAACAGTAAGAAGCTGGAGATCTAAACTCTACAAAGAAATGAATTCTGTCAACATTTATGCAAGCTTAGAAGGGAATTCAGAGCCCCAGGAAGGAATGCTGCCTGGCTGGCACTTTGACTGAGATCCAGTTAAGCCATGCCTGGATTCCAGACCAATGGAAACTGTTATAGAATAAATGTGTGTTGTTTTAAGCACTAAGTTTATGATAATTTGTTATATAGACATTCACAGAGTTTTTTTTCAAAATTCCTAATTTATTTTTCACCAGTGCATTCCATATTGTTTTGATGAATAGATTATCCTCTGGAACTTTCTGCAGAATATGATAAGTTGTTGAATTTTCTGGCCTTATATAATAAATAATGCCTGCTTCTCTGAGCTTTTTGATTACTTCTCATCACTGTGGTCCTAGCACATATTTTTTACTTTGTATGGGTACTTTTTCCAAGATTCCCAGAGCCATTTTAGTAGTATGTCATAATTTTCTCCTGTCCTTGCTAGATTAGTAGTAGTTTAGTTGCTAAGTCATGTCCAAATCTTGTCTCCCCATGGACTGTAGCCTGTGAGTTTCCTCTATCCATGAAATTTCCCAGGCAAGAATACTGGAGCACTTTGACATTTCCTTATCCAGAGGATCTCCCCAACCCATGGATCGAACCTGGGTCTCCTGCATTGCAGGCAGTCTCCAGGGAAGCCCAAGGATAATCTATCCTTGCTAGATTATCCAATCCTTAATAATGGTGGATTTCACTAATATTGGGCTTCCCTTGTGGCTCAGTTGGTAAAGAATCTTCTTGCAATGTGGGAGACCTGGGTTTGATCCCTGGGTTGGGAAGATTTCCTGGAGAAGGGAAAGGCTACCTACTGTAGTATTCTGGCCTGGAAAATTCCATGGACTGTATAGTATAGTCCATAAGGTCACAAAGAGTTAGACACAACTGAGCGGCTTTCATTTTCATTTTCTTCAAAATTAATCACCACTTCTAGTTATATTTTGTTTCTCTTGATTCAGTATCTTCAGTGTCTTCCTACTAAGTTCTCTGGTTAATTCCATGTATAATCACCACCTTTCCCTCCCTTTGCCAGCCCAGTACTTTCCCCAGCTAGTTTATGTTGTGACTTCACCTTAGTTTTGTTTGTTGGTCAAAAACAGTGGTGGGGATTGATTAAAAGAGGATCCTGGATTGACTTGCAAGGCAGAAACCTTTGCTTTCTCTTTGAGCCATGGGTGAAGGCTACTTTAACAAACATCAGGGGACCACTCTTCAGTTCCAGTGGGTTTAGGGGAACATGTGGATTGAGGAATTTCAAGTGTATTGACAAAATATCCTCATCCCAAGATTCAGAGCCCCTTTCACTTCTTATGATTGCCTTGTCTTTTGACACAGGGTTGAGATTCCAGCTTCCCAATGTCCTCTACCTTTATAAAGTCTTAAACCTGATCCTCAGCCTTTTTTGCCTTCCAACTGAAAAAGAAACTGAAAAAGATGAGTTTCTTTATGTGCTGCAAAGAAAGCCCTTTGATTTTCATGTTTTGTCTTAAATTGATACTATCACCTTCATCTTTTCATTGCTTTCCTCCAGTACATCAATAACACCCATAAGTTATCGAGTTCTGTATTCCTTTTTTTTTAAATTTTCTTTACTTTATTGTGTTGGTTTTGCCATACAATGACATGAATCCGCCATGGGTATACATATGCTCCCCCTCCAGAACCCCCTTTCCTCCTCCCTCCCGATTCCCTCCCCCTGGGTCATCCCAGTACACCAGCCCCAAGCATCAAACCTGGGCTGGCGATTGATTTCACATATGATAATTAACACGTTTCAATGCCATTCTCCCATATCATCCCACCCTTGCCCTCTTCCACAGAGTCCACGAGACTGTTCTATACATCTGCGTTTCTTTTGCTGTCCCACATGCAGAGTTCTCGTTACCATCTTTCTAAATTCCATATATACGTGTTAGTATACTGTATTGTTGTTTTTCCTTCTGGCTTACTTCACTCTGGATAATAGGCTCCAGTTCCATCCACCTGAGTAGAACTGATTCAAATGAATTTTTTTTAATGCTAAGTAATATTCTATTGTGTTTATGTACCACAGCTTTCTTATCCATTCGTCAGTTGACGGGCATCTAGGTTGCTTCCATGTCCTGGCTATTGTAAACAATGCAGCGATGAACATTGGGGTACACGTGTCTCTTTCAATTCTGGTTTCCTTGGTGTGTATGCCCAGCAGTGGGATTGCTGGGTCATATGGCAGGTCTATTTCCAGTTTTTTAAGGAATCTCCACACTGTTTTTCATAGTGGCTGTACTAGTTTGCAATCCCACCAACAGTGTAAGAGGGTTCCCTTTTCTCCACATCCTCTCCAGCATTTATTGCTTGTAGACTTTTGGATGGCAGCCATTCTGACTGGTGTAAAGTGGTACCTCATTGTGGTTTTGATTTGCATTTCTCTGATAATGAGTGATGTTGAGCATCTTTTCATGTGTTTGTTAGCCATTTTTATGTCTTCTTTGGAGAAATGTCTGTTAAGTTCTTTGGCCCACTTTTTGATTGGGTTGTTCATTTTCCTAGCATGGAGCTGCAGGAGTTGCTTGTATATTTTTGAGATTAATTGTTTGTCCATTGCTTCATTGGCTATTATTCCTTTTAATTACCACTAACCTCAAACCTTTTCAATGCCTGAGATATTGTGCACACTACTGCATTTCTTTTCATCCTATGTTCCATTCTAGTTTACCACAGTTGCACTGCTACATCATACCAGCAGCTGTTAGTATTGCAGCTACTGCAAGAGATGAAGTCCTCTTATCTATGTGATCAGTGAGTGATCTCGCTCTAAAATTCCATATTTGAGACTACTTCTTAGGACTGTTAGGCTTCTCTGGTGGCTCAGATGATAAAGAGTCTGCCTGAAGTGTAGGATACCCCGGTTTGATCCCTGGGTTGGAAAGATCCCCTGGAGAAGGAAATGGCAACCCAATCCAATATTCTTGCCTGGAGAAATCCCATGGATGGAAGAGCCTGGCAGGCTATAGTTCATGGGGTTTCAAAGTGTCAGACACGACTGAGCAACTTCGCTTTTCTTAGGATTGTTACCAATAAGAGCTGCCTTGAGTCATGTTTCCCAAGAAAACAAAAGTTGCATATAGAAGGTTTATTGGAGAATGACTTGGTCCTGATGGGGATATCTGGCTGGAGAATGGCACCATGTATTACAATTTCGAAAGAGGCTAGTAGTCTGGGATTATAGACTGTATTCTAGTTAAGGTTTTGCTCTTCAAGCTTAAATAGTTTTTTTCAGTAGAAAACTCTAAAACAAAATGAACCATTTAACTATATTTTTTCAGTCAATAAATATTTATGGAATGCTTACTATGCCAGGCACTATGGTAGACACTGTTGATACAACAAGCCCTACACAGTTGAAAGAGTAAAATCATCCCCTTAAGTCCTGCCAGATGGAGACTTCAAATTAGAATCATCATTGAGTTAGAATTTAGTCATTATAAACATTATTTAAAAGCTTTAGCTGCATCTTTCTGTTGTTGAAAAAAGGCCATAAAACTATATGGCTCAGCAACCATGTTATTTTGCATTCCCAATAAGCTAAAAAAATAAATATAAAAAAAGCAAAAAAAAAGAAAACTAATTTGAAAATGAAAAAAAATTCAAAAGGGAAGAAAGTATTAAGTCAATGAAGAGGAGGAACTAACACTTCTCTGTATAATATAATGAACTAGTATCAATATGAGAGATTACAAACCATGAGCCAGCTAATCAGTTGAGACTGTACTATTAACATCCTTGAGAATTAGTGATTGTTTTTTTTTCTTTTTTAGTTGGTTTTATTAAGGTATAGCTTGTATACAATAAATTTTTACCAATTTTAAGTGCATAATTTGATGAGTGTGACAAATTAATATAATCATGTAGCCACCACCCAAATCAAGTTATAGAACGTTTTCATCACTCCCAAGATTTCCTTGTGCTCCTTTGTAGTCTGTTTTCTCCTCCCTATTGATCAGATTTTTGTCACTGTGATATTGACTCTTTTATAATGTCATGCAAATAAAACTATGCAGTATTTAGTCTTTTGCATCTGATTTTTTTCACTAAGCATAACCTTTTTGAGGTTTACCAACAAAGACGTGTATGCAAATATTTATAGTAGATTTATTCATAATAGCCCTGAACTCGAAACAATCCAATTGCCCATCAACTGGTGAAAATATAAAAGAACTGATACACTCATACAGTGGAATACTATTCAGCAGTTAAGTGGACAAACAGTAAATAAACATAATAAGGGTCTACTAGTTTATGTTTATAAGTTATGGATTTTTATATTGATTACTTTTCCAAATCAGAGAAGAAAGTTACTCAGTGTCTAGATATAGCTAAATGTTAAAAAATGGGCTTGGGTTTTGAGCAATGAAGAAGTGACAAGCACCTACTATTGTTTCCTGTAAGGGATATTGTTGCCTTTTGCTAATCTATTTTTATCCTCCTGACTTCTCCTTTTCATTATCAATATCTCCTCTTTTATAAATTGACTTGCCAGGATTAGGGAGGAGCAAGCTTGACAGATGAAATATTCTCTATAAGAGTTTGAGATGTAGCAGTGGTCACTGGCATGGGAATGGGTCAAACACTTTGGGAAATCAGTTTAGCTGTAACAAGAGTCTTAAACACAACCATACATATTAACTGAGTTTACTTTTAGAACTCTATCCTATGAAAATAGAAATTCAATCCAAGATTATCACATGGTGATGTGCAATACATTTTTATCCATTTTACTTTATTTTATTACAAATAATGGATGGTGGTAGTGGCTTAGTGACTAAGTTGTGTCCAACTCTTGCAACCCCATGGGCTATATGTACTCTACCAGGCTCATTTGTCCATGGGATTTCCCAGGCAAGAATACTGGAGTGGGTAGCCACTTCCTTCCCCAGAGTACCTTCCTGACTCAGGGATTGAACCTGCATCTCCTGCATTTCAGGTGGATTCTTTACTGCTTAGCCACCAGGGAAACCCGTTCTAAATAATAGACATTATTTATTAGAGTTGTGATAGATTTACAGAAAAATTGAGCAAAAATGCACAGAATTTCCATATACTGTCTCTATCTACCCCCCCCCACAGTTTCTTCTATTATTAACATCTTGCTTCGAAAGTGGCATATAGAATATTAGTTATAATCAGTGAATCAATATTGATATATTAACTAAAATTCATAATTTAATAGGGTATATACTTCGTGGTGAATAGTTCTATGAATTTTGGAAAATTTATAAGATATATCCATAATTATAATATCATACAAAATAGTTTCACTGTTGTAAAAATCCTGTGTGCTTTACCTATTTATCTCTTCCTCTTTCATCTCTTAACCCCTGGCAACCATTGATCTCTTTACTGTCTATGCAGTTTTGCCATTTCAGAATGATATATAATGGGAATAAAATAGTACCTTTTTAATTTTTTTCACTTAGCAATATGCTAAATATTCCTCTATTTTTTGTGGCTTAATAGCTCATTGCATTTTATGGCTGAATGAAGTTCCATTGTATCAATGTACCACAGTTGGTTTATCCATTCACCTATTGAAAGTGAAAGTGGAGTCACTCAGTCGTGTCTGACCCTTTGCGACCCCATAGATTGCAGCCCACGAAATTTTCCAGGCAAGAGTACTGGAGTGGGTTGCCATTTCCTTCTCCAGTGCATCTTCCTGACCAAGGGATCAAATCCAGGTCTCCCACTTTGCAGGCAGAGAATTTACCCCTGAGCCACCAGGGAAACCCTGAGAATACCTTAATTGTTGTCAACTGTTGGTAATTATGAATAAGGCTGCTGTAAATATTTGTGTGCATGTTTTTGTGTGCACATAAGTTTTCAAATCAATACATAAGAGTAAAATATTATATTGTATGGCAAGAATATGTTTAATTTTGAAAGAAATTGCCAAAACGTCTTCCAAAGTGACTGTACCATTTGCATTCCTACCATCAATGAATGAAATTCCTTGTGCTTTGTATACCCACTAGCATTTATCTTGTCAGCATTTTGAATTTTAGTCATTCTAATTGGTAGTGATAGGTAGGTAGTAGTATCTCATTGTTTTAACTTGCAAAAACATATGGCGTTGAGCATTTCTACATGATTTATTTGTCATCTAAATGTATCTTTGTTGAAGTGTGTTCAGATTTTTTGCCCATACTTTAATTTTTTTCTTATTGGTGAGTTTTAGGAGTTCATTAAATATTCTGCATGCAAATTTTTATTAGTTCTGTGCTTTGAAAATCTTGTCCCAATCTTTAGATTTTCTTTTCATTCTATTGACGATGTCTTTCCCAGAGCAGAAAATGTTAGTTTTAATGAAGTCTAACTTGTTAGTTTTTTCTTTTATGGATGTGAAAATTCAGTACCAAATATAAGTTCACCTGGATTTTATCCTACATTGTCTCCTAGAAGTTTTATAGTTTTGTGTTTTACATTTAAGCCTATGATACATTTTGTGTTAATTCTTGTGAAAGGTCTAAGGAGGTATAAGATCTGTATGTAGTACTCATTTTTTTTGTTGTTTGTTTTGGGTTTCCAGTTGTTCTACCATCATTAGTTGAAAAGAGTTTCCCTTGGGAAAAAGTGGAGCTAAATTGACTTTGCTTCTTTATCAAATAGCAATTCATCTTTTTTATGCTAAATTAAATATGCTGCTTTCAAATTTCAATTGTTCATTACTGCTATATAGAAAAGTATTTGATTTTCATACACTAGTCGCTTGGTATCTGCAGAGGATTGGTTCCAGGGCTCTCTGCAGATAGAAAAAAAAACCCAAGGATGCTCAAGTTCCTAATATAAAATGGCATAGTACATATATTAATCTTGAATCCTGCAATGTTGCTGTAATTGTTTATGAGTCCCAGGAGATTTTTGTTGTTGTTGTTAATGCTGAGTCAGGGGAATTGTTTTACACAGACAATCATGTAATCTGTGAACAAAGTTTATTTTTTCCTTCCCAGTCTATATATCTTTTATTTCACTTTCTTGTCTTGTTGCATTAGTTAAGACTTTCAGGACAGTGTTGAATATGAATAGTGAGAGAAGACATGCTTACTTTGTTCCCAGTCTAAGTCTAGGTGCTTACCATTAAGTGTGATGTTACCTCTAGGCTTTTTGTAGGTGTTCTTTATGAAGTTGGGGAATTTCTCCTTTTAGTTTCTTGAGAATTTTATCCAAAATGGGTGCTGGATTTTCTAAATGCTTTGTATGTGTTTATTGATATGATCATATGACTTTTTTATTTAGCCTGTTGATGTGAAGGATTATATTTATTGATTTTGGAAAGTTGAACCAGCCTTGCAAACCTGGGATAAATCTCACTGGTCATGCCATATAGTACTTTTTATTCATTGTTGGAATATGGTGCAGATTTTAAAATTCCTTGGGTTGTTTCCTTAGTCTACTTCATTCACGTTGGAATCTTGTACTTTCTCTGTTCAGATAAGTCTGTTCCGTGTGAATACAAATGTTAAAATTTCTTAACTCTCCAATCAGCTTTGTTGTTAGTCCTGTAAGACTGCTGTGCCTGTCAAACCTGAAATGTAAAGTTAATTCACAATAGTAGTATCCTGTCTGCCATAACTTACAAACCTTTCAATATGTCACTAATAGTCCTGAGTCCTGGGTTGAATGCACTTTTCAAAAAAAGTTATTTGGCTGTGCTGGGTCTTAGCTGCAGCATGCAGGGGATCTTTTGTTGCAGTATGAGGGATCTAGTTCCCTGATGAGGGATCCAACTCAGGCCCCTGAATTTAGGGCTCAAAGCCTTAACCACTGGACTACCAGGGAAGTCCCAAATGCTCTTTAAATAACAACTTGTTATAGTATAAAATAGATTTGGTTATAGTGCCAATCAATTGTGTTTCCCTAAATAGTATCCCATAGTTATTAATTCATGCAATATTTTCTGAATACCTATTATGTGCTAGTCTCTATTCTAGTCTCTAGAATTAATCAAAGAACAAGAAAGATCAAGTTTCTGTTCTTACTGCACTGACATTCTAGTGGGAGTATTTAAACAACAAGCAAGTAAATATGTATTGTGTGTCAGATGATAGGTACTATGGAAAACAACAAACAGTATATGCAAAAATGTTGGAATGAAGAGTAGGGAGGTATGACTTTTAAAGAATGGTCATTTAAAACTTCATTAAGAATGTGAAATTTAAACAAAGATTAGGAGATGATGTAAAGGGAACTGGTATTGATTAATATATTATTCCAACAGGAATTCTATGCTAAATTAACTAGATACATTCATTTATTTAGTCTTCACAACCACCAATAAAGCAAATATTTTTGTACTCATATTACAATTGATTAAACAGAAGTTCAAAAAAAATTACATAACTTTTTAAAGGCCACACTATTAATCACTGTTTATCTTAACCTTCAATATTCCTATGTCAGGGTTTTTAGTTGATCTCCTTAATGATTTTTCTAGTGAAAGAGCTAGTGCTTCTCCAACATTTTTCTCTCTTTGTGAACAGGAGCAACTCTCTTATAATTAACAAAAATCATTCACAAGTTCTTCCCTTATCTCTCTTCATGTGAACTTTAAAAAACTCTGTGCTTTTTGGAAATGGTCAAACAGGAAGTGGCAAGAGTGAATGTCCACATTCTAGGAATCAGCTAGCTAAAATGGGCTAGAATGGGTAAATTTAACTCAGATGACTATTATGTATACTACTGTGGGAAGGAATCACTTAGAAGAAATGGAGTAGGATCATAGTCAACAAAAGAGTCCGAAATGCAGTACTTGGATACAATCTCAAAAAATGACAGAATGATCTTTGTTTGTTTCCAATGAAAACCAGTCAACATCACAGTAATCCAACTCTATGCCTTGACCAGTAACGCCAAAGAAGCTGAAGTTGAATGGTTCTATGAAGACCTACAAGACCTTTTAGAACTAATATCCCCAAAAGATGTCTTTTTCATTATAGGGGATTGGAATGCAAAAGTAGGAAGTCAGGAAACACCTGGAGTAATAGACAAATTTGGCCTTGGAGTACAGAATGAAGCAGGGCAAAGGTTAATAGAGTTTTGCCAAGAGACTGCCCTTGTCATAGCAAACACCCTCTTCCAACAACATAAGAGAAGACTCTACACATGGACATCACTAGATGGCCAACACCAAAATCAGATTGATTATATTCTTTGTAGCTAAATATGGAGAAGCTCTATACAGTCAGCAAAAACAAGACCAGGAATTAACTGTGACACAGGTCATGAACTCCTTACTGCCAAATTCAGACTTAAATTGAAGAAAGTGGGGAAAATCACTAGACCGTTCAGGTACGACCTAAATCAAATCCCTTATGATTATACAGTGGAAGTGAGAAATAAATTTAAGGAAATAAATCTGATAGACAGAATGCCTGATGAACTATGGACAGAGGTTAATGACATTATGCAGGAGACAGGGAGGAAGACCATCACCAAGAGAAAGAAATGTAAAAAAGCAAAATGGCTGTCTGAGGAGGCCTTACAAATAGCTGTGAAAAGAAGAGAAGCAAAAAGCAAAGGAGAAGTGGAAAGATATACTCATTTGAATGCAGAATTCCAAAGAATAGCAAGGAGAGATAAGAAAGCCTTCCTCAGTGATCAGTGCAAAGAAATACAGGAAAAAATAGAATAAGAAAGACTAGAGATCTCTTCAAGAAAATTAGGGATACCAAAGGAACATTTCATGGAAAAAAGGGCTCAACACAGGACAGAAATTATATGGACCTAACAGAAGCAGAAGAGATTAAGAAGAGGTGGAAAGAATACACAGAAGAACTGTACGAAAAGATCTTCATGAACCAAATAGTCACAATGGTGTGATCAATCACCTAGAGCCAGACATCCTGGAATGTGAAATCAAGTGGGCCTTAGGAAGCATCACTATGAACAAAGCTAGTGGAGGTGATGTAATTCTAGCTGAGCTATTTCAAATCCTGCAAGATGACACTGTGAAAGTGCTGCACTCAATATGCCAGCAAATTTGGAAAACTCAGCAGTGGCCACAGGACTGAAAAAGGTCAGTTTTCATGCCAATCCCTAAGAAAGGCAATTCCAAAGGATGCTAAAACTATTGCACATTTGCATTCATCTCACATGCTAGTAAGTAATGCTCAAAATTCTCCAAGCCAGATCAGTAATGCATGAACCGTGAAGTTCCAAGCTGGATTTAGAACAAACGGAGGAACCAGGGATCAAATTGCCAACATCCACCAGATCATCGAAAAAGCAAGAGAGTTCCAGAAAAACATCTATTTCTGCTTTATTGACTATGCCAAAGCTTTTGCCTGTGTGGATCACAATAAAGTGTGGAATATTCTTAAAGAGATGGGAATACCACACCACCTGACCTGCCTCTTGAGAAATCTGTATGCAGGTCAGGAGGCAACTGTTAGAACTAGACATGGAACAACAGACTTGTTCCAAATAGGAAAAAGAGTACACCAAAGCTGTATATCGTCACTCTGCTTATTTAACTTATATGTAGAGTACATCATGAGAAACGCTGGGCTGGAGGAAGCACAAGCTGGAATTAGGATTGCCAGGAGATATATCAATAACCTCAGATATGCAGATGACACCACCCTTATGGCAGAAAGTGAAGAGGAATTAAAAAGCCTCTTGATGAAAGTGAAAGAGGAGAGTGAAAAAGTTGGCTTAAAGCTCAGCATTCAGAAAACTAAGATCATGGCATCTGATCCCATTACTTCATGGCAAATTGATGGGAAAACATTGGCTGACTTTATTTTTGGGGTAGCTCCAAAATCATTGCAGATTGTGGCTGCAGACATGAAATTAAAGGACACTTACTCCTTGGAAAGAAAATTATGACCAACCTAGACAACATATTGAAAAGCAGAGACATTACTTTGTCAACAAAGGTTGTTCTAGTCAAAGCTATGGTTTTTCCAGTAGTCATGTATGGATGTAAGAGTTGGACTGTACAGAAAGCTGAGTGCTGAAGAATTGATGCTTTTGAAGTGTGTTGTTGGAGAAGATGCTTGAGAGTCCCTTGGACTGCAAGGAGATCCAACCAGTCCATCCTAAAGGAGATCAGTCATGGGTGTTCATTGAAAGGACTCATGTTGAAGCTGGAACTCCACCTGATGCAAAGAGCTGACTCATTTGAAAAGACCCTGTTGCTGGGCAAGATTGAGGGCAGGAGGAGAAAGGGACGACAGAGGATTAGATGGTTGCATGGCATCACTGACTCAGTGGACATGAGTTTAGGTGAACTCTGGGAGTTGGTGATCAACAGGGAGTCCTGGCTTGCTGCAGTCCACGGGGTCACGGCGAGTCGGATATGACTGAGGGACTGAAGTGAACTGAACTGAAGAAAAGTTTACCTTTATAAGAGAAATTTCCATTTGTAATGGTGTCTCCATCTCTGTCCCAGGGAGAGGAGGATGACTACATCTCTAAACACTCTTATCAATTTAGAAGGAAGTGACCTAAATCTGAAGAACACCTCTACTCTTATTCACTGTGCTTTCTGATGAACTTCACATAACTGGATCCCTGTCCCATCAACTTCTTCTTTGTCTTTAGCTGTAGATGGTATTTAAGGTGGTGACTTGGCCTGTTTGAGGAGGTTACTACATTTTACTGGGCCTCTCCCATATGTACAAGAAGGATACCTGTTAGTAAAATTGTTTGTTTTTCTCCTCTTGCTCTGTTGTTTTATTATATGGGAGTTCAGCCAGGAACATAGAAGGATAGAAGGCATATTATTTTTCTTCCTCCACAACGGGAAATAGTGTTGTTGCATTGTTTATCTATTTATCTAGTTATCTCTTTATGTATTATAAATATCTATCACTATATTATGTGAGTTATAAAACAAATGAAATGTAGAAATTAAAAGTGACAAGATCAAAAATATAAATAAATAGAATTTCTATTATTGCCTTCCAGCATCTCAATGGATGATATTTAATTAACTCATCTTGAAATGCACCTTTACTGAGAAATCTTTTGAGGAAGAAATGAAGTACTTTTCCTCATTCTCCTATTTGTGCAAGGAAATTTTTATCATTTCCTATCATTATCATCCCACTTAACCTATAACATAGTAGCTTTTATCCATTCTTACAATGAATGTTTTTCTCTACAATTACATTATATGCTGGAATGCATTGAATGGGCATGCATCAGAGTATATTTTATACAGAAATATATATAAACAATATAAATATAGATAGTTTTGGTGAGATGCTTGAGTTCTTTTCAAGTGATCACTAGTACCTACAGCTTGCAGTGAAAACCAAAGACTTTTTCCTCTTATCACACTTAGTATTTCCTCTGTTCAATTCTTTTGTTTTAATGTATAAACTTTGTCAAGATCATGAACTGTAAAATGGCTTTCAAATGGTATTTGAAAGCTTATAATGGAACAGGAATGACATTTCCCCATTTAGGGCCAGCAGTAAATCTTGGTGGAGCTGGATCCACGTCCCAGAGGCCCTAAGTCCTAATTCAGTGCTTTCTTGAAAACCTCTGTTAGCTACTTGGAATTTCAGGTTAAAAAAATCTATTTTCTCTTCTACATGGAACTATAGGTTATTCTTTAATTAATCTTTGATTATTTTTCAAGTACTGAGAGGGCAGCAATAAGAAATAATACTATGTAGTAGTACATAGAATATCGGTCTCTTTGATTCATACATTTTAAACAGTCATTTCTGCATTAATTTTCTTTTCAAACTTATTAGAAAAATAACAACCAGAATCCTTCATAGTATTCTGTAAAAATGATGTGGTATTTGCCTGGGCCCAGGATACAGAATCTTTTGTTTCTCTTATTTCTTTTTGCAGAAGAGACTGAATAGACAGTGCAGGAGAGGGAACTCTGACACTCCAGATGTCTCTTTGGTATGTAGGTTGTTTCAAGCTGGAACAATCAAAGCCCAAAGGACTCAGGAAGAACCTTTGACCTCCTCACTAACTGCCTAAGGAATATGGATGGAGGACCTGTTCCAGGAAGGGACTTATTATCACGGATATGACTAGTATGAACTAGATATGTAGACAGGGATGAACCGAGCCAGTCTGATTGTTAAAATTCCTCTCTGGGTCCCATTGTCTCTGTCTGGCCCAGCAAAGATTTATTTACCAAGCATTTGCTTTTCCATCTCCTTGTGAATTGCCTTCCCTCGCTTTTGGAAGTCCCAAATCACTACCCCTTTTGTCTTTAGCTAAAGATGATGTTTAAGATGAGGATTTCAGCCATTTTTGTCAAGTTAGTCAGTTTTCCTGGGTTTCTTCCAGGTATACACATTATTTAATTTTTGTGTAATTTTTCTCCTGCTAATCTGTCTTAAGTCAACTTAATTCTTAGACCAGTTAGAAGAACCTATAAAGGTAGAAGGAAATTTCTTTCTCTCAGGCAACAGCAATGAATTCATCCCAGTTCATAGAAAAATTATTCTTCATAATTTTTCTTAGACATGAATGTGCCCTTATTGAAAGTGCCACCCTATAGATGAACTTTCTGGTACAGTGAGTAGTGTCTGTGAAAACTATCACCAAACTGATAAACTGTGTGATTCCTTCAGTAGAAAAATGGAGGAAAAGCAGTAGAAGGGCTTGTCTTAGGTTCTTTTGTATAGGGCATCAAGGAGATGAAGGCATTCAGAAATGCAAGCTTCTATGGTGTTCTGCTTGTGTTTCTGAGGCAAGTAGGAGGGGGCTTACCTGAGTCATACCAGCTTATAACTTTCATCTGAGTGATTTTCCTAAGAGGTGGCTTTTGTCACCTACCACTGGTGAAATGATATTTTACCCTCATTGGCCTATTAGAGTAAAAATAGTTTCATCTGTAGCTTCAGGATTTTCACTATCACTCAACATTATCATTTTGTTGTTCTTGAGTACTTCATGAATCTTGTTAACATCCAAGATCCCTTCTGGTCCTCTCCCCTTAGTCATCTTTCCACCTTCCATCCCACCTGACTGACACTCTGTGTGCGCGAGAGCATGTGTGTGAGTGTATGTGTGTGTCTGAATCTCTCTCTTTCCATCTTTCCAG
Organism: Antilocapra americana; assembly: GCA_007570785.1. Lineage (NCBI taxonomy): Eukaryota > Metazoa > Chordata > Mammalia > Artiodactyla > Antilocapridae > Antilocapra > Antilocapra americana. The sequence goes on along the minus strand of ML664060.1, from coordinate 2,467,148 downwards.
AATTCTTGCTTCCTTGATTGCTGTCTACCTCAGCTCAACCTAAAACAAGCTTTCCAATCTAAATGCTATGTTGTTCTCTACTCTGCTCAAAAAGTCCAGTTAGTTCCACTTGAATCACAGTTGTGTGTGTGTGTGTGGGAAGAAGTTTAAATAGACAGAAAACTGAAAAAAGCATTAGATGTTAAATCGACACTCATATATTTACCACTGGGAATTAATATATGTTAACATTTGATTCAGATATTATTTCTAATAAAATAAAAATGCCATAGATAGAGCTGATCTCCTTTTTGTATTTCTCCACAGTACAATTTCTGTCTTTTTTTTTTTACCCTGAGGCAATAACTAACAGGAATTTGTTAAATTTATCTAGTATTTAATTTTATTCATATGACAGTAGCTGCCTCTATTTAAAATGTGATTTTTTGGCATTGGCTAACTATTGTCAATTCACCCTTCCCTACATTTCTACACACTTTTCACAAACATTTCTGAAGTTTATTTTTTCAAAACCTTAGATGATTGTTTTGTTTTGCTTTTCTTCATACTGAAGAAAGGTTGAGCTGAAGTTATGCATTCCTTTTGTTTATTCTTGAACATTTCAATTCCTTCTTCTGCAAGATGACCATTTTCTACTGTGGATTTTCTACTCATGGATTTGGTTTTCTGTATATTCCAGATGCAAAGTGCTATTTTAAATGCATGTCACAAATAACTTCTTCAAGTCTTCAATTCAGTTCAGTTCAGTCACTCAGTTGTGTCTTATTTGTGACCTAATGCATTTCTTCATCTTAAGATTTATCTTTTAACTCTATGCTGCTTTTTATACAGAAGTTTACAATTTTGACACAATCAATTCCATCAACCTTTTTTTCTTTTCCTCTGTTGGGTAAGGAAACCTCCTTCCTAGCACAGAGCAAGAGTGCTAGTTTGTTTGTTTTTGCTCTTCATGCCTGGCTTGTGGGATATGGCTTGTGGAATCTTAGTTCCCTGACTAAGGATCAAACTTGGGCTCCCTGAAGTGAAAGTGTGGAGTCTTAATCACTAGACCACCACGAAAGTCCCCATCAATCTTTTTCCTAGTTTTTGCACCACATTTAAGAGATTCTTTCCTAACACAAGTTCACAAAGATATGATTTAGATTTTCTTACTAGAGTTATAAGGTTTATTTTAATCATTTGCAGTGTATAGTTAAGTACCTTTAGCTAATTTGGGGTATGATTAAGTATGGATCTTACATTTTTAATACAAGGCAAGCAAGTTTCCTCACTGAGTTGTAATGTCAACCACATCATATATTAATATATACAGATTTTTTGCTAAGTCATCTATTCCACTGATCAGCATCAATACTACTAAGATAGCTTTGTCCTAAATCTTGATGTATGGAAGAACACATCTTTTTCCTGTTATTTTGTTTAAACCAGGATTATTTTAAGATTCCTTTGATTTTTATTCCTCATTATGTATTTTACAATCTAGCTATCAGGTACTAAAAGTTTCCTTATAGGAATTTGATTGAAATGACATTAAATTCACAGATTAATTTGTGTGAGAATTTTCATTTTATGATATTGAACTTTCCATTCATAAATATGGTTTATTCTCCATTTGTTTAGGACTTTTATGTTCTTTGAAAATGTAATATACCTTTCTCTTTAAAGATATTTCTTGGATGTTTTTGTTTTACTCCAAGGAAGTTGCACTGTAAACTATTATAACATTGGATCATTTCTCTTCCATTACATTGTAAGGGAGCAAAATTTGCTACCCTAAAATGTCTCTTTGGTTTGCAGATCATTTCTAACTGAAAACAATCAAGGTTCAACATTTTGTTCCCAGAATCTTGGGCACACTTATAGACACATTGTTGGGAAATTTAAAAACATAAATGACAAAGATTAATCTGAAAAGCCATCAGAGAAGAGAAACAGATTGAGTAAAACAGAATGGAGACTATTAGACTAATTTATTACATCCACGAAAATTTCTGTGTATAATGATGTCATTTTCTCCTATTTTTGTATTCTTTGTTTGTTTATTCTTCTTAATCTATTTTTGCTAGGTTTTTAAATTTTATTAGTCTTTTCAGAGAACTAGTCTTTGGATTTATTGATCTCTGTTTTTCTTTGTGTATGTCTAACTTTAAGGCAGAGACAAGGAGAATAGCCGACTTATAAACCTATCTACTCACCCAATATCCATCGTTCATGCCTCTTTCTCCAAGGGGAAGATATAGGGGATGGATGAAGCTATACCAATGTATAGCTTGAAGAACTAGAACTAGTATGTCCTTCTCAGATAAACCAAGATTCTTCAGAAAGCTTTGTCTTCCATGTCACTACTTGTGAGTTCTATTAATCAGCATATTCCACAATGAAATGTCAGTGACTCTCTATGAGCAAGGGAAAAAAGGAAGGTGTTTTCATTTTTCTAAACCATTAATGGCCCAGCAGTGCTGTTAATCACTGATTGTATGCTGGTGCTGTAGGTTATCATCTTGATGGTGATGCTGTTTTGTTCAGTTGCTCAGTCGTATCCTACTCTGCAACCCCATGGTCTGCAGCACGCCAGGCTTCTCTGTCCTGCACTATCTCCCGGAGCTTGCTCAAACTCATATCCATTGAGTCGGTGATGCCATCCACTCATCTCACCCTCTTGTCATCCCCTTCTCCTCCTGCCTTCAATCTTTCCAACATCAGGGTCTTTTCTAATGAGCCAGCTTTTCACATCAGGTGGCCAAAGTATTGGAGCTTCAGCTTCAGTCCTTCCAGTGAATATTCAAAATTGATTTCCTTTAGGATTGACTGGTTTGATCTCCTTGCTGTCCATGGGACTCTCAAGAGTCTTTTCCAATTCCACAGTTCAAAAGTATCAATTATTTGGTGCTCAACCTTCTTTATGGTCCAACTCTCACATCCATACATGACTATTGGAAAAACAATAACTTTGATTATATGGACCTTGGTTGGCAAAATAATGTCTCCGTTTTTTAACACACTGTCTAGTTTTTTCATTAGCTTTTCTTCCAAGAGTAAGCATCTTTTAATTTCATGTCTGCAATCACCATATGCAGTGATTTTAGAGCCCCCAAAAATAAAGTCTGTCACTGTTTCCCCATGTATTTGCCATGAAGTGATGGGACCAGATGCCATGATTTTAGTTTTTTGAATGTTGAGTTTTAAGCCAGCTGTTTCACTCTCCTCTTTCACCTTCATCAAGATGCTCTTTAGTTCCTCTTCACTTTCTGCCATAATGGTGTTGTCATCTGCATACCTGAGGTTATTGGTATTCTTCCTGGAAATCTTGATTCCAGCTTGATGGTGTAGGAGTACAAAAATTGCCATCCCAAAATGTCTCTTTGGCATGCAGATTACTTCAAGTTGAAGACAATCAAGGCCCAAAAGACTCAGGAAGAAATGTTGACCTTTTCCCTAACCGCTAAAAAAAAAAAAAAATTAGATAAAGGGATTGTTCCCCGAATAGAGCTATCACAAAAGACATCTGCAAAGAATATGGGCTGGATATGGTGGGGCAATGGGACCTAGAGATCAAAGTCCACTCAGTGTCTTGTTTCTGTGTGGCCCAACAAACATTTATTTTCTAAACATTTGCTTTTTGACTTCCATGTCAGTTTCTTTTCTCACCTTTGAAATCCCACACATCTGTCCCAAACATCCTCTTTTTTCCTTACCCAAAGATGGTATGTAAGCAATGTTTTCAGACATTTAAGTAATTGCTTTTGCAAGTTACTGAGTTTTTCTGCATCTCTCCTATGTGTACATGTTATTAAACTTTGATATTTCTCCTGTTCATCTATTTCATGTTAATTTAGTTCTTCAATCAGTCAGAAGAACCAAGAAGGGTAAAGGAAAAAATCCCCCCCAACAGCAGTAGAATCAAAGTTGTGTCCATCTAGTGAGAAATCAAATTCCTTTTTGCCTGGCTTAGAGAGACTGCATAAGCAAGCTACCACCTGGCTCCTAAAAAGTTAGCCAAGTGGCTATCAGGACTTCTTCTCCTGCCAAAATCTGTGTTAAATGGTTTCTGAGTCTAAATTTCCTGGGACAGTCCCCTCTGTTAGAGAATCTCTAGCATCTGGGTTAATGCAGACAACTTTTTCTCCAGCTCTCTGATGTGTATTTAAGAGATTTATCTAGTATGCACTCTGGTTTTCAGCAAGAAGGAAAGCCTCTTCTAAAGCTCTCAAAGATTCAGCCAAAGTCACTTGTACACTTTGAGAATCCAAGTACCTTTAGGCATTTGATGGAGTTCTGCAGTTTCTTGGCCTTAGATGCCTGCTGTTGCTATAGCATCTTTTGAGCAAGATCCAAAAGTCTTTTCTCCCTGAATAGAATTTACATTGCTGCAAACCTTCCCAAATTTGGGTAGGTTTCACTTCCATAGCAGGCAAAATGTTTTGTCCAAATATGATAATCTATGTCTTGAGCAGCATGTCCAGGCAAGGGACAGTTAGAGATCTTTTATACCCCAGGACTTTCCAACATCTGCTGGTATATATTACTCCTTTTCAGCAAAGGATTTTTTATTTTGTTTCTGGTTTTAAAGAAATTTAAAATCTAATATAGGGCATTAGACAGAAATTCATAGCCTCTGCCTTTCTACATATTCTCCTGGGAATCACAGGGAAGTCAATCTCATCAGAAAAATCCCATATGAATGAATACATTCATCCTCTTGTCCTCCTGAGGATCCCTTCTAAACATCATCTTGCCAACCTACTTCTGCAGTGCTCTGTCGAACTTCATACTGTCACAGCCCTCTATCACATGTAGAAGTAATAGTGACTTCTGAGAGGCCACATTCATCCCTGCATGCCAGCTCATCAGAATCATAGCCATGGTCTTGAATGAATCTTCCTCAATTTGATGGGCAGTGTGGCAGGCTATGATGAAAATGGGTATATATTCTTTGAAACTCAAGACGAAGTTCTCCCTAGGGGGCAAGTTTAAATTTCAGTACAAAAGCTCAGTTGTAGAAGATACATCACATTCTTTAGTTTAATTTAGAGTCTCCAATTTGCCACCTTATTTATAGGGAAATAAGTATAATAAGGGAAACCTATTTCTGTCAGTTTTGAAGCCCAGACAAACCAGGGAAGTCAGGAGGTCCTGATATCTTATATCTTTATCATTAGCCCGCTGTCATCATCATGGAGGCATCACACTTGTGTATCCATTCCTCTCTGAGGGCTTCCAAACTCCCTAGGGAGATTTAAGGGATCAAAGCATAATCCCTTACTTTTCCTCGCCCTCTATCCATCTCTCAATCCAAAGTCATGGGGAATATTTCTCTCTCTTCTTATATCTCTATCCAACTCCTCAATCCTTTCCCCAAATCTAAGCTTCCTCTCCTCTCTGTTTAGTAAAAGGGCTGGTGCACTGGGATGACCCAGAGCGATGGAATCGGGAGGGAGGTGGGAGGGGGCTTCTGGAAGGGGAACACATGTATACCCATGGCAGATTCATGTCAATGTATGGCAAAACCAACACAATAATGTAAAGAAAATAAATAAATAAAAGAGAAAAAATTAAAAAATAAAATAAAATAATCAGTTAAAAAAAGTCTCTCCAATGGATTTAGATTTTTGACAAACAAAATTTAGGAAAAGTATTATCTTTGAAACAGCATCTCTGAGTGTATTTCCTTCCCTTGAAAATAAGGCTTAATTCTTTTTGTCAAGAATAGGGGAAGAGGTATACCCCCTTTCCTTTCTTTAGAGCATTTACTTTAGATAAATTGTAATTGTACATTCTTTCTCTGTTTGTTTGAAATGTATGTAAATCTTTTTCTTTTTTTTTATTGTAACAAATTCAAGAAAGACTTTTTTCTTTACATTATTGTGTTGATTTTGCCATATGAATCTGCTATGGATTTACATGTGTTCCCCTTCCAGAACCCACCTCCCACCTCCCTCGCAATTCCATCCCTCTCAGTCATCCCAGTGCACCAGCCCTGAGCACCCTGTATCATGCATCAAACCTTGGTTGGTGATTCATTTCACATACGATCATTTACATGTTTCAGTGCCATTCTACCATATCATCCCACCCTCACCCTCTCCCATAGAGTCCAAAAGACTGTTCTATGCATCTGCGTCTCTTTTGCTATCTCACATACAGGGTGATCATTACCATCTTTCTAAATTCCATATATATGTGTTAGTATACTGTATTGCTATTTTTCCTTCTGACTTACTTCACCCTGTATAATAGGCTCCAGTTTCATACACCTCATTAGAACTGATTCAAATGTATTCTTTTTAATGGCTGAGTAATATTCCATTGTGTATATGTACCACAGCTCCCTTATCCATTCGTCTGCTGATGGACATCTAGGTTGCTTCCATATCCTGGCTATTGTAAACAATGCAGCGATGGACATTGGGGTACACGTGTCTCTTTCAATTCTGGTTTCCTCAGTGTATATGCCCAGCAGTGGGATTGCTGGGTCATATGGCAGGTCTATTTGCAGTTTTTTGAGGAACCTCCACACTGTTTTCCATAGTGGCTGTACTAGTTTGCATTCCCACCAACAGTGTAAGAGAGCTCCCTTTTCTCCACATCCTCTCCAGCATTTATTGGTTGTAGACTTTTGGATGGCAGCCATTCTGACTGGTGTGAAATGGTACCTCATTGTGGTTTTGATTTGCAATTCTCTGATAATGAGTGATGTTGAACATCTTTTCATGTGTTTGTTAGCCATTTCTATGCCTTCTTTGGAGAAGTGTCTGTTAAGTTCTTTGGCCCACTTTTTGATTGGGTCGTTTATTTTTCTGGAATTGAGCTGCAAGAGTTGCTTGTATATTTTTGAATTAATTGTTTGTCCTTTGCTTCGTTTGCTATTTTTTTCTCCCATTCTGAAGGCTGCCTTTTCATCTTGCTTTTATTTTCCTTTGTTGTGCAGAAGATTTTAATTTTAACTAGGTCCCATTTGTTTATTATTGCTTTTATTTCCAATAATCTGGGAGGTGGGTCAGAGAGGATCCTACTTTGGTTTATGTCAGAGAGTGTTTTGCCTATGTTTTCCTCTAGGAGTTTTATAGTTTCTGGTCTTATGTTTAGATCTTTTTGACTTGATTTTTGTGTATGGTGTTAGAAAGTGTTCTAGCTTCATTCTTTAACAAGTGGTTGACCAGTTTTCCCAGCACCACTTGTTAAAGAGATTGTCTTTTCTCCATTGTATATTCTTGCCTCCTTTGTCAAAGATAAGGTGTCCATAGATGCGTGGATTTATCTCTGGGCTTTCTATTTTGTTTCATTGATCTAAATTTCTATCTTTGTGCGAGTACCATACTGTCTCGATGACTTTGGCTTTGTAGTATAGCCTAAAGTCAGGCAGATTTATTCCTCTAGTTTCATTCTTCTTTCTCAAGATTGCTTTGGCTATTCGAGACTTTTTGTATTTCCATACAAATTTTGAAATTGTTTGTTCTAGTTCTCTGAAAAGGATGGCTGGTAGCTTGATAAGAATTGCATTGAATCTATAGATTGCTCTGGGTAGTATACTCATTTTCACTATATTGATTCTTCTGATTCATGAACAGGGTATATTTCTCCATCTATTTGTGTCCTCTTTGATTTCTTTCAAGAATGTTTTATAGTTTTCTATATATAGGTTTTTTGTTTCTTTAGCTGGATGTATTTTATTCTTTTAGCTCAAGTATTTTATTCTTTTTTTTTGATGGTGAATGGAATTGTTTCCTTACTTTCTCTTTCTGTTTTCTCATTGTTAGTGTATAGGAATGCCAGGGATTTCTGTGTGTTGATTTTATATCCTGCAACTTTACTATATTCACTGATTAGCTCTAGTAATTTTCTGGTGGAGTCTCTAGGGTTTTCTATGTAGAGGATTATATCATCTGCAAACAGAGAGAGTTTTACTTCTTTTTTAATTTGGATTACTTTTATAAGTTTAAAATTTAAAAAAAACAAGCAAAAATAAACTTTGCCAGCTTTCTCACCTTTTCCCTCAGTGATCTGGGAATCATCTTTTAGATTATAAGTATTAGTGTCAAGGAAGATAGCATCCCTGTCTCCAGATTTCTTTATCCTAACTTTAATTCATGCCTTGCTCCATATTGCAAAGCTATCTCTTATAAAGACATGAGAAATTTATTTTTTCTTTGAATAAGGCCAATTAATAATCACAGATTACACCCCAGTTTCATGGATTTAGGGTGAACTGTATGTGATAAAGTGTGCTGTTATGTCCTCTTACTTGAGGACTACTTTTGGTCATCCAGAGGACAGTATGTAACAGGTTTGAATCTACTTGGCTATAAGAGAAGGTAAGACTTGTGTCTTTGTAATCTCTTAGCATATAGCAGTCTAGCCTGTGATGTGCATCCCATTCTGGCTTGCTTTTGTTGTTATTATTCAGTCACGAAGTTGTGTACAACTTTTTGTGAGCCCATGGACTGTAGCACCCCAGGCTTCCCTGTCCTGCACTGTCTCCTGGAGCTTGTTCAAACTCATGTCCACTGAATTGGTAATGACATCGAAGCATCTCATCCTCTATCATCCCCTTCTCCTCTTGACCTCAGTCTTTTCCAGGATCAGGGTCTTTTCCAATACATCAGTTCTTTGCATCAGGTGGTCAAAGAATTGGAGCTTTAGCTTCAGCATCAGTCCTTCCAGTTTAGGGTTTATTTCCTTTAGGATTAACTGGTTTGATCTCCTTGAACTTGATAGAAATTTTGTCAGAGATTGTGTGATGTCTGTTAAAATCTATTTATTGTTTTTATTACCCAAATGGTCCCTCTTGAAATATGAATATTCTTACTTTTATCCAGGGAACAAGCTCCTCTGGAACTACCATTGCGTGTGACACAAATTCCAGTGGTAAGCATGTAACTACTGTAAGTGTAAGCAAACAAAACCAGAGCATCACATCTCTTGCTTTGATGACTTATTCATGGATGAATATGTGTGGCCCAATTGGGGCTTATGAGAGTCTTCAAGTACCAAAGAATTGATGCTTCTGAACTGAGGTGTTGAAGAAGACTCTTGAGAGTACAAGGACTCTTGGACTGCAAGGAGATTCAACCAGTCCATCCTAAAGGAGATCAATCCTGAATATTCATTGGAAGGACTGATGTTGAAGCTGAAACTCCAATATTTTGGCCACCTGATTGGAAGAATTGACTCATTTGAAAAGACCCTTATGCTGAGAAAGATTGAAGGTGGGAGGAGAAGGGGACGACAGAGGATGAGATGGTTGAATGACATCACTGACTCAATGGACATGAGTTCAAGTAAACTTCGGGTGTTGGTGATGGACAGGTAGGCCTGGTGTGCTGCAGTGCGTGGGTTCACAAAGACTCAGACACGACTCAGACAAAGACTCAGAACTGAACTGACTGAAGTATCACAGGATTGTGGAACTGTTTCATGGCTTAAACTCCTGCCCCTGACTAAAATGTGTTAATTGTTATTGGCAGTACCCCCCATGTGCCACATGGAAGTATGGGTCTTCCATGGTGGCTCAGATGGTAAAGCGTCTGCCTGCAATGTGAGAGACCCAGGTTTGATCCCTGGGTTGGGAAGATCCCCTGGAGAAGGAAGTGGCAACCCACTTCAGTACTCTTGCCTGAAAAATTCCATGGACAGAGGAGCCTGGTGTGCTACAGACAATGGGGTCACAAATAGTCGGACACTTTCTGTATCACCCAAGACACACATTTCCAACTAGCGGACATCTAGCCAAAGCTGTAATGATCCTACAATATTTTTCTTTTGTGTGTTTCATTGCCTCATAGCTTTCTGTGGGGACATAACTACATAAAATTTCCAGGCATGTTTCCTTATGGTACAGAGTGTGTCTGCTTTTCTACTTATAGTAATGGTATCATTTTTGAAACCCACTTAGCAAAACTTAAAACATTCTATGCTGAGTCTGTCCAATCTTTAAGTAAATTGATGCAATTATATCTGTCCAGGTCTTATGTGGTCATCTAGTACAGTTTACCTGGCCTCAGCAGAGTTTATCCCTCAAAATCTTCAACTGTTTGACTCCTTATCATATGCTTTCCTAAAGCACTTCTCAATAGTTTCCTGTATCTGGACTCCCACTGGAAATCACTCCAATTTGCTCTCTGAGATCTTTCCTAATGCTTTGTGTTAAGTTTCTTCTATATCTAATCACACTACCTAGTCTAGTAACAACCAAAATTTCCCCTGTCTTTCCTAGTCTCATCTTTAATAGCCCTTAGGCTTGGCTCTATATCATTTTCTCTTTTGTAACTGAAAAGTTTTTGTAGAAAGGTATTTTGAAGCTGTCTTAGTTCATGTTGCTCTAACAAAATACCACCTCTGTGGCTATGAACTGCTGGGTGGCTGGGTGGCTTGTGAACAACAGAAATGTAGTTCCCACAGTTCTGACTGACTGGGAGTCTGCTAGCAGGGTGCCAGCATGGTGGTGGCCTGAGAATCCTTTCCCAGGTTTTGAAAGGGGCCCAGGAGTTCTCAGGCCTCCTCTATAGGGAAGTAATTTCATTCATAAAGGCTCTATACTCACGACCTAAATGCATCCCAAACATCCCACTCATTTCCTAATTTCATCACACTGACTGCTAGAATTTTAACACACAAATATTCAGACCATAACAGAAACCATGTATATATCTCATTCTTCATTAAAATTTCAAAGTATTCATTTATTTATATCATGTATCATGTTATTGATTCTTCCTACATTCAAGTTATAATCCAAAATTATAATTATTTAAATACTCAAATTTCCCAAGTTTTGATCAGTCTAAGCTGCTTCAGTTCATTTCAGTTCAGCCGCTCAGTCTTGTCCAACTCTTTGCAACCCCATGGACTGCAACATGTCAGGCTTCTCTGTTCATCACCAACTTCTGGAACTTGCTCAAACTCATGTTCATTGAGTCAGTGATGACATCCAACCATCTCATCCTCTTCGTCCCCTTCTCCTCCTTCCTTCAATCTTTCCCAACATCAGGGTCTTTTCTAATGGGTTAGTTCTTCACATCAGGTGGCCAAAGTATTGGAGTTTCAGCTTCAACATCAGTCCTTCCAATGAAAACTCAGGACTGATTTCCTTTAGAATGGACAGGTTGGATCTCCTTGCAATCCAAGGGACTCTCAAGAGTCTTCTCCAACACCACAGTTCAAAAGCATCAGTTCTTCTGCACTCAGCTTTTTTTATAGTCCACCTCTCACACCCATACATGACTACTGGAAAAAGCATAGCTTTGACTAGATGGACCTTTGTTGGCAGAGTAATGTCTCTGCTTTTTAATATGTGTTCTAGTTTGGTCATAACTTTTCTTCTAAGGAGCAAGTGTCTTTTCATTTCGTGGTTTCAGTTATCATCTGCAGATATTTTGGAGTCCCCAAAAATAAAGTCCTGTCACTGTTTCCATTGCTGCTTCAAATCTTTGCAAATTGGCTTCTAAGTCATTTGATATGTCTCCACTTTTTTTTTAAAGCATTTGCTTACTTTCTGGTGCACTGTATTCCAGAACCATCTTGACTTTCCCTTTTCTAAAACAAGAATCAACCATTTCAACAATTATCCCTGGTTCCTTTAAGTGGAGGATAATATGAGAAACCAAGATATGAACATTCTATAGTCCCAACAGCTATTGGAGCATTGCCAATCTCAGGATCTCTTGGTGTATACGCACACACTTAAATATTGATTATATATCTTTATTTACATATCCACAGGTTCACACCAATATTGCAATTCCAATCCAACACTACAGAGTTTATTTTAAATTTTTTCTTTTCCACATTTTGACTGCCTTTTCTGGTCCCATTTTGTTTAATATATTTATTTATGTGATTGATCACTCCATATGGAACCAGTCTTTCATTACTGCTACCTCAATTCTAGATGCCTTCCTCACCTTTTGGGTTCCAGCACCCTGTGCCTAGCCAGCTTCTTGCATGAATGCCACTTATATCTCATTTAGGTACAATGCCTTAAGCCAGACTCTTGCTTGTGCCACCACCCTGCATGGAAACCACCCTGTCCCTCCTCATATTTCACACTGAAAGCACTGATACCATGCCCATTTTCCTCAAATTATTACAGCATGATGCTTCTAAAAAATCTCCATTTTAATTCAATGAAATGTTTTTACAGAATAATTGAAATTACTTACTACATGGCCCTTTATAGAAAAAGTTTTATGAACCCCTGCTTTACACAATAGAATGACTCCAAAAACAAATGACTTAACTGAGAAAAGTCTTTAACTACCTTTATCACTGAAGAATAAGAACCAGATATTTATGTTTAATGTCATCTAATTCACACAGTATTTCCAATATTATATCTCTGTATACTAATTATTTGGCTGCTTATATCTTTTTTAGAAGCCTTTCCCAGATGGTACAGTGCCTGCCAATACAGGAGATGTGGGTTCAGTCCTTGAGTTGGGAAGATCCCCTGGAGAAGGAAATGACAACCCTCTCCAGTATTCTTACCTTGAAAATTCCATAGACAGAGGAGCCTGATGGGCTATAGTCCATGAGGTTACAGAGAGTCTGGCACAACTTAACGATTAAGCACCCACGCACACATCCATTTTAGAAACTGTAAGAATAATTGAAATTATTCTGTAAAACCATTTCATTGAATTAAACTGTAGAAGCATAATGCTGTATTAACTTGAGGCTGAGGGAGAATTGGCCAGAGTTTTCTTGACTTGTTGTCTAAAACAATGCTCAGTGGTTCCCAAAGAGTGATTCCCAGAGCATTATCTTTGGCATCCCTTGAGAAGTTGATACACATGCAAATTCTTTCCCCAGACTGACCGGATCAAAACTCTGGCCATCTGTAGTTAGCAAACTCCCTAAGTGATTGATTCTGATGCTTCATCAATTTGCAAACTGCTGATTTAGATTCAAACAACAGCCTTTTAGCTAAGTGTTCTGTTAGATTCTGGAGATATAAAGATGAATAAAATCAATGCTTATCTGCTAATAACTTATAATTTATTAACAAATAATTTCTTGCCTGGAAATATTGCAGATTCACAGTTCACACTTAGAACATCTTACACAAATCTAGTACTCAGTCCATGTTACTGTGCTGTGTCTCCAAGGGCAGATATTTCCCTGAGGATAGCTCTTCTCTGATGGTAGTACTTTTCTTAGGGGTTTCCCTGGTGACTTAGTTGGTAAAGAATCCACCTGCAATGCAAGAGACCCCGGTTTGATTCTTGGTTCAGGAAGATACCCTGGAGAAGGGATAGCCTACTCACTCCAGCATTCTTGGGCTTCCCTGATGGCCTAGATGGTAAAGAATCTGCCTGCAATATGGGAGACCTCATTTCGATCCCTGGGTAGGGAAGATCCCCTGGAGGAGGGGACCACTCCAGTATTCTTGCCTGGTTAGGTAATATTTTTCCTGATTTCTTATTGGAAACCCCTCTCTTCTTTTCCTGTTTCTTTCTCCTCTTTCCTTTATCACAACTAGGATCATTTGACACCAGTGGACCTTCAGAATCCTCTGGATTCTGGGATCAATTCTGACTTCTGTCCTCTGGAACTTAAAGAACTGAAGCAAGTATTTGATTTTGCATCAATCTACAATTGCTCCTTTTCCCACCAACAAATGACCTAATAACCAAATTTCTTCTTGTACTAAAGCTCTGGTACCTGAATTGTTTTTCCCATGTCATTTCCTGAATTCTTTAACTTTACATGTGACCTATATGCCCTTGTCATTGCATCCTTTCTTTTTCCTTTTTATTTTTTTCAGTTCCCACCATTCCTGGCCAGTCATATCCCGAAGTCTGAACATCACATTTAGCTGAAATCCTTGCTGAAGGTAAGGAAAAAACCCTCAGCACCTGGGATAAGTGGGCAAACAAAATTGAACAATCATGAAAAGTTGCAGAATTTTAAGAGAGACCTGGATTCACTGGATATTTATTAACCCAGGTATGTAAAAAGGTTTAAACCAGGTACAATAGATGGTCTCCAGGTCCTTTGTCTCCAGACATTGATTGCTACCTTTCCTTATTTTTTCCTTTCACCTTTTTTTTCTACCTCCCCAGCCCCTAACCTTGACTAATTGAGCAAATGCAGGATTTGCAAAAAACAGTTCGTGGCAGTTATCAGTGTGATATTGTACAAATGCTCTTGAGCAAGAGGCATGAATACTGGGACAACTTCCAATTGCTCCAACCATAAGTCTTGCTACATTAGAGATGAAAACTTATGTGAGCTAAAACTCAAGGATATATATCTCTTTCTTTTCCTCACCCTATAAAAGTACAATCAAGTTGCAGCAATGAATAGGTGACTTATTTGATTTTCAGGTGCTTCCTGGTGTGAATCAGCTCAATAAAGTCTTTTATTTCTATTTGAGTTACTTAAATAATTTTTTTTCCTTGACAGGCATATACCAGTGTATGTAGGAAGAAAAGGATCAGCACTTTCCAAAATTAGTCTGAACATTTTAGTTTTAATTTAATGTTATATAATAAAGTTTGTAATGTATTAAACAATAAGCATTATGCTGTGAATTTTGAGAAGTATTTCCTAAATGATGCTGTCATGGCCACATTTCTTTCCCTTTTATTAGCACTGCTGGTTCACAGACTATATGCACTCAGTAGGAAGTCTGAGAGAGGACAAAGCTACAGTATACATAATCTGCCCACCAGCCACTTCAAAATGTTTATTCCCTGAAGTCAGCATGACATAGTCCATGTCACTCACTGGTTTTTAAGACCCTCTCATTTCCTACACTCTTCTTAGGATGTAATCAGCTTGCCACACTAAGTGTGATTTAAGGATTTAAAAATAAGCATGTCATATAATATTGCCTCTGAATGTAGGGCAACTTCTTCATCTGGTTCTCAATCAAAGAAACAGAGACCTGTTCCAGTGATGGGGAAGGAGATGGCAGTAATTTTGGCCTTATTAGCTTGCTTTAGAACTTAACTTTTGCCATAAGATGTAAGTCTACTGACTATCTGGTACTGAATGCTAGTTTATAGTCTCAGCATGCAGTAATGCCTAACAAACCCACTATTTGCCATATGCTGGACTTTTTAGTTTAGAAAGCTATATTCTTTTTTTTTAATTTCCTTTACTTTATTGTGTTGGTTTTGCCATACAATGACATGAAACTGCCATGGGTTTACATATGCTCCCCCTCCAGAACCCCGCTCCCTCCTCCCTCCCGATTCCCTCCCCCTGGGACATCTCGCAGGGATGCAAGGATTCTTCAATATTCACAAATCAATCAATGTAATACACTACATTAACAAATTGAAAAATAAAAACCACATGATTATCTCAATAGATGCAGAGAAAGCCTTTGACAAAATTCAATACCCATTTATGATAAAAACCCTCCAAAAAGCAGGAATAGAAAGAATATACCTCAACATAATAAAAGCTATATATGACAAACCCACAGCGAACATTATCCTCAATGGTGAAAAACTGAAAGTATTTCCCCTGAAGTCAGGAACAAGACAAGGGTGCCTACTCTCACCACTACTATTCAACATAGTTTTGGAAGTCTTGGCCACAGCAATCAGAGCAGATAAAGAAAT
>ML664060.1:2411553-2451176 GCA_007570785.1 Antilocapra americana | reverse complement strand
TAGACAAAGCAATCTTGAGAAAGAAGAATGAAACTGGAGGAATCAACCTACCTGACTTTAGGCTATACTACAAATCCACAGTCATTAAGGCAGTATGGTACTGGCACAAAGACAGAAATATAGATCAATGGAACAAAATAGAAAGCCCAGATATAAATCCACGCATCTATGGACACCTTATCTTTGACAAAGGAGGCAAGACTATACAATGGAGAAAAGACAATCTCTTTAACAAGTGGTGCTGGGAAAACTGGACAGCCACTTGTAAAAGAACGAAACTAGAACACTTTCTAACACCATACACAAAAATAAACTCAAAATGGATCAAAGATCTAATCATAAGACCAGAAACTATAAAACTCCTAGCGGAAAACATAGGCAAAACACTCTCCTACATTAACCAAAGCAGGATCCTCTATGACCCACCTCCCAGAATATCGGAAAGAGAAAGCTATATTCTTAAGTCAGACTTTATTTAGGCCTTGAACTTAGCCTGTGAATGTGTCCAAACATGGCTTGTAGATGTGAAATGCAGAGCCTATGAAATCTACACCTATTGTATTTTCCTTTTCTTAGTGACAACTGCAAGTATAGAATAAACGAAAATCTCCTTAGCTAAAAAAAACAGTTTGCACAGAATGCTAATCAACTGTTACTTTAAAAATAAAAAAAGATATGATTACCAAAAGTTAAGAAAATAAAACAATAATATCCTATATTTGGAAAGCATAGAGAAATCAGTATTCTCACATCATGTCATTGGACACAAAGATTGAAACTACTGTTTTTTGAGGACAATTTGATAGTATCAACAAGTCACATGCAGAAACCCTTTGATATGCCATTTCTATTTTTCTAATTTTTTCCTTCAGAAATGCTGATTCATGTGCTCAAAAATACATGAACAATAGATTTCTACTGCAGCATTGTTTATAACAGCAAAAATGTTGACAACAACATAAATGCTCAGATAGAGGAATAGCTAAATAAATTATGGCATATCCATCTACAACATCCACTGTTTCATGAAAAAATAAAATTAGACAGAACTATATATAGTGACAGATGTCCAAAAGATGTCCAAGAGACATAGTAAGTGAAAAAGCAAGATACAGTTAAGTGAAAATTTGTGCAGAATGCTGTACAATTTCCTCCCCAAACTGCTTATTTTCTATTACTACCTAAGTTTATCACTTTATTCCTAGGTTGTACAGAAATTACATTTGGATACTAATATTATTGTTCTGTGCCTCTCATGAGAATTAAAACAGCTGTTCAACTATAGGTCACTCTCCTTCTGTTTGTGACTGTATGTGTTACAGAAAAGCACCAAAATCTGACAAATTATGTCAAGCAATAGGATAGAAATCCAGATGTTGTCTTTTTGGGGAATGTAATTTAAAACTGAACTTCCTTAAAGAAAATAAACAAATTACAAAAATAACACATGATTTTTACCTCCTTAAATGAAACAGGTCAGAAATATATAGTTATAAGTGAGAACACACCTTTACCTTATCCCAAATCTAAATTCTCTCCAAACAAAATCCCTTAAAACATTCTGCCTTGGAATATTCCAGACCTCTTCTTAGGACCACTTACTTATACCTATATTTAGATAACTACAGTTTTCAGTAGATAACTGCAACTTTTGATAGTTTTAATACTGTTCATGGAGTTCTCAAGGCAAGGATATTGAAGTGGCTTGCCATTCTCTTCTCCAGTGGGCCACATTCTGTCATACCTCTCCACCATGACCCTTCCGTCTTTTCCACTGGTTGTGTACGGATGTGAGAGTTGGACAGTGAAAAAGGATGAGCACAGAAGAATTGATGCTTTTGAACTGTGGTGTTGGAAAAGACTCTTGAGAGTCCCTTGGACTGCAAGGAGATCCAACAAGTCCATCCTGAAGGAGATCAGTCCTGGGTGTTCATTGGAAGGACTGATGTTGAAGCTGAAACTCCAGTACTTTGGCACCTCATGGGAAGAGTTGACTCATTGGAAAAGACCCTGATGTTTGGAAGGATTGGGGGCAGGAGGAGAAGGGGAAGACTGAGGATGAGATGGTTGGATGGTATCACTGACTCGATGGACATTGGTTTGGGTGGACTCCAGGAGTTGTTGATGGTCAGGGAGGCCTGGCGTGCTGCGGTTCATGGGGTCACAAAGAGTTGGACTGAGAGACTGAACTGATACTGATACTTTGATAGTTTAAGTATTCTTGTTTATTTTTTAACAAAAATAACATTAAACCACATATGTTATTCTGCAGGGATTAATAAAAACTCTCCTCAGAATATTGCAGTTAGATAAGATCCACATGTTTTTCACCCTTGTGTCACTACTCCATATTCAAATTCTTGCAAAATGGCAGCTCAGTGAGTCACATGTTCTCCCCCTTTTCCAGGAGATAGCAAACCACCTTTATTGATCCTTCCACTAAGACTTCCAGAAATGATAGAGGGGTACTTTCCAAAAGAAAATTCGTATGTCAAAAGGTGGAAAAAAATGCTAAGTAGACAACAGCCATAGAAGGCTACATCTCTGTAGCAGACTTGCTCAATATACTATGGAGAACATACAAGCAAACAAATCTAGGCAATAAAAGAGAGGAAGCAACATACAATGTGTCATGGATGCAAAGATGAGGAAGCAACTAACTTTACCTGGAGTTTTGGAGAAATCTTAATGTAGTTTAAGTAATGATTAAAAATTCGCCAGTCCCAGTCAGTGAGTGGAATCCTAGTACTGAATCAGGAAAAAAGTGTATAATGGTCATCATGCAGAACTTATGCCTCCTTCAAAGTCCAAATCAATTCCCATAAATTGCTTGAAATGATCTGATTTTCCAACTACTTATTCTATGACAACCTCATTTAGAATTTCATCATATAATATATCACATTTTCCCTAAAACATTTCATATATATGTATCATGTTTTGATATTGAATGTAAGTAGTTATTTCATTTTTTACACCAACTAATTGAAATAATTTGAGACTTTTATTGTGTCTAGTCTCTATGTGATCTAAGACTTGGATTGCTTCTGGTCTTATTAATTTGACCTTTTCTTTTTGTGGATAAGACTACTTTGAGGGAAGGAACAAAGACCTGTCATATTAATTTAGTAACCCTCCAATATTTCACTGTCTTATGACCTGATTTTGTGCAAATATTAAATTGTCACTACAACTGGTAAGATTATAGCTTTTTCCCAAATTGCTAGGGGAGAGGTATTTGGTCACTGAAAATATCAGTGTCTCAACCCTAGTCTGATGAATTTTGCTTCAATAAGCTTTTCATTTCTGACCTAAGGAAATAATATTGTCACCTCTTATGTCCTTTGGGGCTTTTGAACAACTGTACATTGCTAGTGGAGAGATATTTGAAAGCTGGGATTGGGACAAGTGAATAGAAAGGAAAGGGTATATACAGAAGCCCAGTTTAGTTGTGTATCTCATGACCTGATCTCAGAAGAGTAGTAAGGTTAAAAGGCACTAATGAATCTTAGAGTGGATGGCAAACTTTTCCAAAGCATACTGCTTGATATCTGAAAGAATTTTATAGGGAAAAATAGTACTATAGATTATACATTTATAATTTTTAGAGTAATTGAATCTTTATAGTAGAGGAGTATTGTATGTTAGGGAGTGAGTGTTTGTTTCCTCCCCAAATTCATATGTTGAAGTGATAATCCTCAATACGATGGTATTTGCAGAGAGGTCTTTGAGAGGTAATTGGATTTAGATGAGGTGGAACCCTCAAGGTGCAGTGACTACCCTTACAAGAAGAGGCCAAGACCTCAGAGCTCTCCTCGTTCATGAGGACATTAGCAAGAAAGTAGCGAGCTGCAAGCCAGGAAGAGGGCCCTGACCAGGACCCAGGCATGCTGGTGCCCACATGTGGGAATTTTCGCCTCCAGAGCTGTGAGAAGTAAATGTCTGTTGTTTAAACCATACTGTCTATGGTATTTTTTTATAGCAACTCAAACTGACTAACATATCATACTAAGATATAAAATGTAAGCTTTTCTCATATAAAGTTACATTTCAAATCTTTGCCAATAGAGTCTGTATAGAAATATCAGGACTTTTGATTTCAGCTCCAATATGTAAAGAACTTGGAAGTTGTCACTACATCCTTATGACAAGAAAAAACTTAACATACTGAAAATCAATAAATTTTCTTGGAGCCATCACTGCATTGAGATCTCATGGCAAACTGCCATCCTGAAATCTGGAGGGACAAGGGGAATCTGAAGAGTCATAGACAACATTTCCTTACCTGAGCAAGCTTCTGAAGCTGTAAATGGAAACAATTAAATGGAAACTTTGACAAATGTCTATCTACAGACCGAGTGTGACCAGTCTGACAGGAAGAAACTGCTATGGGCCACAGTCTTATGGTTCCCGACACTTCTGTGGTTTTAATTCTCACCAAGTTGTGGTGATGTATTAATTTTCTAGGGCTGCCGTAACAAAATACTACAATGAAAATTCTTTTTGTTACAGTTATGGAGTCTATAAATCCAAACTTAAAAGTATCATTGGGTTGATTTCCTCTGAGACCTATTTCCTTGGCTTGCAGATGGCCACATTCTCACTGTGAACTCACAAGGGTCTTTACTCTGTGTGAGTGCACCCCTGATATCCCTTTGTGTGTGATATCCCTTTGAGATATCTCAAATCTCCTCTTCTTTTGAGAACACAAGTTGAATTGGATTAGAGTTCATCCTAATATCTAAGTTAACTACCCTGTTTAAGGTCTTATTTCCAAAGACAGTCACATTCTGAGGTACTGGGTATTAGGTCTTTAAGGTCAGTCACTCAGTCATGTCTGACTCTTTGTAACCCCATGAATCACAGCACAACAGCCCTACCTGTCCATCACCAGCTCCTGGATTCTACCAAAACCCATGGCCATCGAGTCGGTGATGCCATCCAACCATATCATCCTCTGTCGTCCCCTTTCTTCCTGCCCCAAATCCTTCTCAGCACCAGTGTCTTTTCTAATGAGTCAACTCTTCCCATGAGGTGGCCAAAGGATTGTAGTTTCAGCTTCAACATCAGTTCTCCCAATGAACACTCAGGACTGATCTCCTTTAGGATGGACTTGTTGGATCTCCTTGCAGTCCAAGGGACTCTCAAGAGTCCTCTCCAACACCACAGTTTGAAAGCATCAATTCTTCAGTGCTCAGCTATCTTCACCATCCAAATCTCACATCCATACAAGACTACTGGAAAAACCATAGGCTTGACTAGATGGACCTTTGTTGGAAAAGTACTGTTCTCCTTTTAAATATGCTGTCTAGGTTGGTCACAACTTGCCTTCCAAAGAGTAAGTGTCTTTTAATTTCATGGCTGCAGTCACCATCTGCAGTGATTTTGGAGCCGAAGAAAATAAAGTCTGGCACTGTTTCCACTGTTTCCCCATCTATTTCCCATGAAATGATGGGACCAGATGCCGTGATCTTAGTTTTCTGAATGTTGAGCTTTAAGCCAATTTTTTTCACTCTCCTCTTTCACTTTCATCAAGAAGCTTTTTAGTTCCTCTTCACTTTCTGCCATAAGGGTGGTGTTGTCTGCATATCTGAGGTTATTGATATTTCTCCCGGCAATCTTGATTCCAGCTTGTGCTTCTTCCAGCCAGCATTGCTCATGATGTACTCTGCTCTGCATATAAGTTAAATAAGCAGGGTGACAGTATACAGCCTTGACGTACTCCTTTTTCAACATTAGTGATTATGTGCTCTCTTTGGTGTTCATGAGTCATTAATATGCCACATTGTTGAGTACCTACTAATTTTTGCAAGTGAGAAACATATTTTGTTTTTAAAATAATTTGTTAAGGGAGTCAAGCAATGTAGTCACTTTTGATTTTTTCCCTATCTTATGGCTTGCAAGCAGAATGCATATTTTTTTCATTGCTGCTGCTGCTGCTAAGTCGCTTCAGTCATGTCTGACTCTGTGCAACCCCAGAGACGGCAGTCCACCAGGCTCCCCCATCCCTGGGATTCTCCAGGCAAGAAAACTGGAATGGGTTGCCATTTCCTTCTTCAATGCATGAAAATGAAAAGCGAAAATGAAGTCGCTCAGTCTTGTCCGACTCCTAGCGACCCCATGGACTGCAGCTTACAAGGCTCCTCCATCCATGGGATTTTCCAGGCAAGAGTATTGGAGTGGGGTGCCACTGCCTTCTCTGATTTTCTTTATTAAGTACATATTTATTAAGTACCATGTTGATTATATTCTGACTGCCTACCATTGTGCTCTATTAAGTTAGAAATGCAAAAGCTCTACAGAGTAGCCACAAAAATGTTCTAATTATATTAAACATAATAAAAGGTTGTTTTTTGATTAATTAGTTCTATTCAGTTATACAAGTAATGCAATTAGTTCTATTCAGTTATACAAGTAATGCATGGCAATAATAAAAATTAAAACAATGAAGAAAGGTATAAGGTGAAATGTGAGTCTTCTATTATGCCTTCCTGATATCTCCATCCTTCCTACCAGGAGATAAATGCTTATCATCGTCTTTCATAATCTTTTAGAAATTCTCTCTCTCACTCTCTCTAAAATATATAAATATATATGATATATATAAAAAATATATAAAATCATATATCACACACAGATACACCATTTCTAGTATAAAAATTAGACCTCATAATTTCCATATTTTCTGCATTAATTTTGCTTTTAATTTCTAAATCAGTATATGTGAAGTTTACCTCCTTCTTTTAAATGAATATACAGTGAGATACTAAGTAAAAATATGTTTAAGTCATATAGATTTCATGTAGAAATTGTATCTCTGACAAATACAGATAAGTAACTATAAAATGGGTGCATGTGCTAAGTGGCTTCAGTCATGACTGACTGTACAACTCTATGATCTATAGCCCACCAGGCTACTCTGTCCATGGGGAGTCTCCAGGCAAGAATAGAGGAGTGGTTTGCCATGCCCTCCTCTGGGGTATCTTCCTGACCAAGGGATCAAAACTGCGTCTCTTATATCTCCTATATTTTTGGGTGATGAGAATGCTATATCAAATAAAGAACCAGATACACTGCGGGAATTTTAAATTTTGTTTATTCACCTTAACAAATCCAGCCCTTTACTATACACAATGAGGAGGCTTTTATAAAAATATCCTGAAATTCTTTATTTAGATTAATATTCATGTAGAGCATTCACTGAGTACCACCTCTGAGCCAGAATCCATTCTACTTGCTTAATAAATATCATATTATCTAGCACTCAGCAAAGACATTGAAATCAAGAAAACTTGGATTTAATTCCCTAAGTGGTTTAACAGCTATATAGTTTGGGTTGTTGCTGCCTCTATTTCCTAACCTCAAAATGAGAATATTACTTACCCAATGGATTTATGACCTAATTAAATTTTAGACTATATGTAACTACCTTGAGGGTTGTTATGAAAATGAAATGAAATTAAATAATGTAATTTAATACATATAAAAGCACTCAGAACAGAGGCTAGTAAAGAATAAGTTCCATACAAGTTTACTAGAGAATAGTATACTATGTGTTTAGCATACTATCCATAGATCATTCAGCCAATAATATGAGGCACATATTATGGTAGAACTTATAGATTTAATAAGATATTCTTATTAATTGAAATTAGACAGAGTATTCATGGAATTTTACATTATTTGTATATTCCTTCATTGTTTAAATTATGAATATTATTTAAAGTGTGAATTAATTTATATTTTACCAATTTATTCATGCACATAATTAAAAAAATAAAAAAGCTTATAACAATAATATGTCTTAATCTGTCCCACTCCTCCCTGTCCCTTAGTTCTGCTCTTGAGAAGCAATCAATTCAATTATTGTAGCTATTTCAATTGGTATTAACTGCCATATTTATAAGTAATTACAAAAGCTGTTCTTTTTGAATTCATCAACTTCAGACATTATCTACCAACTATTGAAAACACATTATGATATTTGAAGATTTATCTTTTTATATTATAGTCCTCTCTACTTTCCCAAGACAATTTTCTCATGTGGTTATATCATAGTTTTTTGTTCTTGCTATTAAACCACTACAATTACCCCATTGGTATCTGCAGTGGGATTTCATTCTAGGACCATGCTCTCGCACCCATCAAGGAAACCAAAATTTGTTGATGCTCAAATCCTTTATGGGAAAAATGGTATAGTGTTTACAGTTAGCCTACACACATCCTCCTTTATACTTTAAATCCTCTCTAGGTTATTTATAATACCTAATATAAAGTAAATACTATGTAAATAGTTGGATGTACAATGCAAATTCTGTGTATACAGCTCCCATATTTTTGGAACTTTCTGGATGTTTTTGATGTACTCCTTTTCCTATTTGGAAACAGTCTGTTGTTCCATGTCCAGTTCTAACTGTTGCTTCCTGACATGCATACAGATTTCTCAAGAGTCAGGTCAGGTGGTCTGGTATTCCCATGTCTTTCAGAATTTTCCACAGTTTATTGGGATCCTCACAGTCATAGGCTTTGGTATAGTCAATAAAGCAGAAGTAGATGTTTTTCTGGAACTCTGTTGCTTTTTTGATGATCCAACGGATGTTGGCAATTTGACTTCTGGTTCCTCTGCTTTTCTAAACCCATCTTTAAAATCTGGAAGTTCATGGTTCACATACTGTTAAAGCCTGGCTTGAAAAATTTTGAGCATTACTTTACTAGCTTGTGAGATGAGTGCAATTGTGTGGTAGTTTTAGTATTCTTTGGCATTGATTCCAAATAAGAAAAGGAGTACGTCAAGGCTGTATATTGTCAGCCTGCTTATTTAACTTATATGCGGAGTACGTCATGAGAAATGCTGGGCTGGAAGAAGCACAAACTGGAATCAAGATTGCTGGGAGAAATATCCATAACCTCAGATATGCAGATGACACCACCCTTATGGCAGAAAGTGAAGAAGAACCAAAGATTCTCTTGATGAAAGTGAAAGAGGAGAGTGAAAAAGTTGTCCTTTTTTTTCTAATTAAGATCATGGCATCTGGTCCTATCACTTCATGGCAAATAGAAGGGGAAACAGTGGAAACAGTCACAGAAATTAGGTTTTTTGGCTTCAAAATCACTGCAGATGGTGACTGCAACCATGAAATTAAGAGACATGTACTCCCTGGCAGGAAAGTTATCACCAGCCTAGACAGCATATTAAAGAGCAGAGACATTACTTTGCCAACAAAGGTCCATCTAGTCAAGGCTATGGTTTTTCCAGTAGTCATATATGGATGTGAGAGTTGGACTAAAGAAAGCTGAGCTCTGAAGAATTGATGCTTTTGAATTATGGTGTTGGAGAAGAAGCTTGAGATTCCCTTGGACTGCAAGGAGATCCAACAAATCCATCCTAAAGAAATCAGTCCTGAATATTCATTGGAAGGTCTGATGCTGAAGCTGAAACTCCAATATTTTGGCCACCTGATGTGAAGAGCTGACTCATTTGAAAACACCCTGATGCTGGGAAAGATTGAGAGTGAGAGAAGAAGGGGATGACAGCAGATGAGATGGTTGAATGGCATCACCCACTTGATGGATATGAGTTTTAGTAAACTCCTGAAATTGGTGATAGACAGGGAGGCCTGGAGTGCTGCAGTCCATGGGGTTTCAAAGAGTCCACACAATGGAGTGACTGACCTGAACTTCACTGGACATTTTTTTAAAGTATTTTTGATCAGTGTTTATGTATAGGGAACCCTCAAAAACAGAAAGACAACTATATTCAAGCTTTGCTTTGGTAATGATGTAAATGTTATTTAATTCTTGAACCACATTTTCAACTGGCTTCCCTGGTGGCTCATTGTTAAAAAAAAATTACCAAGCAGGAGATACAGTTTCCATCCCTGAGTTAGGAAGATCACCTGGAGAAGGAAGCGGCAACCTGTTCTAGTGTTCTTGCCTGAGAAATCCCATGGACAGAGGAGCCTGGTGGACTACAGTCCATGGTGTGGCAGAAAAATTGTTCATGACTCAGTGACTAAACACCAACAACAATACTTTGATTATTGTTAATTAATTAGATTTGTGGACTCATACTTGGGTTTCAGTGCAGTTCAGGGCCCACCTCTTGAGCCCCTAGCTAAACAGAAACCCCTGCAGCTCAGTTCAGAGACGTTCTTTTCCCCTTTGGATTTGCACATCCAATAAGGAAATCAATGTTGAGGCTGAAACAGCAGGGGCTTTATTCAATGGCCAGAGAATACATAAGTGTGAACTTAGTTCACAAATCATCTTCTTGAGACAAGACTATCAACTTAAGATTTTCAAGGTTAGTGAGGTTATGTATTGGCTTTCTGGGAAAAGGCACAGTTCTTCCTGGGACTCAGGTGCCCCTTTTTCCCTGCCCTTATATGGTCCTTTGGCATCTGGTTTGGAAGCTGATTGACTTACGAAGGTGAGGATGGGCAGAGATCTTACTATTGTAGTGAGATAGTAATGAGCTGTAGGACAGCTTTTGTCCCACTTTTGGAGCTGAACCAGATTGCACCAGTTTTCTTGTGATTAGACAATTGTTCCTGCAATGGTAACACAGCTAGAGGATATGGTTAGTTTGGGAAGGGGCAAGAACATGATTCTGGACAATAGCCTTGGTAACACTGACTACATTTATTTTCTTTTAAAACATTTCATTTGTCCTGAAATTATTAATCTCCTTTTCTCCATCCTTGCATTGGCTTTTAAGTATCTCTTGCTCCCTTTTTCTCACAATGCTCCAATGTATCAGTAAAACATCTATTAATAATTTCCCCAAATGTCCTAAAACATCATATAACCCATAAATTTTTATTTTTTAAAAAAAAACTTAGAGATCATCCTCCAGAGGTGTCAGTTTCCCATTTTCTAACCTGGACTGGTTGTTTCTATATAGTCAAAGCTGTGGTTTTTCCAGTAGTCATGTACAGATGTGACAGTTGGACCATAAAAAGGTTGAATGCTGAAGAATTTATGCTTTCAAACTGTTGTGCTGGAGAAGACTCTTGAGAGTCCCTTGGACTGCAAGGCGGACCAAATCAGTCAGTCCTAAAAGAAACCAACCCTGAATATTCATTGGAAGGACTCATGCTGAAGCTGAAGTTCCAATACTTTGGCCACCTGATGTGAATAACTGACTCATGGAAAAGCCCCTGATGCTGAGAAAGATTGAAGGCGGGAGGAGAACGGGACGACAGAGGATAAGATGGTTGGATGGCATCACCGACTCAATGGACATGAGTTTGAGCAAAGTCCAGGTGATAGAAGAGGACAGAGAAGCCTGGTGTGCTGCAGTCCATGGGGTCACAAAGAGGCGGACACATCTTAATGACTGAATAACAACTCAGTCAGACACTGACTTACCTTGTAAGACTCTGCCACTAGATTTCAGACTCTCTGAAAGCAGGGCATTTTATATTTCTCTAATATGCTTGACATAATATGAGAATCTTAGAGAAACGTTATCTGGGAGGAAATTAGGAAGAAGAAAAAGAAAAAAAAAAACTACAGTAAACTCTTCGAGGACCAGGATAGAATTCTTTAGGTTTCCTACTATTAGAATGACATGTAGATAATCTTACTAGAAAAATCTTTTAAAATAATGTATTCCTCTTTGTGGGTAATACTAAGCAGTCACAAAATTAGCCTGAAGTCTATTGCATAGATTCATTTAGAATGAGTCTCCTTAATTCTTGATCTATGTGTTATAATTAAAATTAAAACATCTGCAGATACTTTCTATTGATGGTAATTTAGAATTTTTGATTTGGCCTTTTATAAAGGTGATGTGTTTAAAGTTAAATTGCCTAAAATACATTTTATGTTTCCTCCAATGACCTTTAAGAAATTCAGTTAAGCAATTAATGTTTATAATTAATGAAGTTAGTGATTTTAGCTCTTATGCAGCAGAATCTCTAAGAAAAGTCCTCATATCTAGCTAATAAGGAAAAAAAAGTTTCAATTTTCAGTATCTGCCTTCAGTTCCCATGGAAACAGTTCAGTAAAAGAAGTTTGAAATGTTAGATATTATTTAATATCTCATATTCTAATATTCATATAAATATTGCCAGAAGATATGTCATATCCATTCAAGTGTAAATTATCATGGGAGTTAAGCAATGGAATATATTAAGTTGAAAATCACTGTGGCCCATTGCTGTTGACACTGCTGGCCTGGAAAGAACTTCAATGAGAATCTCAAGGACTATCTCAAAAGAGTAATCAATACCTTTGGCAGAAAGTGTAGTGATTTTATTAGTGAGAATTCTTGAAATCACAATACAAGAATTCTGTTTTGTAGAAAAAGACTTAAGAATTTGAATTTTAAGGTTTTGAGAGGATGTCAATTTAAA
Organism: Antilocapra americana; assembly: GCA_007570785.1. NCBI lineage: Eukaryota > Metazoa > Chordata > Mammalia > Artiodactyla > Antilocapridae > Antilocapra > Antilocapra americana. The sequence goes on along the minus strand of ML664060.1, from coordinate 2,438,817 downwards.
AATGGCTTATATTTATTTACTTAGATTTATTTGAGGATCAATAAAATTGGATGGGTCCCAAATAAAAGAGGTTATTGGATTTGCATTATAATGAATAATTTCAAAATGAGAATCATAACAATAAATAGCAGTTTTTCACTTTCAAACAATTACATGTACTATTTGCCAATCTCAACTATTCAGCCTAAACATTTAGATTTTTCAGATTATCAGGAATTCTTATTTTGTAACTCTATACATCTTATAGATTAGAATACTGTTGCTGGATAAGACTTAGGAAATATTCATTTTCTTTCATATTTCTGTTTTTTTAATCTCAAAATATTAAAGGAATTTGCTGAACACCATGAAATCTATGTATCATACTTTCTTCTGCAGCATATTTACATTGATTGTCACATGCAATTTATAGTTACAGCAGTCCCCATGTTCCAGCAATACCTTAAATTCATATGTTTGCTTCTTTGTATGTCAGTCTTGTTAGTCTCTCAAGTCTCTGAGGCCAGGGGCCATGTCTTATTGGTTTTAAATTCATACTTTCCTGACCGACCTGAGATAGAGCTCAATGAGCTAATATTAACATGCTTTCCTCAGAGAAGTATATATGCATGTACTGGATATTTTAAATAGCTCTAGAAATAATTCTTTGCCAATATTTGAGTGTGTGGCACATGTTAAATTCTCAAATAGTCAACTAGCCTATTGCCACATACACAAAAATGCCCAAGTAGATTTTCTGTGAAAATGATGCATGACTGGCTTTTAAATAACTCAGAGGTTAAGAGTTGTTTGTTGAGTGTTAAAAAAAATCCATGTTACTACATTGTCTAAGAAAATGATAATTTCAAAATGTTTCCTTAAGCAAATATTGCTAAGTCTTTTCCAGTACAAAACACAGTGATTTACAAGCAAAGTAGTTACACTGACAAGATCTGATGGTACCCAGGACCCTTGCTGATCTCTGATTCATTGCTTGACCTTGTCACTAAACTTCTTCTTGTGCCTGTCAGTGCAGCTATAAAACTGCAAAAAGCCATCTCTCTTAGAAAAGCCTTCCTTATCTGAGCTGTTCTGAGATGTATGTATCTGAAGAATAAAAGTAATTGTAAAGAAAATGCCGTAAGCAATACTGTCAATCTCTGTAGTGAAAATTGCCCCAACACATATTGAAATCTTTGCCACAAAGAATTTTTTAAACATTTCAACTCTTCCACTCTCTATCCTATCCCCTTAGGGTAGAATTAATCCTCTTTTGTAGCATCAAACACCATGGAAACAAATCAAAGAAGCAAGCTGCCACAATTGCTAGCAATCCAAACTGCTTTACAGAAGCCACCACATCAAGGCAAGGAGCTGTGCCTTTTGTGAGTGCTAGGGTTTCCTCCTAGGGAGCAATGGCTAAGAGTGGCAGGGATATGGTGACATGGACTCATGAAATATTTATTGGTATGACTAAGATAAAATCAATTGAGTGGTACAACAGTGTGGTATCTAAAATAACCTCTTGTATGCAGATTCCTTTTATGTACAATTGAAATCAGTCTCTATATAATCTTATATTTTATCGATGGAACAAGACCCCTACCAAATTCCTTCCTAGCTTTTCCCTGAACCTGGAATTGACTGGATCATATTTTACTGATTACTGGCTAGCTTTCTGATTACTATTTGCCTTATTTGAATAAACTTTGTTTTCATTATATTATAAATATAAAGGGAGCAGGAAATAACTAGGGCAACTAGAAGTGGATTCTGTGCAATTAAGTCTCAGTTATTAATAGAACTTCTGCTCAATTCAGTGAAACTCAAGGGTGTTCTTAACTCACCTTACTCCTATTGTTATAAGAGTTCAAATACTGTTACCTCCACTTTCTTTTTCTATCTGCTGTTCTCCAGTATCTCACCTGTACATATTTCTAATTTCACTTATCTAACACATTCTCTTTCTACTAACTGAAGTGATATATTTCCCCTCTCCCATGCCAGAGATTTCCATTCTGCTTAAAAACCTGTCTAACAACTATTAAATAAATTCTGTGGTCTCATGAGATTCATTCAACTAAGCACCATAAGAATGTGAAAGTGAAAGTAAAATCGCTCAGAACTGGAGTGGGTTGCCATTTCCTTCTCCAGGGGATCTTTTCAGCCCAGGGATCGAACCCAGGTATCCTGCATTGCAGGCAGATGCTTTACCATCTGAGCCACCAGCACCATAAAGGGAATATTAAATACTCTTTCTAACTTTATCAAGGGTTTCCCATGTGCCTTGGTGGTAAAGACTCTGCCTGCAATGCAGGAATGTGGGTTTGATCCCTGGGCTAGTAAGATCCCCTGGAGAAAGAAATGGCAACTCACTTTACTATTCTTGCCTGGAGAGCCCATGGACAGAGGAATCTGGTGGGCTACAGTTCATGGGGTCGCAGAGAGTCAGACACGACTTAGTGACTAACCAACAACAACTCCTCACAAAGCAACATCCAACGTTTTCTGTTATCTCCCACTTCTGTAAGCCATTCAGTTGAAACTCTTATTCTGGGAAATTTCAAGGGTATCATTTCATTTCTTTCAATCTCATCCTATAGACAAGTTTTTGATAACTTTACAAATATTTTTTGATAAAATGAATTGCCTCAGCTCTCACTGTTTAAGATTTTAGTTTAGTGGGCATGATAAAACACCTTCTACCTGAACATTCTCACAATATATCACAATATGTGCTCATATTTTGAAGGTAAGATTATTCACATTTAGAGGCTGATTTTTTAGGTCATCATTGTTTAGAAACGAGAGTTGACATTAGCTATCTTTGTTATACATAGTGAAAAGAAATTGTGAAGCATGCTTGAATCATTCAGGCTCTTATTTCTTTTAGAAAAATGTCTTGTTTATTAAATTTTAAAATGTTCTTTTTAATGTCAACTAAAATTGAGAAATAAAAAAGTACTAAATAGGGGGAAATGTACCATTAAATTATTCTGAGAATACTTTAACTCCAAATATATGTTATGAATCACAAAAGTACAGAGTGAAAGTATGATTAGCACAAGGTATACTTTAACACCATGTGCATTTATTTTAAAAGGTAAGTAATTTTATGTCAGATGGTAAATATAGTCACTGAAATGGACTCTAGCCACTGAACATTTAGTAAAAAGACATAGAAGTACAGAAATATATTTTCCATTCATTTCAAAGTTTGTACACTTTACAAATCATTTGAACAATAAATCTATAGATATAAGGAAATTATTACTTGACCAAAGTATTTGAATTAAAATAGAATGTACCAACCATTATAACAGAATATTCTTTTATGGTTACATTTTTCATATTTCTATAGGGAACATGCTTTTTTTTTAAAGTTTTTCCTAAACCACTTAGTACAGTTCATTACATGTTGATTCAATGATGTAATTCTCTCCCTTTTTCCTGTTAATTTTCATTTTTGCTTTTGAGATTCAAAGGTCATCCTAAATGAGAAAAAAAATATAATGGCTTGGCAAACTCATTAAAACTCATTCCCTTCATCTGAATATTTTCCTGAATTAATTAATCTATTCATTGATCAAAGCTACACTGAGTGTGTTGTTATATTCAAGGTACTATTCAAGAACTGGCATAGCGATGAATAGAATACAAGACTTCTCAAAATATTCACAAGCTACTGGGGAAGCCACATAATCAGATCATTAAAATATCCTCAACAAAAATAATTATAAATAATCAATATGATCAGTTTTCATCAACTTTGTATAAACCAATCAAATCATTTTTCTTCTAGGTATCTACCATCCCATGTAAGCAGAAAGCCCATAATTTCTCCTTTGATCCCATTCCCCTTACTCCCATTTTAAAAAATATTTACTTATTTGTTTTTTAAATTTATTTTTGGTTGTACTGGGTCTTTGTTGCTGCACCTAGGCTTTCTCTAGTTGTGGCAAGGAAGGGCTACTCTCTAGTTGAGGTTCTCGGGCTTCTCACTGTGTTCGTTTTAGTATTAGCAGCATGTGGGCTTAGTTGCCCCATGACATGTAGGAGGTTCCTGGACCAGGGATTAAACCCACATCTCCTACACTGGCAGGTGATTTCTTAACCACTGGAACTCCAGGGAAGTCCATGTGATACATTTATAATGCTTATTTCTGTTTGTGATTTGTGCCTTTAAGGAAAATGTATTTGTGCAGAAATACATTTTCTGTTTTTTGTAAATATGTGGTAATAAATTTGTGAAGCTGAAATTAGCATTAACTCTGTAAATGTCTACTATCAAAATATTTTATTTATATTAAAATAGAAGTCTATAGAGCTTTCTAGAATGACATTCTTTCTTTGTAAGAACCAGATCATCAAAACTGTTGTTGTGGTAATAATTTTTGACTCTCTAGTGTGCCTGTGATATTGCCCTAGGTATTTGGAAAGAGGACACAGAAATTAATTAGAAAAGTCACATTCCTGTTCTTGCAACCTACATTTTTCCAGACAACATCAGTATAGATTCACTAAGAATAAAAGAAACAAGATTGAACAAGATGTGGACACACTGATTTCATTTCTTAGTGTCTAAAAGACTTACTGAGAATAACGAGGTTTTTAAGAAAGCATATTAACTATTTTAAGCCACAGTGGAGTTTCACAAGAAACAGCTGATGAAATTATGCCTTGAAATGCCTAACTTAGACCATTGTTTCACCATGTCTTCAAGTACTTATCAAATACTTACTATGTTACCAGCACTGGGAGTACAATGGCGGGAAAAGACAAGAAAAGACAAGGTTCTTGGTTACATGGAAGATTACATTGTAAAAGTGAAAACTGAAAATTAATAAATATATGCAAAGAATACTTTAAGATAATGTTATTACAAAGAAAACATACCTGACAATGAGTTAGTAATGGTGAGTGATAGCTTGAGTGTGAGTGAAACCATAAATTTGAAAACTCATAAAAAAACTGGAAACACATAATAAATAAGTACACTGTTTAGAATCAACATGCTAATATTCTACTTTGTTGATAAATAAAGACACCTTTTAAATTAAACATTATTTTATATCTACTAGCTTAGTAAAATGTTTAAAAATTGATCCTTACTCAGTGTTGGCAAGAAGTGAAACCAAGAATCCCCACAACGCTTTCAGCAGATGTCTCAGCAGAAACCTATAGAACAGGAGAGTGGGATGATATATTCAAGGTGCTAAAAGAAAAACTGCTAACCAAGAATACCTTACCCAGAAAAATTGTCCTTTAGAAATGAAGTTGAGATAAAGACTTTCCCAAATAAAACAGAAACTGATGGAGTTCCTTACTTCTAGACCTGCCTTACAAGAAATACTGAAAAGAGTTCTGCAAGCTGAAATGAAAGGATGCTAATTATTAACATAAAGCATATTAAAATATACAACATATTGCACTGGTAAGTATGTAGTCAAATTCATAATACTCTAATACTGTAATATGGTGGTGGTGGTATGTTAACCACTTAACATAAAGTGGTTATACACACTAATATAAAGGTTAATGGGCAAAGCATTGAAAGTAACTATAGCTAAAATAATTAGTTGAAAAATATACAATCTAAAAAGGTATAATTGTGACATAACAAAATAAAAGGGTGGGAGTAAAAGGAGAGATTAAAAATTTGAGTATGTTATCAGCTTAATATAATATAGTACTATATCTGTAAGACATTTTATGTAAGCCTCGTGGTAAACACAAAAGCAAATACCTACAGTTAACATACAAAAATAAAGATAAGTTAGGTAAAGTATATCACTATGGAAAATCAACACAAAGGAAGATAGCAAGAGAAGAAAGAAGGGGCAAAAGATAAATACAAAACAGCCAGAAAACAATAAGCTGGCATTAGTAAGTCCTTACCTATCAATGATTACTTTAAATGTAAATGTATTATATTCTCCAATCAAAAGTCATCGTGTCTGGGTAGAGAAATACAAACAAAGAAAAAAACCAACAAGACTCAGCTACTTGCTGCCTACAAGAAAGTCACTTAAGCTTTAAGGACAGGCATAGGCTCAAAATGAAAGAATGGGAAAAGATATTTCATGCAAATGGAAGTCATAAGAGAGCAGGGGTCAAACCCAGGTCTACTGCATTGTAGGCTGATTCTTTACCATCTGAGCCACCAGGAAAGCCCCCAGCATACTTATGTCAGACAAAATAGACTTTAACTCAAAAGCTATAACAAGAGACTAAGAAGGTCATTATATGATGTAAAAGGGTCAATTCATCAAAAGGATATAAAAGTTATGAGTAATACGTGCATAACTTCAGAGCACCTAAATATATTAAGCAAATACTAACAGATATGAGTACTTCCCTGGTGGCTCAGACCATAAAGCATCTATCTACAATATGGGAGACCCGGGTTCAGTCCCTGGGTTGGGAAGATCCTCTGAAGAAGGAAATGGCAACCCACTCCAGTACTCTTGCCTGGAAAATCCCATGGACAGAGGAGCCTGGTAGGCTACAGTCTGTGGGGGTCTCAAAGAGTCAGATATGACTAAATGATTAAACAGATATGAAGGGAGAAGTAAAAACAATACGATAATAATAGGAGACTTCAATAATCACCTTCTACAATGGACAGATCTTCCAGGCAGAAAATCAATAAGAAAATATCGAACTACAGCCAAACTCTAGTCTAAATGGAACTAACAGACATATACAGAAAATTCCATATACAAGCAGAAGAACATATATCCTGTACTCAAGTATACATGGAACATTCTTCAGGATAAATCATATGTCACAACACAAAATAAGTTGTAGGAAATTTAGAAAGCTGAAATCATACAAAGTGTCTTTTTCAAACAAGAATCAATACTAGGAGGAAAACTGGAAAATTCACAAATATATGAATATTAAACAACATACTCCTGAATATCCAGTGGATTGAAGAAAAAAATCAAAGAGAAATTTGAAAAAATATTAAACAAATGAAAATGAAAATATAATGCATTAACATGATGTAAAAATAGTACTAAATAGGAAGTTTTTGGCAATAAACACCTGCATTAAGAAAAAAGAAGGATCTCTACCAAACTATACGAGGCCCACAAGAAAAAAAAAAAGAAAAAAGAAGGATCTCAAATAAACAACCTAACTTTATACCTCAAGGAACTTTTTCTTCTTTTTATAAAGAAGAACAGACTAAGCACAGAGTTAGCATAAGAAAGGAAACAGCAAAGATCAGAGCAAAAATAAATGAAATAGAGACCAGAAAGGCAATGGAAAAAGATTTTTGAAATCCTGTCATTTGACAACATGGGTGGACCTTGAGCCTGTTATGCGAAGTGAAATAAATCAAATAGAGAAAGATAAATATTGTATGATCTCACTTATATATGAAGTCAGTCTTAAAAAGCTGAGCTCATAGAAACAGAAGAGAGTGGTGGTTGCCTAGGACTGGGGAGTGGGGGAAATGGGGAGCTGTTGGTCAAAGGGTGCAAACTTCCTGTTATAAGTAAGATGAATGTGTTCTAGAGCTCTAATATACAGCATGATCAATACAGTTAATATTAACCGTGCTGTATGATATATTAGAAGGGCTCTAGTTGTGGCTCAAATGGTAAAGAATCTGCCTGTAATGCAGGAGACCTAGTGGGGAAGATCCCCTGTAAAATGGAATGGGTACCTACTCCAATATTCTGGCCTGGAGAATAGCATGGACAGAGAAACCTGGTGGGCTACATTTCATGGGGTCACAAAGAGTCTGACACAACTGAGCAACTAACATTTTCACTTTCACTTCATGATATACTAGAAAGTTGCTAAGAGAGTAAACCTGAAATGTTTTCGCCCCAGCCATACACACACACAAAAGGTAATTTCAGGCAGAACTTGTTTTGCTGGGCTTCACTTTACCCCATGTCATAGATACTGTTTTTCTGTTTTTTTTTTTTTTAACAAATTGAGAGTTTATAACCTTGCATCAAGCAAGTCTATCAGCACCATTTTCCAACAGCATTTCATCACTTCATGTCTGTATGGTCACATTTTGGTACTGCTAGCAATAATTTAAACTTTTTCATTATTACATTTATTAGGGTGATGTGATCTTTATGTTACTATTGCAAAAAGATTACAACTCACTGAAGGTTCAGATGATGGTTAGCATTTTTATTTTAGCCATAAGGATTTTTAAAGTAGGATCTGTACAGTGTTTTTTAAGACATAATTCTATCACACACTAAATAGACTATAATATAATGTAAACATAGCTTTTATATGTACAGAGATACTAAAAATGTTGTGCAACTTGCTTTTTTATGATATTCACTTTATTATAGAGATCTGGAACTGAATCCACAATATATCCTAGCTATACAGGCAGGTGAGGTAATGGGGGTGTTAATTAACTCTTTTGTGTTAACTGTTTAGCAGTATGTACATTTATCAAATAGTCTTACTGTACACCTTGAAGGAAAGCAAAAGTGTTAGTCACGCAGTCATGTCTGACTCTTTGCAACCCTATGAACTATACAGCCCACCAGGCTCCTCTGCCATGAAATTCTCCAGGCAAGATTACTGGAGTGGGTTGCCATGTCCTTCTGTAGGGGATCTTTCTGAGCCAGGGATCTAATGTAGGTCTCCTACATTATAGGCAGATTCTTTACTGATTGAGCCACCAGGGAAGTCCATTGTGCACCTTAAACTTATATAATATTGTATGTCAATCATGTGTAATAAAACTGGAAAAAAGAAAGATTCAGTGAAGCTGGTATAGTTTTAGAGGTGGTAGTGGTATAAATTGATGTAACTTTTGGAAAGTAAATTAACAATATTAATTAAGTCATAGAATATGCATACCCTTTGACCCAGTAATTATATTACTAGAAATGTAATCTAAGTAAATAATCAAAAAACAAACAAAAAAGAAATGCTGTAGTTCCACCTGTGTAAATTACTACCTCATATTTTTCTCATAATAGGAAAAAAATGTATCTAATTGAGTTGTCTAACAAGAGGAAAATGGGTAAGCAAATTATAGTATATCTATACTGAATATTATGTAGTTATTAAATATGGTGATTAATAACATTTTGCACAAGCTCATAATCTAGATGATTTTAAATGTGAACTTAGTGACATTTTAATGGTATTTAATAGGTTCTACATTCAGAGCATGAAAATTATCTTCTCTTCCCTACCCCCATTTTAACCATCCATAAGCCCTGGTAGCTCAGTTGGTAAAGAATCCTCCTGCAATACAGGAGACCCAAGTTTTGATTCCTGGGTCAGGAAAATGCCCTGGAGAAGGGATAGGCTACCCGCTCCAGTATTTTTGGGCTTCTCGGTGGCTCAGATGGTAAAGAATCCACCTGCAATGTGGGAAACCTGGGTTTGATCCTTGGATTGGGAAGGTCCCCTGGAAGAGATATGGCCTGGAGAATCCTCATGGACAGAGGAGTCTGGCAGGCTACAGTCCATGGGGTCATGAAGAGTTGGACATGACTGAGCGATTAAGCACAGCAAGCACAACACAAACAACAGTTATCTCCCTCTGTTCCTTATAATGGCTAACAACACTGCCATTCACTCAGGCACCTATCCTAGAAACCTGAGAATTATTTTTAATTCCTCTGTCCTCATCATCCTCACTATCAAAGCAGTCATCTACATTTTCTGACATGCACATTTTTCTGTTCTGTCTACTTTGAATCAAGCCTTAATTGTCTTTCAACCAGATTTTTAAAATAGCTTCTTATTTTATTTGGGTTCTCAATCTAGATTTTCTTTCTTCAGATCTTGAAAACACTTATTGTCAATCATCGTCCCAAAGTATAAATCTGATTATACCATTACCTCATTCAAAATCTTTCAATGACTTCTCATCCCCTATAAAAAGTTTTCTTAGTACAGTATTCTAATTTTCACACAATTTGACCTGAATGCAGGAACATACTGGAGCTGGCTCATAACAGCTTGCAGGAGCCCATTCTGAGCATCTTTTTAAAAATTCTATCCTTCAAAACCAATTAAAATACTTTTCCTCTGAGTGTTTCAAGACACCCTCCCCAACTACCAAGCTGAAACATATCTTTCCCCTTGTCCTTCCAGAGAATAATCCTTGTCCTCCCAGAGAATAGTCCTTAGCCCTCTGATAAATACTGGTTTAATTGTTGGTCTTATTTGATGCTTAATTGTGTATGTTGCTACTTCCTTACAATTGTGTGAATATTTGTACAGCCTAGACAGTTTCATATTCATTCTGCTTTCCTCACAAGAACCCAACAGAATACATTGCACTATGGAAAGTGAATAATAATAATAATAATAATAACTAAAATGTAATGGACTGGAAAAAACATGACTCATGATCTTATCATGCAGCAGACACTTGAAGATCTTCTAAATGACAAAGGGAAGAATAATACAACAGCTGAAATCAAAACAAATATTCCCTTTTTAGACTGTATCCCTATCATTTTTTCCAAACCCCATGGTACAATATGATATTAAATATTTTTAGTGAGCTTTCTAAAGAATTCTGTATATCACAAAATATTTTTCATAGCAAATTGACAGTTATCCAGGCTCAAACAGTTATGCTCCCATTCCACTTTAGTTATTGTTGACATCTGCATGATATTTAGACAATTTAGAGTTACCATTATTCATTTTTCTACTCATTGTCTTTGTCAGTTGGTCAATCAGGATACCTCTCTTTTATTGCAGTGACAGTTTCAGAAGTACAGAAAATTGATTTATAAATAAGTTTCTAATACATTGGCCTTTGGATTCAACTGCTTTTTCCACTTGGGAGTATAAAGTCTGCAGTTTTTAATGGAAATTATTTTAATTACATTTATCTTATTGCAAAATCAATAGGTTCTCATTAACTAAAAAGCAAAGATGTGTATAAGCAAAAGGAAGCAGCAAAATGACTTACCATTTCATCTACCAGAGAGAAATACAGTTATATATCTTTCCTTTTGCATATATTTACTCATTCATTCAATCATCCATCAAATATTTATGTGCCAAGACCATTTCAATTGTCTTGGAAATAGACAATAGAACAAAATAGGCAAGGAACCTCCACTAATGAAAATTAAGCTCTAGAGATGAATACAAACAACAAATAGATTGAGCATATCTTTACAAATACTAGATAGCTTCTCAGAGTTAAATAGACTAGTGCAAGTAAAAGAATAGAAAGTAAGGTGATGGGGTGTTAGATTAGACATAGTAGTCATGGAAGGTCTGTCTGCGAAGGTGACATCAAAGTAGAGATCAAAATAAAAAGAGAGAAAGCAATGTGGATATCTGAGTGAAGGGCACTGGAGGCAGAGAATGTGCAAATGCATAAAAGTAGAGAGCAACTTGTTACATTTAAAGAAGGGTAAAAATGTCAAATGTGTTTGGAGCATAGTAAGTGAAAGCTCGGAAAGTGGAGCACAGAAAGTGACTTATTAATAAGAGACGAAGTCTGGAATATTCTTGGTAACAGAATATGTAGTGACCTATCTGCCATTTTAAGGATTTTGTATTGTATTTTAATTATTAAAATCAGAATAAATTATAAAAATTTAAATGGGCATGGAACATAATCTGAGATATATATCCAAAGGTGGAGGAAGGGTGAATTGAAAGCAGGGTGATGAACTGTCTCTGGACATCTTTTGAGGGCAGAGATGACAGAATTTGGTAACAGAGCATGGAGTATAAGTGAAAAGGAAGTCAAGGATCAATTCTAGGTTTGGGGCCAGAATAACAGGTTAAATGGAGTTGCTATTGGAAAACGAGCAGGCTTGAGTGAGAAAATCCTCAATTTTAATTTTGGACATGTGAAGTTTATGATTTTTATTAGACAACCAAATGAAAATGTTAAGTAGATAGTTGGATATAGAAATGCAGATTTAAGTGGATTGTTATTAGCTGGAAATAAAAATCTGAGAATCATAAGTGGAAGGATGAGATATAAAGTCATAAGACTTAGTGACTTCACCTAGAGAGGGGGAATAAACAGAAATGAGAAGATGTCCTGGGATGACCCTTAGAACACCCAATATTTAGATATCTAAAAGAAATAAAAAAAATAAGACAAGGGAGTGGCATTGAAATAGGAATAAACCAATGGATTTGATATCGTAGACACCAATGAAGAAAATATTTTAACAAAGGCGTGATCAACTCTATCAAAAGAACTTAGATTGGCAATTGGATTTGGCAATCATGGTACTTGGTGAAATTGTCAAAATCATTTGTATTAGTTTAGATTTTTGGCATGTTATAATTTAATGGGAAGGCTTCCCAGGGGGCACTAGTGGTAAAGAACCTGCCTGCCAATGCAGGAGACATAAGAGAAGTGATTTCCATCCCAGAGTCTAGAAGATCCCTTGGAGGAGGGCATGGCAACTCACTCCAGTATTCTTGTCTGGGAAATCCCATGGACAGAGGAGCCTGGTGAGCTATAGTCCATAGGGTTAGAAAGAGTCAGACATGACTAAGCAACTAAGCACACGATGAGAAAAATTACTTCCTTTCCTTGGGGTTGCAAAGACTCACAGCTTAAGTGAGTAAACAAGAACAAGAAATGTGCCATGTACTGTTCTGAGTACTGTGAGTGGGGCACATGTAAATAAGACAAAAGTCTTAATACAGGGAGCTCATTCTAAAGGGGAGACACAGATAATAAACTAAGTAAGTAAACTAAATAGTACATCAAATGGCAATAAGTGTTATTAAAAAAAACGAAATGGGAAAGGGGCATAGTGAATGCCAAGGTGGAAGAAAGGTTGTGATTTATTTTAAAAATTTTCCCCCAACTTTAGGTATAATTAGCAAGTAAAATTGTAATATATTTAAAGTGTACAGTGTGTTGTTTTGATGTACATTTGCATCATGAGAGGATTCCCACAATGTTTTTGTTCAGGGAAATGCTTAATATCTACTTTCTTAGCAAATGTCAGGTATACAATACAGTATTATGAACTAGTGTTGTAGGATGGTTAAGGAAAGCTCCTCTGATATGCAGAGAATTGAACAAAGACCTGGAAAGAGATGAAGTATTTGGACGAAGAATTTTCTGGCTAGAGGAAACAGCAAATGCTAACAGTCTGAGGAGGGAACATGCTGGACTTGTTCTAGAGAAGGTAGCGTAGTAATACTGAGGTCAGAGAGCAAGGGAGAGGCAAAGGCAGGAGATAAGGCAGATCTCCCTGGGCCTTTTAGGAAACTAGAAGATGGCAGGTCAGGACAGATAACATTGCCTTGTGAATGGCGCTTTGCCAGGAGCTGTGAGATAGTCCAGGTACTGACAGTGCTCACAGTACTGAGAGGTTGGGTCTTTTTACGGAACTCCAAATCCAATCTGACCCCTCCAGTGGCTGCAAGACTGCGAATTATCACAGCAACCATGATTTCTAGGCTGCCAGTTTGCATACCTACAGCAGAGCTCTGGAGAAGAGGATTGGAAGAGATCAAGTTAGAGTGCTACACACCTGCCATTTTTACTACAGGTCAGCAGTTTTTCTTATATAAACCCTCAGATTATTGCAAACCTTTGATTAATTTCCAGAGTTCAGAAAACATTGATTTTGACAGTTTTTCCAGTATTTTCATTGCTTTCATAGAGGAGCAGATTGTGGAGGTTCTTAGTCTACCATGCAGGAAGTTTTTACTTGTTCTTTAAGGTATACTTAGGATGGAGTGTTTTAATTGCCACCCATTTTAATGGACTTGTGTATTTATCTTTTCATCTCTTCATGCACTGACCCCATTATCAATGTGCAATGACTTCCCTTATCTATGGTAATATTCATTGTTCCAGTTTCTGTTTTCTCTGATATTAATATAACCTTTGCAGCTTTATTTTGATTTGTATTTGTATGGTATATTTATATTTATATATACCACTTTATATTTAAAGTGGATTCTTTTACGTGTAGGCATAAACCAGAGACACTGCAGTTTGGTTCCAGGTCATCACAATAAAGCAAATCTGCAGTAAAGCAAGTCACGTGATTTTTTCCAGTGCATATAAAATTATGTTTACACTATACTGTAGTCTATTAAATGTGCAATGGCATTGTGTCTTAAAAACAGTATGCAAACCTTAATTTAAAGCACTTTATTGCTAAAATTGCTGACCATTATCCGACACTTCAATGAGTCAGAATCTTTTTCTAGTAGTAACATCCAACATCACTGATCAGAGATGACCAAAGGAAATAAGATAATAATGAAAAAGTTGGGAACATTGTGAGATATAAAAAAATGTGACCTGGAGTAAAAAGAGATCAAAAGCTGTTAGAAAAATGGTACCGATAGAATTCCCTGATGCAGGATCACCAGAAACCTTCAGTTTGTAAAAAATGCAGTATATATTCACATATTAAAGTTGTTGATGTTCAGTCACAATGTCGTGTTTCTTTACACTGTCCACAGTGGTGGACTGCAGCACGCCAGACTTCCTTGTCCTTTACCATCTCCAAGGGTTTGCTCAAACTCACGTCCATTGAGTTGGTAATGCCATCCAGTCATCTCATTCTCTGTTGCCCCCTTCTCATCCTACCATCAGTTTTTTCCCAGGATCAGGGTCTTTTCCAATGAGTTGACTCTTCACATCAGGTGGCCAAAGTATTGGAGCTTCAGTCTCAGTGTAAGTCCTTCCAATGACTATTCAAGGTTGATTTCCTTTAGGATTGACTGGTTTAATCTCCCTGCTGTCCAAGGGACTCTCGGGAGTCTTTCAAACACCACAGTTCAAAAGCATCATCAATTCTTCGGCACTCAGGCTTCTTGGTGGTCCAACTCTCACATTCTTACATGACTACTGGAAAAATCATAGCTTTGACTATTCAGACCTTTCTCGGCAAAGTGATGTCTCTTCTATTTCATGTGCTGTCTAGGTTTCTCATAGCTTTTCTTCCAAGGAACAAGCATCTTTTAATTTTGGGGCTGTAGTCACCACCCTCAGTGATTTTTGGAGCCTAAGAAAATAATTTTTTCCTCATCTATTTGCCATGAACTGGTGGAACTGGATGCCATGATATTAGTTTTTTGAATGGTGAGTTTTAAGCCAGGTTTTTCACTCTCATCTTTCACCTTCATCAAGAGGTTCTTTAGTTTCTCTTTGCTTTCTGTCATTAGAGTGGTATCTGTATTATCTGAGGTTGCTGATATTTCTTCTGGCAGTCATGATTCCAGCTCATGGTTCATCCAACTCAGCATTTCACATGATATACTCTGCATAGAAGTTAAATAAGTGGAGTGGCAAGTACATTGCCTTGATGTACCCCCTTTCCAGTTTTGAACCAGTTCATTGTTCCATGTCTGGTTCCAACTGTTGCTTCTTGACGTGCATGCAGATTTCTCAGGAGGCAGGTAAGGTGGTCTGGTATTCCCATCTCTCTCTTTTTTAAAAATTTTATTTATTTATTTTTTATTAAATTTTCTTTACTTTATTGTGTTGGTTTGGCCATACAATGACATGAAACCACCATGGGTTTACATATGCTCCCCCTCCAGAACCCCCTCCCTCCTCCTTCCCAATTCCCTCCCCCTGGGTCATCCCGGTGCACCAGCCCCGAGCATCAACCCTGGGCTGGCGATTGATTTTACATATGATAATTAACACATTTCAATGCCATTCTCCCATATCATCCCACCCTTGCCCTCTTCCACGGAGTCCACGAGTCTGTTCTATACATCTGCGTTCCTTTTGCTGTCTCGCATGCAGGGTTCTCGTTACCATCTTTCTAGATTCCATATATATGCGTTAGTATACTGTATTTTTGTTTTTCCTTCTGGCTTATTTCACTCTGGATAATAGGCTCCAGTTCCGTCCACCTGAGTAGAACTGATTCAAATGAATTTTTAAGAATTTTCCACAGTGCATTTTGATCCATATAGTCAAAGGCTTTAGTGTAGTCAATGAAGCAGAAGTAGATTTTTTTCTGGAATTCCCTTGTTTTTTCTATGATCGAATGAATGTTGGCAATATGACATCTGATTCCTCTGCCTTTTCTAAATCCAGCTTGAATATCTGGAAGTACTCAGATCATGTACTGTGGAAGCCTAGCCTGGAGAATTTTGAACACTTCTTTGCTAGCATGTGAAATGAGTGCAATTGTTTGGTAGTTTGGACATTCCTTGGCATTGCCTTTCTTTGGGATTGAAATTAAAACTGACCATTTCCAGCCCTGTGGCCACTGCTGGATTTCAAAATTTAGTGGCATATTGAGTGCAGCACTAAGAGCATCATCTTTTAGGATTTGAAATGGCTCAGTTGGCCGTCAACCACTTCCACTAGTTTTGTCTATAGTGATTCTTCCTAAGGCCCAGTTGGCTTCACACTCCAGGATGTCTAGCTCTAGGTGAGTGACTGAGGGTAACCACACCATCATGGTTATCTGGGTCATTAAGACTTTTTTTGTATAGTTATTCTGTGTTTTCATGCCACCTCTTCTTAGTCTCATCTGCTTCTGTTATGTCCTTGCCCTTTCTGTTCTTTATTGTGCCCGTCTTTGCATGAAATGTTCCCTTGGTATCTCCATTACTCAGTAATGCAGCACAGTATAAAACAAGATAGGCCTGTAGCATGTGTTTATGTTTTATTTATTACATAATATAACAAACTGTCTTTTACTTGTAGTGTTTACATCATTTAAATTTAGCGTAGTTATCAAAAAGTTTGGGTTTCAGCCAACTATGTTGCTATATAGTTTCTCTTTGTATCATTTGCTCTTTATTCCATTTTCCACTTTCTGTGCTTTCCTTGGACAGATTTTTATGATTTTGTTTTCTGTCTACTGTTGCGTTTTTAGCTCCTCCTCTCTGCTTTTTTTCAATTCATATTTTGGTAGCTTTTAAAATACAACAGAACATTTAAACTTACTACTGTCTATCTTTAAGTATGTAACTTCAATATTGTGAAAAGACCTGAAAATAGTATATTTTCATTTTTTGTCATTTCTGTAGGACTTTGTAAAAATGCAAAAAAGTTATTTTATATTTAACACATATTTAGTACTTTTAGAGGTCTTCCTTTGTGTAGATTAAAAATTTTTGTCTATCATTTTTCTTTAGACTGAAGAACTTTCTTTAACATTTCATGCACTGCAAATACAATAGCATTGAATTCTATTGCTAAAAATGAGATGCTAGAAAAATTAAGACACTGAAAATGTCATTATTTTGTCTTCATTTTGAAACATATTATTGTTAAAGACTTTATTTTTCTGGGTTTCATAATCACTGAAGATGGTGATTGCAGCCATGAAATTAAAAGACACTCCTTGGAAGGAAAGTTATAACCAACCTAGACTGCATATTAAAAAGCAGAGAGATTACTTTGCCAACAAAGGTCTGTCTAGTCAAGGCTATGGTTTTTCCAGTGGTCATGTATGGATGTGAGAGTTGGACTATAAATTAAGCTGAGCACTGAAGAATTGATGCTTTTGAACTATGGTATTGGAGAAGACTCTTGAGAGTCCCTTGGACTGCAAGGAGATCCAACCAGTCCATCCTCAAGGAGATCAGTCCTGGGTGTTCATTGGAAGGACTGGTGTTGAAGCTGAAACTCCAGTTCTTTGGCCACCTGATGGGAAGAGCTGACTCATTGAAAAAGACCCTGATTCTGGAAAGGATTGGGGGCAGGAGGAGAAGGGGATGACAGAGAATGATATGGCTGGATGGCATAACTGACTCGATGGCCATGGGTTTGGGTGGACTCTGGGAGTTGGTGATGGACAGGGAGGCCTGGCGTGCTGCGGTTCATGGGGTCGCAAAGAGTCCGACACGACTGAGCAACTGAACTTAGCTGAACTGAACTGATTGTTAAAGAATTTTAGGTTGACCAATGTTTTTTTTTTTCTTTCAGTAGTTTTAAGACATTGCTCTATTTGCTCCTGTCATCATAATTTTGGTGAGAATTTTATTGTCATTTTTATCAATGTCCCTCTGTATATGATGAGTCATTTAGCTCTGACTGTTTTAAATTTTTCTCTTTTGCACTGTTTTTCAGTAATTTGATTATTGAAATGTAGTCAATAGTGTTCTTTGGTGTGACTGTCTTTAGGTTTATTTTCCTTGACATTTGTTTTATTTCTTAAATCTATGAGATTATAGTTTTCTTCAAATTGGGAAAATATCCAGGGATCATATCAATTTGTCTGACAGTTCACTGATGCTCTCTGCATATTTCTTTCATCTTTTTTTCCTATATGTGCCTCAATTTGGATAAATTTTTTATGTGCCTCAATTTCATATTTATCCAAATTCAGCATAGCAAGAAAATTGCTATGTCTTCAAAGCCATTGATATTTTCTTCTACAAAGTCTAACTTGCTAGTAATCACATTCAGTGTAGTTTCCATTTCAGGTATTTTCATCTTTACAAGTTTCATGAGACAGTTTTTTCTCTCTTCATCATGGTCCTGTTTCTTTCTACCCACTTGAATATATGAAGCATATATGCATATATACACGCACAGATACACATATACACACACAAGCACACACATATTAATTATTTTGACATATCTCTCTGCTAGTTCTATTGTTTCTGAATTTTGAATTTGTTTTTCTATTGATTAATATTTCCCTTGTGGCTCAGACAGTAAAGAATCTGCCTGGAAGTGCAGGAGACCAAGTTTGATCTCTGGGTCAGGAAGTTCCCCTGGAGAAGGAAATGGTAACCCACTCCAGTGTTCTTACCTGGAGAATTCCATGGACAGATGAGCCTGGCAGGCTGCACTCCTTGGGGTCACAAAGAGTTAGATACAACTGAAAGACTAACACATAAACACACTTGAATGCTTGGGGAATTTTATCTGTTTAAATACTGATTTGTTGTAAGTTTTAAACTGTGTTGAGTTTATTATGGATTGCAGTTTAGTTACTTAGAATCAGATTCTTTCAAGGCTTGCTTTCAATTTTGTTAAGTGTGGTTCATAGCATCTTTTAATCTAGAGCTAATCTAGCTTCACTACTAAGGTGATGCCATTCTGAGAATTTAACCCTATGACCCATGTATTATTAAGTTTTTCTTTTCTGATTTGTGGAAAGATGAACTATTCCTCATTGTGTGTGGACCTTAATAACTTGTCTCTTTACTTCTCTTTGTTTGTCCTGGTCAAGACCTCAGGTAATTTTCTTTCATGTGTAAGTATATCCAACTAACCTGGTGACTCAGATCATAAAGAATCTGTCTGCAATGCAGTAGACATGGGTTCGATCTGTGGTTGGGAAGATCCTCTGGAGAAGGAAACAGCAAAAAATTTCAGGATTCTTGCTTGGGAAATCCCATGGATAGAGGAGCCTGGCCACCTATAGTCCACAGGTTTGCAAAGAGTCAGATACAACTTAGCAACTAAACAACAACAACAGTACATAGATCACTACTCAGTCAAGACATTAAGGTTCTTATTGGCCTGTCTCCAGAATCCTTTCATTCTCTTTGTGCAGCTCCCTATTCTCCAGTGATATGTCCCCAAAACTGTCACCCCATTGGTCTTCCCAGGTTCTTAATTTATATCTTCTTAGATCAACAAGACTGCAGTCCCTGTTTGGGGTCCCCCTCCTAGAGATGTGGCCTAGAATCTGCTCCTAGGAAATAAAATGGTGAAATAATAGTATTACCTTGTTGACCTCTTGTTGGGGATCACATTCCTGACTGTCTGTGGTCCCATGCCAGTAAAGTTTTGTTTCATTTTTTTCTCTTTTAATATTGCGTAAAATAAGAGGATCAATCTGATTCTTGTTAGTGCATTTTGACTGACACTTATTTTGAAATCATCTCTCTGGCTGCTGTGTTGAGAATAGACTAAAGGGAAGAAAGAGTGCAACAGGGAGAACAATCAGGAGGCTGTTATGTAGAAGTCCAGACTAGAGAAGATAATGGCTTAGATATGGGTGGCAGAGGTGAAGGTTGAAAGTACTAGTCATAAACTGGATATCCTTTAAATGTAGAGATTATAGGATTTCCTTACTGAGTGAGTGTGAGTTGTGAAAGACAGAGAGGAACCAAGAATAGTTAAAATATTTCTTTAATATTTATTTTCTGATTTACTTCATGATTATTAATTTACTTGAATTTTCTAGCTCTTTTTAACTAGTCACTTATTTTTTTAGAAAATTGTCCATTTGACTGGAATTTTTAAATGTATTAGGATAGAGGTATGAAATATTTTTTACTTCCTTAAATCTCTAACTCTGTAATTATACTCACTCTTTCATTTCTAAAAATGTATAATGGTTTTTTCTTTCTCTTATTCTCAACTGGATTTCCAGGGCTGTGACTCTTTTAACTCACATCTGTTATACAGTGTGTAAAAGTTATTAACTACAATAGAACGAGGAGTCCACAACACGATGTTGAAAATTCCTTCAGAGTTATATAGAGAGTAAAAGTATGTCCTATGAATTTATAGATTCATTCTAGAAATATTTTTGACTTGGCTCTATATCCAGACTTTTGGAATAGAAAAGAAGAAGAATAAAAATCTTAACTTGCATGACATTTCATAGTTTATACAATGAACAGTCACATTATTTTCCTTGAGTATCTTAACAACACCATGAAAACCATATTTTACAGAGTAGAAACTTATACTCAGAATGGTAAATTCCTTTGTGATGATATATCTAGTAAATGGCAAAACCTATAATATTTTTTCTGCCAATAGCCTTCTGCTTTTTGTGTAAAGGAGTATGTATATGCTGATTTGTGTGTGTATATATAGATGTTTATAGTTATTTATAGTTTTCTTGTGTTTTGCCATTAAAATATGGACTGGGATTATGTTTCATAGAATCACAGTAAGGAGGATAATAAAATATCTCTGATGCTGTATAAAATAATTTTCATCTATTAGGCTGTTCGGAAATTTCTACTCTTTATTTTTTTAATTATCTATTATAAAATCTTTTTTGAAAGGTTTCTAATTAAGTATAATGAAACTATTTGTTACAAAGTTGGAGTAATTTGAAATAATTATCTAAGCCATTGTACATCTCTGCTTTATATGTTTATTTCCCCATGGATCTGAATGGGAATATTTGTGAGTGAAATGAAAAGAACACAAATTATTTTGAAGCATATTGGAGTAAAATTTGATTCTAATGACAGAGAATAGTGAGAAAGAAGAGAAGGAAAGACATACTTGATTTTATCAGGTTCCTATGTACATTTATTCTTATTGAGTACTGGGAAATGTTAATCTTAGAACATGACATGGTAGCATGCATCCACAGATGCGGTAGTAAGTCAAAATTAGAAAGACTCATTTTTAAAAACTATCTTTTAAAATGATAGCAGTCTTGTATTCTAAGGCACACTTTGGTTTCCATGCTTGTGTTCAGGTTGTTGCAGTTTAGAGTTGCCACATGTGACTAATGCCGGGAGCCATCAGGATGCCCCCTTGTTCGGATGACAAGGTCACGAGACTAAGAAAGTATTTGCAAAGCTGACTTTCTTTATTGGGGCATCCTGGGCAAGCCCCACCCTGGTATTTTTCTTGGAAGTTCTGTCCATGCTCGGAACATTGGCTCATCTCAGTAGGTCAGTCACAGTTGGAAAGAATTCGTCCTGAGATAATCCCCCCAGGCCACCAGAGGATCCGGGAAGGTGGATCACCTTCCCCTGGGGCTAAGGAGGAATGAAAGGGACATTTAAATAGGTTACTACTCCTACTAATTACTGGGGAGTTTACCAAGAGTTCTCTGGGGGTCATGGCAAGGCCACCACCAGAAAGGCTCGTACTTGGGTCACCTTTCCACCTTCCACTCCCCTGACCACTCCACAGAGGAGGCTCGCTTCCTTGAAGAAATCAGGCTCGACTGAGACTTAGGAATGCTCATAATTGTAGCCAGCATAGTTGGAGATATTCATTGCTTTAGGATAATGTAGACATAGGAATTCATTATAGTAGTTATAAGGTTAATAGGGTTTAATTGCTAAAGCAGTGCTGTTTGACTGTCTCTTAGTTCTCTTTCCTGTCTCTAAACTGTCTCTTTGTCCTCTTTCCTCTTCTCGTAAGAACTTGAGTAGGTTTACTAGAATAAACAGTCTCAAGCTTAAGCCCTTCCCTCTAGCTTCTACATAGTTGTACCTGATAAGAGAAATGTAACCTTTATACTTAGGTTGATGTACTTATCTTGATTGAATGAAGTATACTGAAGACATTCAAATGGTAAACATGCTATTGTTAAATCTAATTACATAAAAATCTGACTTCTGCAAAGGGAATGTTTCATGATAGTTTGGGGAATGAACTCAATGATAAGGTTGCTATGGGAGGTAGAAAACAAAAAATTGTATAGAATGATAGGTGATGTAATGATGTAATGGGGATGTCTTTTGGCTATAAAAACTGTAAACCAACAACAATAAAGAGAGAGACTGCTCCATCACCACACGTCGACTCAGCTCAGTTCTTCTTCCGCCGACGCCACCCATCCCTCAAGACCCCTGGACCCCGACGAGGCTGGACCCCGGCAGACTAATTCAATAGAAATTTTAATTTATGAAAAATTGCTCTCTACCAGACAGATAGTGCTCCCTTTTCAGCCATCTCATAGAGAATTTTTATGCTATCATAAGGTATCAAACAATAAAATCATTTTATTGTATTCTGGAAAAAGAAACATCAAACACTTGAATCTGTGAGTCAGAGAATGCAGTTTGCAGAGAATAAAGCATTGTACAGCATTTTAAAAATAAAGAAAATAAAACATTTTAAATTCTGATATATTCTCTTTGCCAATCTAAGACTATTTCCAAAAGTAAAGCACCAGATTCTCATCTCACATTGTGCCATGTACATCTGGTTATGTTTAGTTAACATGAAGAGAACGAAGTGACCTAAAATTCTTTGTATTTCAGAGAGATCATTGAGGTCCTCTTAATTGAAAATCTTTGCTTGCTTTGTTTATAACTCCCCAGGACAGTATATAAGACTCACTCACTTGTACATTCAGTAGCTAGAAGCCAGTATATTATATGAACCAGCAAGGACAGGTTGGTTTACATTGTGATAAGCATCAGGCCACATTAACTATTCTCACTGAAATGACTACATTAGACCAATAATAGGGAATAGTTGACCTCATTAGCAACGTGTCACAGCTAGAGTGATGGTGATAGGTGACAGTTCTCACAAACATTTGACATTTGATTAGACAAATTTCAATTATAAACATATTCTTAGAAACACACACACACACATTACTTTTAAAAAATCCAAATTTACTGAGCTCCATGTGTAATTTTTGCCAATAACTCTACCAGCTGGCCTGTGGGAGATGTTTGCAAAAAATGTTTACGTTTCCCTTATGTCCCCTCCAAACTTTTGTTTTCACCACAATAATGAAAGGAACAAATGTTCACATTTTCCAAAGGTTTACCATTTAAAAAAAAAAAAACCCACAAAAGCTCATCTGAAATAAATGAGTGTTCACTTGCTGGTAGGCAGCCAAATACAAACAGATGTTTAACTTTTGTGAATTAACTTTTTTGTTTGTTTGTTTCTGGGCTTGATACTACTTAGAAGCATGCGTTCTGTTTTTAGACAAAGATTGAGTCTTGGCATCAGAATACTGTGTCATGAAAGGAATGATTAAGGAGCCATATCCTGACTTATCTTAAAGGTAGTGCACTTCATGATTTTTGAGAGTTTAAGAACAAAATTCTGTGTCCTTCCAAGTAATTGTAGAAAGAGCAGCCCTAGACAGAAGGCCTAGACTCTACCCCTTTGCCACTAACACCTTATGTGACATTGAGTAATGATCTTCCCTCTCTAAATCTTAGTTTCCTGTGTGTATTATTTTATGTAAATCTAAAGCCTCCATTTGTGTCTTAATCCTCATGGGGAAAATATTAATTTCTTAAAATTAATTAGAAGTAAAATCTTAATACATGAATTCATCTTTATTCTCTTTATCAATATATGCAACAACTTTATTTGCATGGTTTGCAAGAAGTTTTTAAAAAGTCCCAGTGAGAGAGATGATGCCCCTGGGAAAAGGAGGCAGCTCAAGTGCTATAAGCAGAGGCTTTGGAGCTAGACTGCTGGGTGCAAATCGCAGTCTCTTCTACTTTCCAGCTGTGTGAGCAGAGGAAGTCCCTTAAATCCTCTGGAAGCTCAGGACATTTCAGTTTCTTCATCTGTAACTTGAATATAGTGATAGTACCTACTGCATATGGTGGTTGTAAGAGTTAGAGGAGGGAATAGTTACTACAAGTAATAATTTCTTAGAAGAGGTAGCTCTAATTTCTCTGCAATACTATCTGATATGCCAAGAAATTAGAAATCACATAGAGAATTATGAGGAAAAGATATGCTTCAAAGTTAGTGATAAGAAGTGCAGTCATGTTAGGTCCACTATCATCCAACAATACTATTTTTCTACCATCATCTAATGGCTTTCCCTGGTGGTTCAGAGGTAAAGAATTCACCTGCCAATGCAGTAGACATAGGAGATGCGGGTTTCATCCCTGGGTAGGGAAGATCCACAGGAGTAGGAAATGGCAACCTACTCCAGTATTCTTGCTTGAGAAATCCCATGGACAGAGGAACTTGGCAGGCTATAGTCCATGGGGTCGCAAAGAGTCAGATGCAAATGTGCACGCACACACACACACACATTAGATATATAGATGTATCTCCTAGGGAAGATCCCCTGGAGAAGGAAAAGGCTACCCACTCCAGTATTCCGGTCTGGAGAATTCCATGTACTGTATATAGTTCATGGGGTCATAAAAAGACACGACTGAGCAACTTTCACTTCACCCCCAGTGGTTCTCTTCCTATGGCAAGCCTTGACTAATACAGAGGCCTAGACTGTTATCACAACTGTCCTCCTGGCACAGACATTGCTTTCTCTACTAAAAAAATAAAATAGAGAGGGCAAGAGAGAAACAATGGATAACATACAGATCTATTTTCAGCTGGTGTTGAATTGATTGCAGCAATGCGCTTTATTCAAAGATGGGGTAAAGGCTGGCAGCCTTTGCTGAAGCCCTTCCCTTTTTCCGGGTACCTAGAAGAGAGATGCATATAATCTTGCTCATGTTTCTTTTGCTTTCAATTACTTTGTAAGAGAGGTAAAAAGGAAAATTCATCCTGGCATTTTATTCATTTCTCTGTAACTTATTTAAACATTATTTTATAGATTTGGTGCCTTATTTTACTAACCTTTTTTTTTGTCTTGACATCAAGTAGACTATATGGATCTTACCTTGTCTTCCTCTTGTGCCTGAGCCCTGAGAATCCAGACAGTATTCAACATAAATCTTCTAATTGTGAATGCCTCCTAGAAGGCAGGAGAGTCACCAGGCATGTCGGTATTGCCATTTCTTTCACTGCACATACTGACCCACTATAGGCTCAGTTCTCACATAATTGGGAATAGTCTGTATGGTTTGTTGTATACTGTACCTATAGATTAGCTGTCAGGCCTTTCAAGGGAGAGTTCTCTTCAATTTTGACATAAACTGATATAGAAAATGTAAATCTCAGTCCAAGCATTCAAGTATGTAAGAAAAATTACCTTTCTTATTCCTCTCAAATCAACTCATTGCTGACATTGAGGCCATGCACTTCTGGATTGTTATAAAATTCCATCTCAATTATTATTGCTCTCCCCTTGTCAGAATAATAGGAGACTCCGCACAACCTCAGAGTTTTCTGAGAAAATATTTATAACCACCACTACCACAACAATTCACAAATATATAAAAATTAATTTGTGCCAAGAAATGTTGCGTGTGGTTTATATATTAGTATGAAGGGTTTTAACTCAGGTCTGTTACACTATGTTAGGGGCTGAGATGCGCCCCCTTCCCCTGCAAATTCCTATGTTGATACCCTAACCTCTAGATACTTCAAATGTAATATATTTGGAGATAAGGGCTCTAAAGTTAGTTAAGGTAAAATGAGCTCATAAAACTGGGCCCTACTCCAACATGACTTGTGTCCTTATAATAAGAAGAGATTAGGACACAGACACATATATGGAAGACCACGCAAAGACTCACATAGAAGATGGCCATCAACACACCAAGGACAGAGGCCTCAGAAGAAACCAAACTTACTAACACCTTGACCAGGACTTCTAGTCTCCAGAACTGTGAGAAATAACGTTCTGTGGCTTCAGCTCCACAGTCTGTGGTATTCTGTAATAGCAGCCCCAGCAAACATGCTCCAAAGCCTATGACCTTTCATTTATTATTCTTAATCCTTTTCTCACTCCTCCTCGTTTATATATTAAAAAAACCTCCTTATAATTTATAAATTCAAAGAGATTTTTTTCATTATTTTTAAAAATAAAGTCTTTATTTTGAAATAATTTTAGATTTACAGAAAATAATACACAAATCAGTACAGTTTCCTTATACCATGCACCCCTCATGTTAATATCTTACATTATTCTAGTGCATTTGTAAAAACTAAGAAACCAACATTATTACTAATTAAACTTCCAGAAGTCATTTGTATTTCACCAGTTTTTCCACTAATGCCCTTTTTCTTTTTTTATATTCCAGGATTCAATCAAGGATAGCATATTTCTTTTAGTCGTCATATTTCCTTAGGCTGCTCTTGGCTGTGATAGTTTCTCAGCCTTTCCTTACTTTTCTTGATATTGACAGTTTTTTTAAAAGGACTGGTCAAGTATTTTTAGAATGTTCCTCAGTTGGAATTTGTCTAATTATTTTCTTATTATTAGACAGAAGTTGGTGGTTTTCAGAGGAATACCTCAAAGTTAAAATGGTCTTTCTATCACATCATATCAAGGGGTGCAATGTATCAACATGACTCATCACTGGTGATGTTATCCTTGATCACTTGCTCAAGATAGTTGCAATGGACTGAAGGTTTGCCCCTCCACAAAATTCCTGTGTTGAAACACAGAAGAGGGCTCTCACCAGAACCCAACCACATTTGAACTCTATTTTTGGACTCCTAACCTCCAGAACTGTGAGAAATAGAGTTCTGTCATTTGTAAGTCAACTCTCTTACTATTGTTCTTATTATAGCAACCCAAACTGAGTAAGACAGAAACGTTGCTAGGTTTCTCCACTGTAATGTTACCATTTTCCCTTTTTTGTACTCTGTTCTTTGAAAGATCATCACTGAATCCAGCTCACACTCAATACGGATTGGGGAATAAACTTCACCTCCATAGACCCAACCACTGATGCTGTATAACAAATCTGGGAAGACCTACATGGCCTTCTAGAACTAACACACACACACACACACACACACACACACACACACACACACACACACACACA
>ML664060.1:2369508-2411543 GCA_007570785.1 Antilocapra americana | reverse complement strand
ACACACACACACACACACACACACACACACACACACACACACACACATACAGATGTCCTTTTCATCATAGGGGATTGGAATGCAAAGGTAGGAAATCAAGGGATAACTGGAGTAACAGGCAACTTTGGTCTTGGAATACAAAATGAAGCAGGGCAAAGGCTAACAGAGTTTTGCCAAGAGAACACACTGGTCGTACATAGCAAACACCCTCTTCCAACCACAAAAGAGATGACTCTACACATGGACATCACAAGATGGCCAATATCGAAATCAGATTGATTATATTATTTGTAGCCAGAGATAGAGAAGCTCTATACAGTCAGAAAAATCAAGACCTCGAACTGACTGTGGCTAGATCATGAGGTCCTTATTGAAAAACTCAGACTTAAATTGAAGAAATCAGGGAAAACCACTAGCCCATTCAAGTATGACCTAAATAAAACCCTTTATGATTATACTGTGTAAGTGACAAATAAATTCAAGAGATTAGATCTTATAAAGTGCCTGAAAAGCTATGGACAGGAGTTCATAACCATTGTACAGCAGGCAGTGACCAAAACCATCCTAAAGAAAAAGAATTGCAAGAAGGTACAATGGTTGTCTGAGGAGGCCTTAAAAATAGCATAGAAAAGAAGAGAAGTGAAAGGCAAAGGAGAAAGGGAAAGATATACCCAACTGAGTTCCAGAGAATACCAAGGATAAAAAAGCTTTCTTAAGTGAACAATGCAAAGAAACAAGAAAACAATACAATGGGAAAGACTAGACATCTTGGTAAAAAAAAATCGGTGATACTGAGGGAACATTTCAGGCAAAGATGTGCACAGTAAAGAACAGAAATGGCAAGGACTTAACAGAAGCAGAAGAGATAAGAAGAAGTAGCAAAAATACACAGAACTATGCAAAAAAGGACCTAATGATCCAGATGACCATGATAGTGTGATCATTTACCTAGAGTGAGATATCCTGTAGTGTGAAGTCATTTGGGCCTTACGAAGCATTACTATGAACAAAGCATTACTATGAACAAAGCTAGTGGAGGTGATGGAATTCCAGCTGAGCTATTTCAAATCCTAAAAGATGATGTTGTTAAAGTGCTGCACTGGCTATTCCAGCAAACTTGGAAAACTCAGCAGTGGCCACAGGACTGAAAAAGGTCACTTTTCATTCCAATCTCAAAGAAAGACAATGCCAAAGAATGTTCAAACTACCACACAATTGCACTCATTTTGTACCTTAGTAAAGTAATGCTCAAAATCCTTCAATCTAGGTTTCAACATTCCTTGAACTGAGAAATTCCAGATGTACAAGGTGGATTTAGAAAAAACAGAAGAATCAGAGATAATATTGACAACATTCGTTCAATCATAAAAAAGCAAGGGAATTCCAGAAAAGCATCTACTTCTGCTTTATTGAGTACACCAAAGCCTTTGGCAGTGTGGATCATAACAAACTGGAAAATTCTTAAAGAGATGGGAATACCAGGCCACCTTATCTGCCTCCTGAGAAATGTGTATGAAGGTCAAGAAGCAGCATTTAGAGCAGGACATAGAACAATGGACTGGTTAGACACTGGGAAAGGTGTATGTCAAGGCTGTATATTGTCACCCTGCTTATTTAATTTCTGTGCAGAGTACATCCTTCAAAATGCAGGGCTGAATGAATCACAAGCTGGAATCAAGACTACCAGGAGAAATATCAATAACCTCAGACATGCAGATGATACCACTCTAATGACAGAGTGTGAAGAGGAACTAAAGATCCTCTTGATGAAGGTGAAAGAGAAGAGTGAAAAAAGCTGGCTTGAAACTCAACATTCAAAAAACTAACATCATGGCATCCAGTCCTATCACTTCATGGCAAATGATGGGAAAAAGTGGAATCAGTGACAGATTTTATTTTCTTGGGCTCCAAAATCACTGCAGATGGTGACTGAAGCCATGAAATTAAAAGATGCTTGATCCTTGGAAGAAAATCCATGACAAACCTAGACAGTGTATTAAAAGGCAGAGACTTTACTTTGCAGGCAAAGGTCCATCTAGTGAAAGCTATGGTTTTTCCAGTAGTCAGGTACAGACGTGAAAGTTGGACTATAGAGAGGTTGAGCCCTGAAGAATTGATGCTTTTGAACTTTGATGTTGGAGAAGCCTCTTGAGAGTTCCTTGGACAAAAAAGATATCAAACCAGTTAACCCTAAAGGAAATTAACTGTAGATATTCATTGGAAGAGCTCATGCTTGAGCAGAATCTCCAATACTTTGGCTACCTAATGCAAAGAGCTGAGTCATTAGAAAAGACCCTGATGCTGGGAAAGATTGAAGGTAACAGAAGAGGATGGCAACAGTTTAAATGGTTAGATAGCATCACCGACTCAATGGACATGAGTTTGAGTAAACTCCAGGAGACAGTGAAGGACAAGGAAGTCTGTCATGCTGCAGTCCATGGGGTCACAAAAAGCTGACTGAGCAACTGAACAACAGCTTTCTATGGATAATTCTTCAGATCATTTTCACATCAGAATCCACCTATGTCATCATTATCGTAACATGTTTCTCTACATTATGTGAAAGATAAATAATATGACACTAATGGTGATTTACTTTATTAGCCGAATCACACCACATTGGAATTTCAAAAGATTTCTGTTCAGTTCAGTTCAGTCGCTCAGTCATGTCCAACTCTTTGTAACCCCATGGACTGCAGCACGCCAGGCCTCCCTATCCATCACCAACTCCCACTGCTTACTCAAACTCATGTCCATCCCATCCAACCATCTTATCCTCTGTCATCCCCTTCTCCTCCCACCTTCAATCTTTCCCAGCATCAGGGTCTTTTCCAATGAGTCAACTCTTCACATCAGGTGAACAAAGTATTGGGGTTTCAGCTTCAGCATCAGTCCTTCCAATGAATACTCAGGATTGATTTCCTTTAGGATGGACTGGTTGGATCTCCTTGCAGTCCAAGGGACTTTCAGAGTCTTCTCCAACAATACAGTCCAAAAACATCAATTCTTAGGCATTCAGCTTTCTTTATAGTCCAACTCTCACATCCATGCATGATGACTACTGGAAAAACCATAGCCTTGACTAGACGGACCTTTGTTGGCAAAGTAATATCTCTGCTTTTTAATATGCTAAATCTTCTGAATATGCACATAGTATACCAGCAAATTTGGAAAACTCAGCAGTGGCCATGGGACTGGAAGAGGTCAGTTTTCATTCCAGTCCCAAAGAAAGGCAATGCCAAAGAATACTTAAACTACCGCATAATGGAAATCATCTCACATGCTAGTAAAGTAATGCTCAAAATTATCCAAGCAAAGCTTCAACAATATGTGAACTGTGAACTTCCAGATATTCAAGCTGGCTTTAGAAAAGGCAGAGGAAACTGTGGAAAATTCTGAAAGAGATGGGCATACCAGACCACCTGACCTGCCTCCTGAGAAATATGTATGCAAGTCAGGAAGCAACAGTTAGAACTGAACATGGAACAACAGACTGGTTCCAAATAGGAAAAGGAGTGTGTCAAGGCCGTATATTGTCACCCTGCTTATTTAACTTATTTACATAGAACCTCATGAAAAAAGCTGGGCTGGATGAAGCACAAGCTGGAATCAAAATTGCGGAGAGAAATATCAATAAACCTCAGATATGCAAATGACACCACCCTTATGGCACAAAGTAAGGAAGAACTAAAAAGCCTCTTGATGAAAGTGAAAGAGGAGGGTGAAATATTCAGAATATTTAGGATACCTTTTTATAAACAAAATGAGCAACTCTAATAATAGGCACTTTCATCACAATGACATGAAAAGAAACTGGCCCCAGGTAGCAAATCATTTATTTTCTGTGTCATTTAGGAATAGTTGAGAGTTATCCCACACTTTGTCTATTAAGATGTTTTTACTTGAAGTAGTTTGTTTCCTAAAAGAAAGAAATCATTTATATCAGTTACTATACATTTATAATTTTGTCATATTTTCCTGAAAGAATAAGCTTATTTCTTTATTCTATTTTATGAAAGTTACTGTAAGCTAGATCATCGTGAAAATCTTCAAACAAATGCAATACAAGCTATGTCATTCTTTTAATGTTTTAGCTCTGAGTAGCTCTTAATTGAAAGTTTATAGATATGAATGATGTTCAGTTCATTGTACGTTCTGCTCAGCAAATTTTAAAAGATGACTTAAGATATTTTTGATTACCAAATGAAATGTTATTTCTTTGAAGGAAAAGGCTGTATTAGACTGTTGTTGATGTCAGAATAGTGATATATTATTTTAATTGCATATATGAAGAGATACTTGATAACAAGGAAGTAGCTGGGATTGAAACATTTACAAGTAAGTAAAGCTATCTTGATGGTTCAGATACATTTTTAAAAGTGAATCCCTTCTTTCTGTGATTTTTGGGAACAAAAAGTTTGCAAGATTATGAATTAACTTTCCAGTCTGTCAGCACTGTATTACAGAGAGATTTGGAAGGCTCAAAGCAATATTTCACTCCCAGTTGAAAATCCACATAAAGGGCACATTCCCCTGCTTCTGTTCCTTACATGGTTAGTGCAGCAGTAGAATGTGGCACACTGGTTTTATGGTACATTTTTCAAGTTGTTTGTTGATGAAAAGCAAGTTAAAAATTGGAAGTTAAAACTGTGAAAGTTTCCAGGTATTTCTATAAAAGAACTCATGAACTGATAAGATATAAATGATATATATTTTTTACAATCATAGTAAAACTATTTCAGGGTCTTCTTAAGTCAGTTTAAAGAAGGCTTTAAAAAAATTCAACACCTAAAGCTTCTCTCCTACCCTCAGTGCCCTCCCATTTTTTCACTGTATATTTGTTTCATTCATTGATCCATTTATTCATTCCACAAATAAATATTGAGCACTGATGATATTCCAGGTAGTATGCCAGATCTTTGGAGATTCAGCAGTGAATGTGATATATACAGTCTCATAATGGCGATGTAACTAGTATTAATCAGACAAAAGAATGAGTATAAAATGACAACAGAGTCAAGCGACATTATAGCAAGTGATATGGATTTAGGACAGCTTATAACAGGATAATTTGAACAGACGTCACCTCCGTATTCTGTTTCACCCTTACTTAACTCCTATTTATTTCCCTAGTGAACTAGCCACTGAGAAAATGCAATAGTTTGAAACTCCAATTCCTCCATCCCTGAATTGTCCTCTGCCACTGCTGCCACTAGTTTGTTCTCTATATCTGTATCTGCTTCTATTTTTATATCCCCTAGTGTTTTATTTTTTAGATTCCACATTTAAGTGATATTATACAGTATTTGTCTTTCTCTAACTTATTTCACTTAGCATAATGCCATCCAAGTCTATCCATGTTGCTGCAAGTAACAGATTTTTATTCTTCTTTATGTCTGAGTAGTATTCCATTGTTCTTATATATACCACCTCTCCTTTGGGCTTCTCTTGTGGCTCAGCTGGTAAAGAATCTCCTTGTAATGCAAGAGACCTGGTTTTGATCTCTGGGTTGGAAAGGAGGAAATGGCAACTCACTCCAGTATTCTTGCCTGGAGAATCCTTGGACAGAGGATCCTGGCAGGCTACATTCCATAGGGTCACAAAGAGTTGGGCACAACTGAGCAACTGACCATCACCATCATAGTCCATGGGGTTGCAAAGAGTCGGACCTCTTCTTTATCCATTCATCTGTTGATTGATGCTTAGGTTGCTTCCATGTCTTGGCTATTGTAAATAATTTTGCTATGAACATTGGGATGCATGTATCTTTTCCAATTAGTGTTTTGGGTATTTTTTTGTTATATATATATATATATATATATATATATATATATCCAGGAGTGGAATTGCTGAGTCATATGGTAGTTCTATTTTTACATTTTTAAGAAACCTCCATACTGTTTTCCACAGTGACTGTACTGATTTATATTCCTACCAACAATGTATGAGGGTTGGTTCCCTTTTCTCCAGATCCTCTCCAGCATTTGTTATTTGTGTTATTTTTTATAATAGCCATTCTGACAAGTGTGAGGTCATATTTTATTGTGGTTTAGATTTGCATTTCCCTGATGATTAGTGCTGTTGAACATTATTGAGTATCTTTTCATGTGTCTCTTTGCCATCTGCATTCCTTCTTCAGAATAATGTCTATTAGTTCTTTGGCTCATTTTTAAATTGTTTCTTTGTTTTGATGTTGAGTTGTATGAACTATCTATGTATGTTTCATATTAATCTATTATCAATTGTATCATTTTTCAATATTTCCCCCCATTAAGTAGGTTGTCTTTTCATTTTGTCCATGGTTTTCTTTGGTGTACAAACACTTTTAATTAGATATCATTTGTTCATATTTTTTAACTTCAAGAGATGGATCCAAAAGAATATTCCTGTGATTTATGTCAAAGAATGTTCTGCCTATGTTTTCCTCTAGAAGTTTATAGTATCCAGTCTTACATACAGGTTTTTAATCCATTTTGAATTTATTTTTGTATATGATATTAGAGAATGTTCTAATGTCATACTTTTACATGTAGCTATCCAGTTTTCCCAGCACCACTTATTGAAGAGACTCTCTTCTCCACTGTACATTCTTGCCCCCTTTGCCAAAGATTAATTGACCATAACTGCATGAGCTCATTTCTGGGCTTTTTATCCTGTTCAATTGACCTATGTGTCTGTTTTCATCCTGTACCATACTGTTTTGATGACTGTAGCTTGGAAATATAGTCTAAAGTCAAGGAGCATAATCTCTCCAGCTATGTTCTTCTTTCTCAAGACAGAACAGTTCTTATAGGCATTTTATACTTCAGAAGATTCAAGAAGAATATATCTAGAAATATTCCATCCCTGTTTTGCTGCAAACATACATACCCAATTTATTTTATGCACTCAGGTGGCCATATTAAGAGAGCATATGAGGATATATGCTTATCAACTCCAATCACCCTCAGATGCTGAAAGGAGATTCTTCTGATGAGCACTGTCATGTCCTACTTTAATGCATCTCTCAGTTTTTCATAATAATTTCCATAGGACTATACCCCATATGAATATTCCTTTGATATGTTACTGTTCTGTTGTCCTTCTGCCTGACCATATGGTCAGATCACTGGTCACTGCCAACAAGTAGGTAACAACCAAAATATCATGACATGCAGCAAGCAGTTCCTTCTACCCAGCTGATCTGTTTTTATCTTCCTTGGTCACAGTGACATCCTTCCAAATAGAATGCTGTCTGTTCAATTTAGACTTGCTTATTATAAACCATGAAGTTCTTTGTTGGTTGATTGAGAGCTTTTTATAGGGTAATGTCCAAGTTACAGCAAAATCCAGCAGCTCCTCGTGGATTTCCAAAATCAGTTCTGGGGAAATGAGACTTTCTGCTAATGATTATCCCTTCCTTATGTCCCCTCAGTAGCATGGTCCTATGTAAACTGTTTCCATTTTATTATGGAGTTTCTGGGCATTGATGTCTCCATTAAAGCTTTTCTCCAGCATCACTCAAGATATCACAAGTATTTCAGGTTTAAAAATTATTTTTTCCCTTTACTCACAAGGATACTTTCAGTTAATGCCCAATAGCAGGCTAGCAATTGCCTCAAAAATGGAAATTTCATAGGACTTTGGACTAGGAAATGGTTATTATCACTGGGAAACACTCACAGACTTTTGCAGTAAACACCAGTCTGAGCTCCTTATAGATGTATCACACAGAAAATTTATTCATGCCAGCACTCAAGTCTATTCTATGCTATGTAGACTTGAAATATTTTATTTGCTTTCATTTAGCATGCCCAATTAATATTGTTTGAGGGGTGGATTTATATTTTTTCCATTTTGCAGAAACCATTCTTCAGGCAGACTGTATCATAGTATCCATCCCCATGATACATTCAAGGTGAAAAATGACACAACCTCTTCATGTGAACTCTGTTCAAAGATAGCAGTTCTCCAAAATTTCACATTAATTCAATTACCCTTTGCATTCAGAATTCATTGACACATTTGGTTTTACAATGCTAGTCAGAGGAAGTATTGCCCAATCAGACATAACATTTATTCCTACAAAACATTTAGGCAAAGGAGATGCAACTTCTTTCCATAGACTCTTTAAACATGCAAATTTGTAATTCTATCAACCTTTTCAATTTAATAGAAACTCAGAAGGAAATGGCAACCCACTCCAGTATTCTTGCCTGGAGAATCCCCAAGGGCAGTGGAGCCTGGTTGGTTACAGTCCATGGGGTCACAAACAGTAGGACGCGACTGAGTGACTAAGCATAGCAGAGCACACATGAGGGCTTCAGTAATATGTTTTGGTATCACAACACATTGGGGTTCTGTGTAAGGAATTCCAAGAAAGGTCTCTTTTCCACTCCCGTGACCAATTTTATCACTACTGTGTGTTAAGCTGTGGGTCTGTAGTGGAAGGTCAAGAGAAGGGACTCTGGCTGTTTTTTGTCTTTTGAAAAAATAATCTTGTTTAATGGGCTTATTGTCCTAAGTAATTGCAGGCCAAGCTTCTCATAGTAGTTTTTGCCTTCCAGCATTTAAAATTTTTCAGTGTTAGAGTAAATAGAGGAGACTTGTTTGGGACCCTTTAATGTTGGGGGAACCAGAAGTCCCTTTGGTCCACCCAACCTTTGATCAGTTCACTTCAGTCACTCAGTCTTTGCAGCCCCATGGACTGGAGCGTGCCAGGCTTCATTGTCCATCACCAACTCCCAGAGCTTGCTCAAACTCATGTCCGTCGAGTCAGTGATGCCATCCAACCATTCCATCCTCTGTCGTCCCCTTCTCCTCCTGCCTTCAATCTTTCCCAGCATCAGGATCTTTTCCAAGGAGTCAGTTCTTCACATCAGTTGGCCAAAGTATTGGAGTTTCAGCTTCAGCATCAGTCCTTCCAATGAATATTCTGGACTGATTTCTTTCAGGATGGACCTCACTGCAGTCCAAGGGACTCTCAAGAGTTTCCTCCAACATCACAATTCAAAAGTATCAATTCTTCAGTGCTCAGCTTTCTTTATAGTCCAACTCTTACTTCCATAAATGACCACTGGAAGAGCCATAGCTTTGACTACATGCACCTTTGTTGGCAAAATAATGTCTCTGCTTTTTAATATTCTGTCTAGGTCAGTCATAGCTATTCTTACAAGGAGCAAAAGTCTTTTAATTTCATAGATGTAGTCACCATCTTCAGTGATTTTGGAGCCCCCCCAAAATAAAGTCTCTCACTGTTTCCATTGTTTCCCCATCTATTTGCCATGAAGTGATGGGAATGGCTGTCATGATTTTTGGTTTTTGAATGCAGAGTTTTAAGCCAACCTTTTCATTCTCCTCTTTCATTTTCCTTAAGAGGCTCTTTAGCTGTTCTTCTCATTCCGACATAAGGGTGGTGTTATTTGTGTATTTGAGGTTATTGATATTTCTCCCAGCAATCTTGATTCCAGCTTGTGTTTCGTCCAGCCAGTCATTTCACATGATGTATTCTGCATATATGTTAAATGAAGAGGGTGGCAATATACAGCCTTGACGTATTCCTTTCCAAATTTAGAACCAGTCTGTTGTTCCATGTCTGGTTCTGTTTCTTCTTGAACTGCATACAGATTTCTCAGGAGCTCCACTAAGACCTTTACTTCAATGCCACCAATGTCTGTTTTATTCATTCCATTTCTTAGTAAGCATTTAAATAATTCAACCCTGATGAGACAAGTCTCTTGATTCTCTCCTTTCTCTTTCCTTTGTATTTCAAGTCTATCAATATTTTCTTTATTCACTCCAGTTCCTAATAACAATTTAACATTTTTCATCATAGTGTGACTAGTCCCTTGACTAGCCCCTTACTGTGATTAGTCCCTCTGTCTCTACACACTGTAGTTATTAGCATCTGTAAGACCCATGAGAGGAAGCGGATAGCAGATTCAATAAGACTTTACTGACTGTTGCTCAATTTTGTAGCAGTGAGATTACACGAGACACCATGAAAAGGGGTCCCTTTAAGCACAGTGTTTACCATGACCTGTGTAACAGGCTTATTCAGTAGGTGAATGTAATATTTTACATGGCTGGTATATGAAACATATTAGCTATTTTATCTACGGAGTTCCACTTGACATTTTTAGGGAGAGTCCCTCTTCCCAGGGTGAACAAACTTTATAGCAGCTTTTATCCAGTCCACCAGGCTGGCTGTTCCCTTGGGAATAACCTGCTATGTATATGGATCATGTATAGTATTTACGATTGTACTATACTGAGCAGTGAGTACTGTATCAACACAAACATGCTCTTTGACTCTGCAGCATTCAAAACCAAAGATGCTGCTCCTAAATCAGTCAGTTTCACAATCCATTTCAATAGCTTTCTCAGGGAGCTCATGGTACCTAACTGCAAGCTTAGGTGACTCCTTCACATTTTACTATCTTTATTCATTTTGCTCTCCCCATAGTCTGGACTATTTTCATGATGACCAGAGAACTTAAAAGTAGTCTTTTTTTAATCTGAGCCTAACTTTGCCTTTTGAGGGTTAATCTGAGGCTAATGGCTAAAACTCAAATCTGACTGAAATCTGATCACTCTTTACAAAACAAAAAGACATGTAACTCAATTAAAAAATTATCAAAGAATTAATAGACATTCCTCAAAGAAGATATGCAAACTGACAATAAGCAGATGAAAACATGCTCAGCATCATTAGCAGTTAGGGAAATGAAAAAGCAACCCACAATGAAATACCACTTCATACCTAAGATGGCCATAATAAAAACATTATAATAATAAGTGCTATCAAGAATGTGGAAAAATTGAAAGTCTTATACATCATTGTTGGTGTGAATGTAAAATGAAAAACGGTTTGTTGATTACTCAAAAACAAAACATAGAATTGCCGCATGACCTAGTACTTTCATTCCCAGGTATATTATACCCAAAGGAGTTGAAAGCAGGGTCTCAAACAGATCTTTGTATCCCAGCATTCATTGCAGCAGTATTTATAATAGCCAAAAGGTGAAAAGAAGCAAGTATCCATCAATGAATGAATAGATATATAAAATGTGATTTGTATATATAGTGAAATGTTGTTGTTCAGTCACTAAGTTGTGTCTGACTCTTTCCAGCCCCATGGACTGCAGCACTTTCCAGTCCTTCACTATCTCCCAGAGATTCCTCTGTCAATGTGATTCTCCTGGCAAGAATACTGCAGTGGGGTACCATTTCCTCTTCAAAGGGATCTTCCCGACCCAGGGATCGAACTTGCATCTCTTAGTCTCCTGCTTTGGCAGGTGGATTCTTTACCTCTAGCGCCACCTAGGAAGCCCGATAGTGAAATAATATTATTTATTCACCATTAAATGAGCGAAGTTCTGAGTTCAAGTTGATGAACCTTGAAAGCATTACGCTAAGTCAAACAAACCAGCCGTAATTTGACAGCTATTACACGATTCTACTTACATAGCAGAAATCTATAATAGGAAAATTCATAGGGACAGAAAGTAGATTAGAGGTTACCAGTGGTTGTAGGTAAAAGAAGATGGGAAGTTACTGCCTAATAGTTGTAGAGCTTCTGTTTGAGATGATGAAAAAAATTAGAAATAAATAGCACTGAGTTTGAAAAACACTGTGAATGCAATTAATGCCACTGAAATGTACACTTAAAAGTGGTTAAAAGGACTATAAATTGGTACAGCCACTATTGAGAACTTACAAATAAATTTCAGAAAAAGAAACTTTCAAACCAATATCCCTCATAAATATAGATATAAAATGTCTAATTTCTATGAGCAAATAGATAACAATACATAAAAAGTTTAATGACTCATGAATAAGTAGGATTTAATTATAAGAATTCACGATTGGTTTAACATTTAAAAACTAATCACTATAATTCATCATATTCAAAGAACAAAACAAACTATATAGTCATTTTCTTAAGCACAAAGAAAATACAGGCATATCTTATTTTATTGCACTTCAATTTATTGTGCTTTGTAAATATTACCACTTTCCAAATTGAAGGTATATGGCAACCCTATGTAAAGCAAGTCTATTGTTACCATTTTTCCAACAGTATTTGCTCACATCATGTTTCTGTGTCACATTTTGGAAATTCTCACAATATTTCATTTTTTTTGCTATTATTATACATGTGATGATGATCTGTGATGAGTGATCTTAATGATATTATTACTCACTGAAGTCTCAGATGATGGCTAACATTTTTTAGAGATAAGGTATTTTTAAATTTAGGTATGTATATTTTTTGACCTAATGTTATTGCACACGTAACAGACTACAGTATAGTGTAAACATAACTTTTATGTGCACAGAGAAAAACAGAAAATTCATGTTAGTAACTTTATTGCAATATTCACTTATTATAGTGGTCTAGAACTGAACCTGCAATACCTCTGAGGTTTGTCTGTATTAAACAAAATTCAAAATCATTCATGGTAAAGTCTGTTTACTACACCAGCAGCCTCAGATATGTGGATGATACCACTCTAATGGTAGAAAGCGAAGAAGAACTAAAGAGCCTCTTTATGGGGATGAAGGAAGAGAGTGAAAGAGCCGGCTTAAAACTCTATATTAAAAAAAACTAATATCATGCCATCTGGTCCCATCACTTCATGACAATAGAAGGAGAAAACATGGAAGCAGTGACAGATTTCCTCTTCTTGGGCTCTAACATCACTGCACATGGTGTCTGCAGCCATGCAATTAGAAGAGGATTGTTTCTTGGCAGGAAAGCTATGAAAAACCTAGACAGTGTGTTAAAGAGCACACATCACTTAGCTGACAAGCATCCATATAGTAAAGGCTATGGTCTTTCCAGTAGTCATGTGCAGTTGTGAGAGCTGGACTGTAAAGAAGGTGAAATAGATGCCTTCAAATTGTGGTGCTGGAGAAGGCTTCTTATAGTCCCTTGGACAGCAAGGAAATCAAACCAGTCAATCTTAAGGGAAATCAACCCTGAATATTCATGGGAAGGACTAATGCGAAAGCTGAAAATCCAGTATTTTGGTCATCTGATGCAAACAGCTGACTCATTGGAAAAGTCCCTGATGCTGGGAAAGACTGAGGGCAAAAGTAGATGAGGGCATCAGAGGATTAGATGATTGAATGGCATCACCAATGCAATGGACATGAACTTGGACAAACCTTGGGAGATGGTGAGGGGCTGGGAGGCCTGGTGTGCTGCAGTCCATAGGGTCGCAAAGAGTTGGATATGACTGGGTGACTGAACAAGAACCACAAAAGTATGTTACCAAAATAAGTTTAGTAGATATTAACTTCTTCAAACTGATGAAGGACATCTATGAATAACTTAAAGAAAATATTATATTTATTGTTGAAAAATAGTCTCAAGTTTGATTGTTTTGGTAAGACAAAGAATCTCTACTATATGGCTTTATTTCACAGAAGGTCAAGAAAACAGACTTTTGTTAAAAGCAGATTGAAGACTCCAAGACCACTGTGAATTGCCTGTCCTTTCCTCTTCATCATATATAAACATTTTTTTATTAATGTAAACATGCATATATATAAATCACACACATACACACAAACATATAATCAATAATCAGATGGCAATGTTATCTGAAGTATTCAACGTTTAGCTTTAAAATATATTTAACCATATAAGCACATTATATGGGAAATCATAAACCACATTAAATTTTCCATATTTATTGGTGATTTACAAAAAGCAAAAATAGAGCAGTCTAAATAAGTAAAAACTTTACTTGATGACCTTTGCTTTCTCTATCTCTATGAAATTTAATGTTTTTAAATGTTTCCGGGTAACTAAAATTTTCTTCAACTAAGTAAATATAACGTTAATTTTAGGTTTAAAATCATTTGATGAACTAGAAAATTATATTTAAATTGACATAATAGAACAACACAAGTGTTATTAATATTGAAAATGTTTCTGAGATGACATTTACAAATTCACATCAACAATGAAAATATAAATTGTCTGAGTTCCATAAAAATTAATCATTGATTTAAAAAGATTTAGCTGCAAAGCAGAAATAGAGACATAGATGTAGAGAGCAAATTGTATGGTTACCAAGGACAGAAGGAGAAATGGAATGAATTGGGAGATTGAGATTGAAATATATATATATTATAATGTATAAAATATATAGCTAATGGGAATGCACTGTGTAGCTCAGGAAACTCTACTTGATGTTCTATAGTGACCAAAATGGGATGAAAATCTGAAAAAGGGGGAATGTATGTATACATATAACTGATTCACTTTGCTGTACATTTGAAGCTCACACAATGGTGTAAAGCAACTATACTCCAATAACAATTAATTTAATAATGACAGTAATTAGAATTCAATATATTGTATAAACACTGTTTGTTTACCTGTCATAAAAAAGCAATGTAGAAATATTTACTTTTAAATTTAGAAAATTCAAATGAACTAAGCTTTCCATGAAAAAAATAAAGCCAAGTCATGAGTTTAGATCATCTCAATCAGTTGTGTCCGACTCTGTGACCCCATGAATCGCAGCACGCTGGCCTCCCTGTCCATCATCAACTCCCGGAGTTTACACAAATTCATGTCCATCGAGTCAGTGACGCCATCCGGCCATCTCATCCTCTGTCGTCCCTTTCTCCTCCTGCCCCCAATCCTTCCCAGCATTAGGGTCTTTCCCAATGGGTCAATTCTTCCCATGAGGTGGCCAAAGTATTGGAGTTTCAGCTTCAACATCAGTCCTTTCAATGAACACCCAGGACTGATCTCCTTTAGGATGGACTGGTTGGATTTCCCAGCAGTCCAAGGGACTTTCAGAGTCTTATCCAACAACAGAGTTCACAAGCATCAATTCTTCGGTGCTCAGCGTTCTTCACCATCCAACTCTCACATCCATACATGATTACTGGAAAAACCATAGCCTTGACTAGATAGACCTTTGTTGACAATGTAATGTCTCTACTTTTTAATATGCTGTCTAAGTTGGTCATAACTTTCCTTCCAAGGAGTAAGTGTCTTTGAATTTCATGGCTGCAATCACCATTTGCAGTGATTTCGGAGCTCAAAAAAGTAAAGACTGATAGTTTTTCCACTGTTTCCCCATCTATTTGCCATGAAGTGATGGGACCAGATGCCATGATCTTAAGTTTTCTGAATGTTGAGTTTTAAGCCAACTTTTTCACTCTCCTCTTTCACTTTCATCAAGAGGCTTTTTAGTTCCTCTTCACTTTCTGCCATGAGGGTGGTGTTGTCTGCATATCTGAGGTTATTGATATTTCTCCCAGCAATCTTTTTTCCAGCTTGTGCTTCTTCCAGCACAGTGTTTCTCATGATGTACACTGCATATAAGTTAAATAAGCAGGGTGACAATATACAGCCTTGACATACTCCTATTTGGACTCAGTCTGTTGTTCCATGTCCAGTTCTAGGTGTTGCTTCCTGACCTGCATACAGGTTTCTCAAGAGACAGATAAGGTAGTCTGATATTCCCATCTTTTTTAAGAATTTTCCACAGTTCATTATGATCCACACAGTCAAAAACTTTGGCATAGTCAATAAAGCAGAAATAGATGTTTCTTCCTGGAACTCTCTTGCTTTTTTGATGGTTCAGTAGATGTTAGTAATTTGATCTCTGGTTCCTCTGACTTTTCTAAAACCAGCTTGAACTTCTGGAAGTTCATGGTTCACTTATTCCTGAAGCCTGGCTTGGAGAATTTTAAGCATTACTTTACTAGTGTATGAAATGAGTGCAATTATGTGGTAGTCTGAGCATTCTTTGGCATTGCCTTCCTTAGGGATTGGCATGAAAACTGCCCAGTCCTGTGGACACTGCTGAGTTTTCCAAGTTTGCTGGCATATTGAGTGCAGCACTTTCACAGCATCATCTTTCAGGATTTGAAATAGCTCAAATGGAATTCCATCACCTCCACTAGCTTTGTTCATAGTGATGCTTCCTAAGGCCCACTTGACTTCCCATTCCAGGATGTCTGGCTCTAGGTGAGTGATCACACCATTATGATTATTGTACAGTTCTTGTATGTATTCTTGCCAATCTGATCACAAAGACCACAGCCAATGAAACTAAGTCAAGCCATGTGGGTCACCCAAGATAGATGGGTCATGATGGAGAGGTCTGACAGAATATGTTCCAGTGGAGAAGGAAATGGCAAACCACTTCAGGATTCTTGCCTTGAGAACCCCATGAACAGTATGAAAAGGCAAAATGATAGGATAATGAAAAAGGAACTCCCCAGGTCAGTAGGTGCCCAATATGCTACTGGAGATCAGCGGAGATATAACTCCAGAAAGAATGAAGGGATGGAGCCAAAGCAAAAACGATACCTAGTTGTGGATGTGACTGGTGATAGAAGCAAGGTCCAATGCTGTAAGAGCAATATTGTATAGGAACCTGAAATGTTAGGTCCATGAATCGAGGCAAATTTGAAGTGGTCAAACAGGAGATAGCAAGAGTGCACGTTGACATTCTAGTAATCAGCTAACTAAGATGGACTGGAATGGGTGAATTTAACTCAGATGACCATTATATCTACTACTGTGGGCAGGACTCCCTTAGAAGAAATGGGATAACCATGATGGTCAACAAAAGAGTCCAAAATGCAGTACTTGGATGCAACCTCAGTAACGACAGAATGATCTCAGTAACGACACGGGAAACTATTCAATATCATGGTAATCCATGCCTATGCCCCAACCAGTAATGCTGAAGAAGCTGAAATTGAATGGTTCTATGAAGCCCTACAAGATCTTTTAGAACTAACACCCAAAAAATATGTCTTTTTCATTATAGGGGACATGAATGCAAAAGTAGGACGTCAAGAAAGACCTGGAGTAACAGGCAAATTTGGCCTTGGAGTACAGAATGAAGCAGGGCAAAGGTTAATAGAGTTTTGACAAGAGAACCCACTGGTCATAGCAAGCACCCTCTTCCAACAACACAAAAGAAGACTCTACACTTGGACATCATCAGATGGTCAGCACCAAAATCATATTGATTGTATTCTTTGCAGCTAAAGATGGAGAAGCTCTATATAGTCACAAAAACAAGATCAGGAGCTGACTGTGGTTCAGATCATGAACTCTTTATTGCCAAATTCAGACTTAAATTGAAGAAAGTAGGGAAAACCATTAGGCCATTCAGGTATGACCTTAATCAAATCCCTTATGATTATACAGTAAGAAAGAAATAGATTTAAAGGACTATATCTTTAATAGATTTAAGGGACTGTCTGATGAACTATGGATGGAGGTTCGTGACATTATAGGAGACAGGGATCAAGACCATCCCCATGGGAAATAAATGCAAAGAGCAAAATGGCTGAGGAGGCCTTACAAATAGCTGT
The DNA here is from genome assembly GCA_007570785.1 of Antilocapra americana. NCBI lineage: Eukaryota > Metazoa > Chordata > Mammalia > Artiodactyla > Antilocapridae > Antilocapra > Antilocapra americana. The sequence goes on along the minus strand of ML664060.1, from coordinate 2,394,197 downwards.
GAAAAGAAGAGAAGTGAAAAGCAAAGGAGAAAAGGAAAGATATTCCCATCTGAATGCAGACTTCCAAAGAATATAAAGGAGAGATAAGAAAGCCTTCCTCGGTGATCAATGCAAAGAAATAGAGGAAAACAACAGAATGGGAAAGACAAGAAAACTGTTAGTTTGTAAGTAGATGTTCTTGTTCCTCCAATATCACCTTGACCTATCCTGGAGGCCACCATTAGGAGTACTTGTACATGCAGATACATGTACAAGATACATCTCTCAGCCTGAAGGCATTTTGTAAACCTAGAGCATCCTAGGTCTGTCTCTGAAGTTAGCCAGATATTTTGGAGAGTGAATATTTCAGAACACACCTAACCAATGAAAGGAACTGGTAAAGTAAAATCTCCAGTTTCCTCCAGCTTGCTGGGAAAGATTGAATGCAGAAGGAGAAGGGTACAACAGTGGACGAGATGGTTGGATTGCATCACTGACTTGATAGATGTGATTTTGAGCAAGCTCCAGAAGTTGGTGATGGACAGGGAAGCCTGGTGTATTCCAGTCAATGGGGTCACAAAGAGTCGGACATGACTGAGCCACTGAACTGAACTGAAAGTAAATGATCTGTTTCCTTAGTTTTCAGTGGGTCAATGATATTAACTCCCAGTTCTGCACTCTTACACAGTCATTCCTGAGATCAGCTTCCAAATTAACTTCTTGAAAGCAAATTGTTTTAGAATTTGCTTTTGGGGGACCTAAGGTAGCCCAGCTTATATTATCTTCCACAGTGTAACAAAATCATTGAGAATTCAGTGCTCATAAACCAAAATTTTCAGAGCAATCTGATATGTCCAAGGATTCACCTTGATTAGGAATATTATGTGAACTTTGATACAGATATAATTCTGTATTACTTACCAAGTATTAAAAATGATTCACAGCAATTTTCAGTAGTACAATTTATGACACTAATTGTTAGCTTGATACCAATTTGTATTTTTCTTCTATTTGCTCATAAATCTGTCTTTTGAGTTCTATATCCCTATATTACAGACAGATAACAGACTTACATGCTCAATTAATCTCTAAGAGTGCCCCCCAAGAAGCCATTCATAGATACAGAGTGCGACAAACACAACTAGATCATTGGAAATGGTCAGTTACTTCCCCTCTCTGTGGAGGAGTTAGAACTGCTCATTTTTTGAGTCATGGACACACACAAATCTAAAATAACTACAGGTATATATATATATATATATATGTGATAAAAGTCTTCAGGAAAAATCAGACCAAAAAAAAAAAAAGGAAGACAAAAACCTTTACAAGTAAACAGAACCCTTGGAGACTGAATATTTGCTCATTCTAATCCACTTTTAAAAATAGAGGTTTTCATTACTCCTCAGACATAAGAGAACTGGATGACACTAATTTCTTTTCCATGTATGCTGGGATTTTGTAGCCACTAACCTACAACATTTCTTTTTTTTTTTTTCAAATCCATTTATTCTTTATAGTTTTGCCAACATGGGGACATCTCCTTTCCATTCACTGTAACACCCAGTGTTGAAAACAGGTGGCCCAAGGTCTCAACTATGAGACGCTCATTCTCAGGACTAATCTGCACACCTCATAGACGTTCTCCCCTTGGGAGGGGCGATAATCCAGATACAGCTCAGGACTGTGGGGCTGGCCCCCACACAAGATCCTCCACCTCCTGGCTGGAGGACTTCAGGACAATGCCCTGGGGTGCCTGCGGGGCTGTTGCCACTGCCTCTGGGTGCCTTCCTGCCCCGCCCCCTCCTGTCCTTGTTGCTGGGCTGTCACCTCTGGTTCCCTGAACCCCACGCAGTCTCTGTTCACATTTCTGTAACACACACAGCGGCTGCCTTAGCCCTGCCGATCCACACCAAGGAGAAACACAGCTACTGCTTTTCAACACGACATGATAAGCCTGCATGTTCTTCAGAGGACACTTCCAGCCACAAGTTCAAGATTGTTCTGTCCTGACAGGCGTCCTAAGGAATCCACCTGCAGGTCTCTCTCCCAGAGACCAGCTGCACCTACGGATCTTGGTCTGGAGCATGAGGCTGCTCACTCTCGCCTACATTCACAGCCGAAGTCACCGTCCTTTCCATCCTTCCCGCTGGTCGCTTCGCCAGCGGGGCACTGCCCACCTGCTGTCGCTCCTTCCTCGGCAACCTAGTGTGCAGGGGCCGGCCAAGCGCTAGGAGAGAGGTGAGGCGATCTTACACGACAGGCTTCAGGCAGCACCGCCCCCAAGGCGGGCGCTCCACAAGTGTAAGACTGTCGACCATCCAGGTGCCCACTGCCGGCACGCTGGGCGTAGACGAGCCTCTCTCCTCTCTGCCACCTCATGACGCAGACGTGGCACGGCAGCCACCCCTGCAACGCCTCTAGGGGCAGTCCTACAACATTTCTTAAACAAAAGAAATACTTGTAGATTTCTGCAAGTCCACCAGTTCACCTCACCTTATGACATTCATGGACTTTCAGATACAAACAGCTGGTATCACATCACGCTGGGACACCACACACAAGTCTTTAAATTGAAAGGCAGAGGCCTTCCAGACTCAATTTGTAGATCACCTCTGGTATCTAAAACAGGTCTTTCAATTAACGCATATATATGGAAATTAGAAAGATGCTAATAATGATCCTATAAGCAAGGCAGCAAAAGAGACAGAAATGTAAAGAACAGACTTATGGACTATGTGGGAGAAATTGAGGGTGGGGTAATTTGAGGGAATAGCACTGAAACATTATATGTAGTATACCTATTTATATGTATATAAATAAATATTTATATGTATATAAATAAACATTTATATGTAGTATACATTACAAATGGTAGTATGTAAAATAGATGACCAGTGCAAGTTCGATGCATTCGATGCATGACGCAGGGCACCCAAAGCCAGTGCTCTGGGACAACCCAGAGGGATGGGGTGGGGAGGGAGGTGGGAGGGGGATTCAGGGTGAGAGGACACATGTACACCTGTGGCTGATTCGTTTTGATGTATGGCAAAAGCCTCCACAATATTGTAAAGTAACTATCATCCAATTAAAATAAGTTAATTAATTTTAAAAAATAGTATGAAAAGAAAAAAAAAATAAAACAGGCATTTCAGACTTCTGGGAAGATAATCACCCGGTCCCATCAGTTTCTAACTGACAGATGGTAATAGCATACAAATGCATGTAGAAAGCAGAGTTCAATTTCTGAAATATTAGCATGCTAACAGACTTTGTCATGTGGAATCTAAAACGCAGCCCAGTTTGTCTATTCTCAGCTCAGATTCACTAGTTGGCCTTGTTAGCTCTGCAAGAGGGTGGTCAGGAAGGCTTATAGAATTCTAAAGTTTTCCCTGTTGCAAACTTCATTCATTGAAGTTTGCTGTCTGCTCCAGCGTTTCCTCAGGCTATGATCACATCCATGTAGAACTACCCTGAACTATGAAAGTATATAACTCAGTTGTTAAAAGCATAATTCTCATACAAATATATAGTAAGCATGTGTCAAATTTTTATTCAGTTCATTATTGAGGTAACCCAAGGAATAACTGAGCTAGCTCCAAAAGGATTTGACAAGCTTGGAATTATTGGGGACAGAAACATTGAAATATATTTGCTCAGTTAGATATAAAACAAGTTACTACTATATCAAGAAATAAAATCATAATCTTTGGTATAATCTTAAGTTATCCATCAGAAAGAAAATTAAAAAAAAGTTTCAACTCTTTCTGTGTTCTACAGTTTAAGGTACTATAACACATCTGGGCTCTGACAATAATATAAAAGTACATTTCCTAAGAGTCAATGACTTTCAATAGGCTCAGTAGTGAATGCTCTGACATTGTAGTAAAAGTCGATATAATTATATTTTTTCTTTGTAAGTTTTGAAAATTTTTTCCTGAAAGCTCAGAACAAGTAATTTCCATGGAATGGTATGGGGAAAATATTGGCATCTCTCAAATGCAGTATAACACAACATCCCAAGTACAAAATATTGAGTCATGAGGGGTTGTTGAAATGTTTGCTATTACTATTTGAAAGGATTTGCAGATAGACCTCTAATTATATATTCTAATATGCATTATTGTATGAAAGCACTTGGATCAGAATGTCTAGGAGAAAAAATCTGCACTGACAGTTTTTAACAGCTGCCCAAATGATTCTAATGTGCAGTCAGGATTAAGAATGTTTGCTCTAGAATGAGATATCACCCATTCTTGCATAATGGTTGCCCCTGACTCTATTCAGCTCTAAAGAAAGACTGACTATAGAAAAGTCCCACCCAATAGAGTGTTCCTAAGTAGCTTATCAATTGCATATCTATTGCCTCATTCTTAAAGATGAACTTGCAATTGAATTTAAACAGAGGAAAAACATTTCAAATAGAAGAATTCTAAAACAATTAGACACTTAAGGATACTAGACAATACTTGAAGAAGAAAAAAATATATAGTAGTCTGAACCCCCTGTGTCTCACCATAAAATTTTTTCTTCAAATGAAATTAATAAATATATGACTCTTGTTCCTAAGCTGAATATGGCCCAGGGAAAGCACACCACCATGCTGTTTTTCACTTTAAAAAATACAACCACCATTTGCTATACAACAGATCCTTTTTAGTAATCTATTTTTTCCACTATATATTTTATCTTTTTTTAGTTATCATTCTCTTTTTTTTTATTGTAACGAATTCAAGAAAGACTTTTTTCTTTACATTATTGTGTTGGTTTTGCCATACATTGACATGAATCTGCCATGGGTATACATGTGTTCCCCTTCCAGAACCTCCCTCCCACCTCCCTCCCACTTCCATCCCTCTGGGCCATCCCGGTGCACCAGCCTTGAGCACCCTGTATCATGCATCAAACCTTGGCTGGTGATTCATTTCACATATGATAATTTACATGTTTCAATGCCATTCTGCTATATCATCCCACCCTCGCCCTCTCCCATAGAGTCCAAAAGACTGCTCCATACATCTGCGTCTCTTTGCTGTCTTGCATAAAGGGTTATCATTACTATCTTTCTAAATTCCATATATATGCATTAGTATACTGTATTGTTGTTTTTCTTCTGGCGCACTTCACTCTGTATAATAGGCTCCAGTTTCATCTACCTCATTAGAACTGGTCCAAATGTATTCTTTTTAATGGCTGAGTAATATTCCATTGTGTATATGTACCACAGCTTCCTTATCCATTCGTCTGCTGATGGACATCTAGGTTGCTTCCATGTCCTGGCTATTGTATAGAAAAGGGCACTCCATACTCTATGTGGGATGACCTATATGGGAAAAGAATCTTAAAAAAGAGTGGATTTAAGTGTATACACGACTGTTTCACTTTACTGTAGAGCAGAAACTAATACAACATTGTATTAATAAATCAACTATACTCCAATAATTTTTTTAATTCCTAAAAAATAAATAAATAAAAAATAAAAACCAAAAAAACACAATGTCACCACCAAAATCATGTTGATCCTTAATATGTGTTACAGTCATGCTCTTTTTTCTTAGTCTCTAAACACTCTCACTCTTGTTCAAGTCCAAGTTCCTCTTCTCTCATTCTCACGCCTGTTTAAAGACCTTGCTGCCTTTTTCACTGAAAAAGTTGATCACTGAGAAAATGTAAAGAATCAGAATTCTTTCCTCATATACCTACCACATCCCACTTAAACTACTGCTTCATTTCTTTCCTCCCCTTTAAGAAAAACTCCTTGAAAGAGTTGTCAACATTTCCTCTCCACTTCTACTCCTGCCATTCCTCCTTGAACTTGTTCTACTCCATCATTTGTTACCATCACTTCACTGGAGTGTTATCATCACTCCATTCACTGTTTATCAAGATCACTAGTGGGCAGGACATTGTCATATTAAATGGTTCATTCTCAGCTTACATTTTATTTGACCCATAATCAGCATTTGACACAATTACATTCCTTTTCGATTTACCCTTGCTTCTTTGATTTCCTCAAGCCTATAGTTGAGTTCCCAATTTTTCTAAACCATATAAATATCTACTAAATTTATATGTCCAGTCTGATTGCTCTCTCTCTCTCTCTCTTAAATTCTAAGCACTCATTTCTAATAATTCAGTTGACTTTTCTACTAGAATTTCCTTTTTTTAGCAATAACAAAACCTAGAGTTTAATATTTCTAATAAATTGAACAACATTGGGATGACCGTATATCCTGGTTTATCATTGTTCATTAATTTCAGTGCTTTGCTCAGTATCAAATATATTTTTGTCTGGATGAAAAAGTATATGGTTATCCAAAAGAGCATTGTTCTATTTTGAGGCTTCTAATTGATTTCATAATCTTAAGGTAATTCAGTTTATTTCTCTCACAGAGAAATACAAATTGTAATCTGTTTAATGGCATTAAAGACAATTTTTACAATCCTGTTATATTGCAATGGTTTTAATTATTTGATGAGTTCAATTAAATACAAGGTCATAATTTACTTTTTTATAGCTTGTTATTTCTTGTAACTTTGCAAGGATTTATACAGCTTCCCTATGCTGTAAAAATAGTAACTAACAAATTGTTGTTCAGTTGATTTTGAGAAATTGCTCTTAAAAGAGTTTATGTAGAAAAATTACATTTAAGATTCCTGAGACTGAGGAGTGAGTCTACAGTTGTATTAGACTCAGTGGGTTTTTTTTTTCCCAGCTGTATTGAAATCCGACTTACAACATTGTACAAGTGTACAATGTATAACATGATAATTATATATATATATATGAAAGTGAAAGTGTTAGTTGCTCAGTTGTGTCCCACTCTTTGAGACTCCATGGACTTTATTCCTCCAGGCTCATCTTTCCATGGGATTCTCCAGGCAAGAATGGTGGCTTGCCATTTCCTTCTCCAGGGGATCTTCCTTATCCAGGGATTGAACCGTGTCTCTTGTGTCTCCTGCATTGGCAGGCTGATTCTTTACCATTAGCGCCACCCTGGAAGCAGATTGTTTACTGAACGTCTATTGTATTCCTTTGATGGTGTCATTTTTCCCAGATTTCTCATGATCCTTATAGCCTTGTGTAGGTGTCTGCACTTTTGAAGAATGACTCACCTCTTCCGGACTTAATGGACTGACTTTGGTGAGGAAAGAACTTTTCCTGCAAGTTGGTGTATGTTGGAGCCTGCTGTGATTCAAGACTAGTGGTGTGGTGTGCCACGTGCCATGATATGGGGCAATGCTGGGCCCAAGGAGGTGTGATGTCTCATTGGCTCAGGCACTCAGGATCTTAACATCAACAAGTTGTGATCCTTGGTGAGAACTGTGGAGACTCTACAGTGGCTCCAAGGGCTAACGGGGTCCTTAGCAGTGCTCCCATGTCCGGAAACTTGGAATCAGGGCAGATGGTGGTGGCAGCTGCAGCTGATCGCGTGCACATGCTTTTCTGTAGAGGCTGGCTGCAGGTGCCTGTGTGGTGGCAGGGGGACAGTTGCAGACTCTCATGTGGTAGCATGGGCCAGGGCAAGTACTGAGGGGCAGGGTCAACTAGTGATGACTGAATTGTGTGGGAATTTACTTGAATTTGTAATAGACATTTTAAGGGTACCTGATATTTTGATTTCCTATGTGCAACCCACTTGAGTTTAAGTTTTCCCCATCTCTACTGATGACAATTCTATCCTCTTGGTTCTTCAAACCAAAAACTCTGGAATCATCTGTTAAAAGGCAAAATTTTTCCACTATAGACTTAGGTTCAGTATTTGGGGATCCGAGAATTTAACTGAAATTGACAGGAGAAATAAACCAAAATTTATTCATATACATATGGTGGCACACAGCTGAAGTATTCATACGTAGCTCAGTAGACCTAAGTTAATAGAGGAAATGGAGCAGGGAGGAAAGATCAAATGGAGCAGGGAGAAAGATCAAATGACTTCCTAAGGAAAGACAAATGGGCTTTTCAAGAAACAAGTAGGATAAGATAGTTTGTGACAGTATTTGTTTATACAGGGATTTTCGGTCTTCTCTGTCTTTTCCCTGTAAGAAAAAGTTACTCTAAAAGAAACATTTACATTATTTAATTTTCTCTTTAGTGAATTCTGCTACTCCAAAAAGGGATGCAGTCTCACTCCCATAAGTTTCTGCCTTTAGTCAGATAATCTCTAGAAAGTTCCAGATAAACTCTGGAAAGTCTTCTTTCTGTATCTATTGAATCACAAATATCTGCAGTTAAAATAATCTTCATATTAACCCTGGGTGTCCAAGTGGTCCCCAGGGTCTTTTTTTTTCTATCACATTCCACATGTAATCTATCAGCAAACCATGCTTAGGTTATCTTCAAAAATCTATCCAGAAGCTGACAGAGCCTCACTGGGAAAACTCTGGCCCACAAAAACATTATCTTTCTTCGTAAGGATTCCACCTTGTTCTGCCCTTGCCCTGCCCACCTCCTGCAAGTGTATGCTCCATCCCTATATCAGAAGTTATTTTAAAACACCAGTCAGATCATGTCCCTCATGATCTTCCAGTGGTCCCCCACCTTACTCTAAATAAAATCCAAATACCTTATAAGGTCCTACTTGGCCCTACATTATCTTACCACAGACTTTACCTAGCTGACCTAATATATCAACATACTTCTTCTATATTAATTTAATTATACTGCTTTCCTTTGTGGTTTAGTCACTTGCTCTTTCCTTTGCTCTAAATGCTTTACTGTCAAATGGAATGCTTCTTTCACTTATTTTCTTCAGGTTTCTGATAGACTGTGAAACATATTTTTCACACAAGAGAAAGATAAAATGATCCATTGTGTGGATCAAAAATGAATAAGAACAAGAAAATCCTGGAAATAGCCCAATAGGAAGTGAGTAAACCTATGAGCAGAAAATACATATTTGTTAAAGTAAAAGATATTATAACAATATGTTCCACCTTTCTTGTAAAGGTCTATTAATTGGAAATTTTTTTAATTTAAATAGCCATCTGAAAATTAAACATTCTGCATCCATTTAATCAAATAATAGAGATCTCTTTATACTTACATGTTCATGAAAGAACTACATGTGAAATATGAGTTTACCTTAAGACTTCAGTACATATCTGTTTTATTCATCATATCATGTTGCTCTAGGCTTTTTTCTCCAATAGTGTGAGATACCAGGGCTCTTTTGATGGATGCAGTTTGGGATTAGATTGGGCTTTGTGCCCTTTTTGATCAGTTCTCAGGCCTACCATTTTGCTAGGAAGAGGATTTATTAATTTTTATTTGTTTGAAATTTACACCACACATACTTCGTAAAGAACTTGTGAAAACTAATAATCAAATATTTAAAGTAACTAAAAAATCATTTTTTTAAGCAGAGAAAGAAAGGTTGGAACTATATATAAGTAAGGGATACACAATTGCATTTATTTTTATACTTGATCATTCAGTTTATCTCTAGGCTTCCTGAAAGCCAAGGCAGAAGAATAAATGCATTTTTAAAGTAGAAACAGAATTTCCTGGAAGGCTTGTCTTCCCTGTGGAATTAAGAGCCTCAATTGTAATAATGGAAAGAAAAATCCTTTACACAATGTGAAGTGCCATATGAATATAAAGAATGGATATGACTGAGTTTGAAAATTCTTAACTCATCTTTTTTGGGGCAAATACTAAATGAGCCTTCTCCTGGCTATGCATTACCATTTATGAACTTAATACAATAGAGGAAATATTTCTGTAGTCTCTTGGGCTCATTCTTTTAGCTACTCACCAGACTGCCTTTGCAGACGTGCTCTTCCTTTCTTTATTTTTTTATTGGTTTTGCCATATAATGACATGATATTGCCATGGGTGTACATATGTTCCCCCTCCAGAACCCCCCTCCCTCCTCCCTCCCAACTCCCTCCCCCCGGGAAATCTTGGTGCAGCAGCCCCCAGCAACAATCCTGGGCTGGCGATTGATTTCACATATGATACTTAACATGTTTCAATGTCATTCTCCCAAATCATCCCACCCCTGCCCTCATCCACAGAGTCCACGAGTCTGTTCTATACATCTGCGTTCCTTTTGCTGTCTCACATGCTGGGTTCTCGTTACCATCTTTCTAAATTCCATATATATGCATTAGTATACTGTATTGTTGTTTTTCCTTCTGACTTACTTCACTCTGGATAATAGGCTCCAGTTCCGTCCACCTGAGTAGAACTGCTTCAAATGAATTTTTTTCACACCATACACAAAGATAAACTCAAAATGGATCAAAGATCTAAGCATAAGACCAGAAACTATAAAACTCCTAGAGGATAACATAGGCAAAACACTCTCCGACATAAACCAAAGCGGGATACTTCATGACCCACCTCCCAGAATATTGGAAATAAAAGCAGGAATAAACAAATGGGACCTAATTAAAATTAAAAGCTTCTGCACAACAAAGGAAACTATAAGGAAGGTGAAAAGACAGCCTTCAGAATGGGAGAAAATAATAGCCAATGAAGCAATAGACAAACAATTAATCTCAAAAATATACAAACAACTCCTGCAGCTCCATTCTAGAAAAATAAACGACCCAATCAAAAAGTGGGCCAAAGAACTCAACAGACATTTCTCCAAAGAAGACATAAAAATTGCTAACAAACACATGAAAAGATGTTCAACATCACTCATTATCAGAGAATTGCAAATCAAAACCACAATGAGGTACCACTTTACACCAGTCAGAATGGCTGCAATCCAAAAATCTACAAGTAATAAATGCTGGAGAGGATGTGGAGAAAAGGGAACCCTCTTACACTGTTGTTGCGAATGCAAACTAGTACAGCCACTATGGAAAACAGTGTGGAGATTCGTTAAAAAAACTGCAAATAGACCTGCCATTTGACCCAGCAATCCCACTGCTGGGCATATACACCAAGGAAACCAGAATTGAAAGAGCCACGTGTACCCCAATGTTCATCGCTGCATTGTTTACAATAGCCAGGACATGGAAGCAACCTAGATGCCCATCAACTGACGAATGGATAAGAAAGCTGTGGTACATATACACAATGGAATATTACTCAGCAGACGTGCTCTTTCAACCAGTAATGATATGTTCAATTATAGCACGGACTAATTTGCATGTTAAATTAAAAACTGATCTTGAGAAAAACATTAGTGATTTGTATAGCCATTTAAATGAATCTAATATATGGATAAAGTTTGTTAAGTTTAAAATTTAGTGGTTATCCTCAAATCATTTTTCTTGACACTTAAATTCTTACACCGCATCGTTAATATCCTGATGCCTGTGACTTTGTTTGTGGTTGGTATGCCTAGATATGTTGGCACCACTTGAGACTATTGATTATGAAATTCAGTCAGTAGAATAGGCAAGCCAGTTAGATCTTGATTTGATTTTTAGTCATTCTCTTCTTTCAATGTGAGGCTCCCAAGAGGTGTTTTACAGTTTGGGAAGAATGATTTTAAACGATGACTGAAGCAGTTAAGAGCATTTCTTTAAACTGTGTACAGACTCATTAGAAAAATTTGCCAGAATAGCATAGATTCTGGAAAAGGGTGGATGTTTAGACTTCCTTCTCTCTCATTAACCAGCTGTGCAAGACCTTGAGCAAGGACGGTAATAATTCTGTGACTCAGTTTCCTGCTATGTAAAACTGTGACAATAATAATCTCGCCTTAAAGAATTGTGAATGTTAAATGAGGCAACACCTATAATGGGCTTAGGATGATTCCTAGCTGCAAGTGTTCAATAAATATTAGCTAGGAGTGCTAGCAGTAGCACATAAGTCAGAATACTGCAGGCTAGACTCCAGGAGCCCTCTCTCTCTCAGGCCAAGTGGTTGGAAATGCCCTTTTACCAGATTTGTGTCAGAATAGTTTCTCCAAATGACGGCTGCCAAAGAAACTGGCTCCTGAGTTGCTTTGCAGAATCTTACTGCAGAAAGAGCGAGACAAATCAGAGAAGTTTATTTTTTTTTTTACTTTTAAAATTTATTTTTAATGAGAGGGAGATTGCTTTACAATGTTGTGTTGGTCTCTGCCATAAAATAATGCCAATCAACCATAATTATACACATATCCCCTCCTTCTTGAGTTTCCCTCCCATCTCCCATCCCCACTCTAGTTCATCACAGAGCACCAGGCTGGGATCCTTGTGTTATGCAGTGCCTTCTCACCAGCTATCTGTTTCACACATGGTAGTGTGTATATGTCTATTCTACTTTGTTCATTTGTTCCACTCACTCCCTTGTCCACTGTGTCCACAAGTCTGTCCTCTATGTCTGATTCTCCATTCCTTCCCTGAAAATAGATTCATCGATACCATTTTTCTAAACTCCATACATAGTGCTAATATACAATATGTGTGTTTCTCTTTCTGACTTACTTCCCTCTGTATAACAGGCTCTAGGTTCATCTACCTCACTAGAACTGAATCAAATTCATTTTTTATGGCTGAGTAGCATTCCATTGTATCAATAGACATCTAGGTTGCTTCCATATCCTAGTTATTGCAAATAGTGCTGCTATGAACATTGGGGTACATGTATGAATTGGGGTACATTTTAATTTATGGTTTTCTCAAGGTATATGCCCAGTAGGGGAATTGTTGAATCATATGGTAGTTTTATTCCTAGTTTTTTAAGGAATCTCCATAATGGCTCTGTCAATTTACATTTCCACCAAAAGTGAAAGAGGATTCTCTTTACTCCACATCCAGAGAGGTTTCTTAAAGACAGAAAGGAGACAAAAATCATTTGATCCACAAGGCACACATAGGACATAAAATGGGAGAGAAGGGTGTAGATATTAAAAGCCAGGCAGAGATAGAGTGTATTGGGGAATGTATGAAAATTATGGGATTGTCCTCACTATTACTTTAAAAGTGACTCTTCCTCTACTGCCACATGTTACTCCCAGGGCCTGAATAGGACATATTGGCTTAAAACTATAGAGATACATCTATTTTCTTTCTCATGGATGTTTTTCACACTTCTGTTTCATGGAAAAGCATCCAGAGACTAAAAAAATGCCAGAAAAAGGATAACTGATAGCATAGAAGAGGCAGGAATAAAGACATTCCATGATCAGATAGAGAAACTAGTCTTTGAATAGTAGAGGAACTGCTCATGCTTCAAGATAATCAGAAAAAATAACAAAGATGAGTGAACCTATAGAGCAGTTGTGAATGTAAGTGAGAAGCTGAAGGACTTTACTCTGAATAGCCTCCATCCAAATAAAGTAAGCCATGATGTCAGCTCCTGCTAGTGATCTGACAGGTGGACTAGAGAGGTTTGGAGCCACAACTGTGGGAAATGTAAACACAAAGTCAACATGAAATCAGAAAAGGGACGAGCAGTTGCTTAGTATCCAATGGAATTCATGATTTTCTCCAACTTGGTATTATGCAGCGGTTTGCATTTACTTTCAGTTTTTCATATGGCTCAGGCACAGATAAAAGTTGAGTAAATGGTGGTAGGATTTTAAACTTCCAAGGAGAGGATAGAGGAAAATCTAGAGTAAAAAGTCAGAGTCCATAGAGGGAAAAAGTTTAAGAATAAAAGTTAAGAGGAATTAAAAATCTTAATGATTTTTTTTAGCTTTCACTGATTATTTTATATTGCACTAGTTTGGAAACATAATTTGAATTGCAAAAGGAATTAGCTTTTCAGACAGTTTATGTGCTGAGGTGTAACTTTCGCTTTAAAACGGCAAGTGATTGAGAAAGACCATCTGGTTAAACTTCTTTTTTTTCAATTAGAGTAAGAGTTAGTAAGTAGAATAATTGAGTCAGCCTTAACAACAATGGCGCACTGAGCGAGGCGGCTGGAAGTCGAGGGTGGCGGTTGGGAGGACCTACCCTGCGTCTGAGATCAGGGGTGGCAGATGCACTTTGCTGGAACACCTGTGAAGAGAGACCCCGTGTCCAAGGTAAGAGAAACCCAGAAGCGCGGCAGAGAGGAGCTACTTACGCCTGAGGTCAGGGGCAGAGGCCGCGAAGAGCTACTCCACGATCAAGATCAGGAGGGATGGCTGTGAGGAGATACCCGTTGTCCAAGGTCAGGAGCAGTGGCTGCACTTTGCTGGAGCAACCGTGAAGAGATACCCCACGTCAGAGGTAGGAGAAACCCAAGAAAGAGGGTAAGTGTTGCAAAAGGGCATCAGAGGGCAGACTTACATAATCACAGAACCATAATCACAGAAAGCTAGCCAATCTGATCACACGGACCACAGACTTGTCTAACTCAATGAAACTAAGCCATGCCGTGTGGGGCCACCTAAGAGGGTAGGGTCATGGTGGAGAGGTCTGACAGAATGTTGTCCACTGGAGAAAGGAATGGCAAACCACTTCAGGATTCTTGCCTTGAGAACCACATGAACAGTATGAAAAGGTAAAAAGGTAGGAAACTAAAAGATGAACTCCCCAGGTCCGTAGGTGCCCAATATGCTACTGGAGATCAGTGGAGAAATAATTCCAGAAAGACTGAAGGGATGGAGCCAAAGCAAAATCGATGCCCAGCTGTGGATGTGACTGGTGATAGAACCAAGGTCCAATGTTGTAAAGAGCAACATTGCATAGGAACCTGGAAAGTTAAGTCCATGAATCAAGGCAAATTGGAAGTGGTCAAACAGGAGATGGCAAGAGTGAACGTCAACATTCTAGAAATCAGTGAACTAAGATGAACTGGAATGGGTGAATTTAACTCAGATGACCATTATATCTACTACTGTGGGCAGGAATTCCTTAGAAGAAATGGAGTAGCCATTATGGTCAACACAAGTCTGAAAGGCAGTATTTGGATGCAATCTCAAAAATGACAGAATGATTTCTGTTCATTTCCAAGGCAGACCATTCAATATCACAGTAATCCAAGCCTATGTTCCAACCAGTAATGCTGAAGAAGCTGAAGTTGAATGGTTCCATGAAGACCTACAAGACCTTTTAGAAGTAACATCCAAAAAAGATATCCTTTTCATTATAAGGGACTGAAATGCAAAAGTAGGAAGTCAGGAAACACCTGGAGTAACAGGCAAATCTGGCCTTGGAGAACAGAATGAAGCAGGAAAAGGCTAATAGAGTTTTGCCAAGAGAACACACTGGTCATAGCAAACACCCTCTTCCAACAACACAAGAGAAGACTCTACACATGGACATCACCAGATGGTCAATACCGAAATCAGATTGATTATATTCTTTGCAGCCAAAGATGGAGAAGCTCTATACAGTTAGCAAAAACAAGACCGGGAGCTGACTGTGGCTCAGATCATGAACTCCTTATTGCCAAATCTAGACTGAAATTGAAGAGAGTAGGAAAAATCACTAGACCATTCAGGTATGACCTTAATAGAATCCCTTGTAATTATGCAGTGGAAGTGAGAAATAGATTTAGGGGACTAGATCTGATGGATAGAGTGCCTGATGAACTAAGGACAGAGGTTCGTGACATTGTACAGGAGACAGGGATTAAGACCATTCCCAAGAAAAAGAAATGCAAAAAAGTAAAATGGCTGTCTGAGGAGGCCTTACAAATAGCAGTGAGAAGAAGAGAAGTGAAAAGCAAAAGAGAAAAGGAAAGATATTCCCATCTGAATGCAGAATTCCAAAGAATAGCAAGGAGAGGTAAGAAAGCCTTGCTTAGCGATCAATGTAAAGATATAGAAGAAAACAACAGAATGGGAAAGACTGGAGATACCTTCAAGAAAACTAGAGATACCAAGGGAATATTTCATGCAAAGATGGACTCGATAAAGGACAGAAATGGTATGGACTTAAGAGAAGCAGAAGATATTAAGAAGAGGTGGCAAGAATACACAGAAGAACTTTACAAAAAAGATCTCCATGACCCAGATAATCATGATGGTGTGATCACTCACACTCAGCTAGAGCCAGACATCCTGGAAGGTGAAGTCAAGTGGGCCTTAGAAAGCATCACGACAAACAAAGCTAGTGGAGGTGATGGAATTCCAGTTGAGCTATTTCAAATCCTAAAAGATGATGCCATGAAAGTTCTGCACTCAATATGCCAGCAAATTTGGAAAACTCAGCAATGGCCACAAGACTGAAAAAGGTCAGTTTACATTTCTATCCCAAAGAAAGGGAATGCCAAAGAATGCTCAAACTACCACACAATTGCATTCATTTCACACACTAGTAAAGTAATGCTCAAAATTCTCCAAGCCAGGCTTCAGCAATACATCAGCCGTGAACTTCCAGATGTTCAAGCTGGTTTTAGAAAAGTCAGAGGAACTAGAGATCAAATTACTAATATCTACTGAATCATCACAAAAGCAAGAGAGTTCCAGAAAAAAACATCTATTTCTGCTTTATTGACTATGCCAAAGTCTTTGACTGTGTGGATCATAATGAACTGTGGAAAATTCTTTAAAAGATGGGAATATCAGACCACCTTATCTGTCTCTTGAGAAACCTGTATGCAGGTCAGGAAGCAACACTTAGAACTGGACATGGAACAACAGACTGAGTCCAAATAGAAGTAGGAGTATGTCAAGGCTGTATATTGTCACCCTGCTTATTTAACTTATATGCAGTGTACATCATGAGAAACGCTGTGCTGGAAGAAGTACAAGCTGGAATCAACACTGCCAGGAGAAATATCAATAACCTCAGATATGCAGACAACACCACCCTCATGGCAGAAAGTGAAGAGGAGCTAAAAAGCCTTTTGATGAAAGTGAAAGAGGAGAGTGAAAAAGTTGCTTAAGGCTCAACATTCAGAAAACTAAGATCATGGCATCTGGTCCCATCATTTCACGGGAAATAGATGGGGAAACAGTAGAAAAAGTGTCAGACCTTATTTTTTTTGGGGGGGGGGCTCCAGAATCACTGCAGATGGTGATTGCAGTCTTGAAATAAAAAGACACATATTCCTTGGAAGGAAAGTTGTGGCCAACCTGGATAGCATATTGAAAAACAGAGACAATACTTTGCCAACAAAGGTCAGTCTAGTCAAGACTATTGTTTTTCCAGTAGTCATGTATGGAAAAGACCCTGATGCTGAGAAGGATTGGGGGCAAGCGGAGAAGGGGACGACAAAGGATGAGATGGCTGGATAGCATCACCAACTCAATGGTCAGGGGTTTGGGTGGACTCCGGGAGTTGGTGATGGACAGGGTGACCTGGCATGCTGTGGTTCATGGGGTCGCAAAGAGTTAGACACGACTGAGAGACTGAACTGAACTGAACTAACAGCAAATAGAGAATGAGTACTGTGAACAGAATTTGGATAGTGGGATTATTTTAACTTCAATAGATACTTTTTAGGTATATCAAACAAGTTTCAGTGATCTCTTTCAACACTGCATGTAAAACACCAGTCTTTCCAAAAGATTTTATTGATTCTGCTCCCCATTCTATCCTAATGACTGCAGGTAATGACCCTGGTGTTAGCAGTTGACAGTACAACTGTAAAGATAATATCAGCGTGCATGAAAAAGATCATGACCAACTGACATGTGACCTGTAATTAACAATAATTATCTATGCAGTAGATATTAAAAAATAGCTTAGATGTTCACAATATTTATTTATTTTTATATGTAAAATATTTCATTTCTTCACGATTTTTAGAGGTAGAAATGCAGTTATTGTTGCTGAGAAATAAACTATTCACATCTTAATGGCATGAAACAACCATTTTATTATGTTCAAGAATTCTGTGGGTCAGGAATTTAGATCGGGTTTGGCCAGGCATTCCACATGCCTCATGGTATCTCTTATGTGGTTGCTATCATGTGTTATCTGGGACTTTAGTTTTATCAAAACCCTGTTGGATTGGATGTCCAAAGTGGCTCTCATATGGCTGACAGCTTGACGTTGGTTATTGGCTGGGATATCAGCTGGCATCTATAAGTTATACATATATGTGGCTTCTCCATGTGTCTTATATGTCTTCACAGTGTGATGGCCTCAGGGTAGTCAAAATTCTTACATGGCAGCTCAGGGGTCAAGTGCAAGTAAACCAACAGAAAGGGTGGAAGCTTCAGGTCTTTTATGACTTAGTGTTGGGCATCACACAGCATCCTTTCTGCTCTACTCTCTGTTGAAGCAGTCACCAGACTGCCCAGATTCAAGGGGAGGGACTTAGACCCTATCTCTTAAAGAGAAGAATGTCAAACAGTCTGTGGCCTTTTAAAAAGACAACTACAGGCAGTTATTGGGCTTTCCTGGTGGCTCAGACGGTAAAGAACCCGCCTGCCAACTGGGAATATCATCTGTAGTAGGAAATGGCAACCCACTTCAGTATTCTTGCCTGGGAAATCCCATGGATAGAGGAGTCTGGCAGGCTGCAGTACATAGGGTGGCAAAGAGTCAGACACACCAGCACACACACACACATGCATGTAGATTTTTCACAGATACTATTATCTGGTTGACAAAGTTCTTAGAAGTTCCTCCAAGTTTGCTTAGAGTTTGTTCTAAAAATGTATGTTTGATTTTTCATATAGTTTTTATAAATCTTTTAATATAAGTATATGGTTTTTCTTATTTAGTCTGTAAATATGATGATTTACATAAATCTGATTTTTAAATATTAAGCAAACTCTATAATCTTGAAATAAATTCTACTTATTCATGATGCATTATCCTTTTTATATATTGGTAGATTCTATTTGCTAAAGCTTTGTCAAATATTTTTCTGTCTATAATCCTAAATGTCTGTCTATAGTTTTGTTTTTTTTTCTTTTAGTATATATATATATATTTTTTTTTTCTGGTTTAGGTAATGGGTTAATGTCAACCTCAGGGAACATGCTGGGACATGCTGGAGAGCAGCAGTCCTTCCTCTTAAACTTTCAGGCAATTATTTTTTAATTGGCATTACTTCTTTGTTAGATATTTGGTAGAATTCCCCAGTGAAACTGTATGTGGTTGGTGTTTTTATCTATTTTCATCTTTCTAAAAATATTTGTAAGAGCAGTTTTAAAATTAGGGTTATAAGAAAATTCAGAGGAATGTACAGGGATTTCCCACATATATTGTTACCCCCTAAATGCAAAGCCTCCCCCTTTATCAGTATCACTCACCAGAACGGTTCATTTTTTTAAACAAGGATGAACTTCCATTGGTAGTGTACTACTCTGTGGGCTATTGTAATGGTGAACACACAGCTTAAAGAATTTGTCAAATCTTACAGAACTTTACAGGATTAGAAGAGAACATTAATGTATATAAATTTTGAAAGTCATTTGGGGAGTTGAAGAATCCCAAAATGAAATATATAATGTGACAAAAAAAATCAAATGTATTACGGATATATGAAGCATTCTCACTGAAGGAGGTTGACTGAAAGAATAAGCTAAACTACTTTGGAAATGAGTGGATTCTATAAGACTAAAGGCAAAAGGAACTGTACATAAGAACTGCACTATATTTGACAAAGTTGGTCCCCATTCTGGTACATGTAGTGATTCTGAAACTACCTTACATGTATACTTCAACTCAACAATTAAGTAAGTGGATGGTTGATGGTGGATTTCTCAATGTTGGAGAAGTAACTTGTGTGCATGCTTGCTAAGTTGCTTCAGTCGTGTCCGACTCTTTGTGACCCTATAAACTGTAGCCCACAAGGCTCCTCTGTCCATGGGATTCTCAAGGCAAGAATACTTGGGGATCCTCTAGGGGATCTTCCTGATCCAGGGATTGAACCTACATCTCTTATGTCTCTTGCATTGGTAAGCAGGTTCTTTACCACTAGTGCCACCTGGGAGCAGTAAGTTACCAGTAAGTAAGGGAAGAAGGCTGGAATGATCCATGTAATAAAGATTATGGTTGGAGATACTAGTATGAACTATGTTTAGCTTAATGTCTATGCACATGGTTACATACCATGTGTGTGTGTGTGTGTGTGTGTGTGTGTGTGTGTGTACATATATGCAGGGAAAGATTGAAGGTGGGAGGAGAAGGGGATGATGGGGAATGAGATGGTTGGATGGCATCACCGACTCAATGGACATGAGTTTGAGTAAACTCCAGGAGTTGGTGATGGACAGGGAGGCCTGGAGTGCTGCAGTCCATGGGGTTGCAAAGAGTTGGACACGACTGAGGGACTGAACTGAACTGATACACACACACACACACACACACACACACACACACACACACACACACGGATTATTATATACAGTTATGCATTCTTGTTTAAAGGCCCTTGAAGCATTTGGTAGCAATGAGTACATCCATTGCCTAGATCTTGAACTTGCACAGGGAATATACAAGATGAACCTGGGATATTTTATAATGGCAAAAGTAAAGAATATGCTAATTAAAAAAAAGAAAACATAAACACAATGAATGATGGAGGTATGTCAGAGACACAGGAGCCAACTGCAATGGCTAAAGCTGGAACAGTTTCAGAAACTAATAAATTAGTGCTGAATTATACCCAAAAGTATAAAATAAATACTCATCAGTCTATGTTTACATAAATAAATGGTTGAATAAATAAATTTGGAAGATAAAAGACAAATCTTTCATGCAGAATAATTCCAAATAATTTATCTAATCCACCTGTAAGAATTTGGCCATAACTCCATATTCTTTAAATGTGAGTTGACTTTCTTCTGAAGATTGCAGCATATAAAGGGAGGGAAAAAAGGAGTGATTTTATAATGGAGAAAACTTATAAACACTGCATCAGCCAGGTGATCAATGTCAACATCAATATTTAGTCATGTTTCTAGTATGTGCCCATGATATGATGTGATTAGAATGGCACTTTACCTCTGTGGTCGAACTCCCCAGAACACATCACCTCAGTTTAATTGTGAGGAAAACATCAGAAAAATACCAACTGAAGGACATTTTACAAAGTATTAATACTTAACAAGTACTCCTCAAAACTGTTAAGGTCATCTAAAAGAAGGAATGTCCGAGAAACTGTCACAACCACCAGAAGCCTAAGAAGCCATGATTAGTAAATCCAATGTGGAATGCTAATGAGATTCTAGAGCAGAAAAGGGACACTAGGAAAAACTGAGGAAATGTGAGTTCATTAATTTTGACAATATATCATACTAATGAAAATCCAGAAATTCCACTTCTGAGTATTATGCTAAGTGAAATAAGTTAGTCACAAAAAGGCAGATTTTGAATGATTCCACTTATATCAGGTATCTAAAGTGATAAAGCTCATAAAAACAGAAGGGATAGTGGTTGCCAAAAGCCAGGAGAGGAGGGGAAATTGAGAGTTGCTGTTCAATGGGTGTAGAGTTTCAGTCAAGCGAGATGAAAAAAATTGAGATTTTTTTTGTACAATAGTGTATATACAGTTAACAATATGGCAATGGACACTTGTAAATTGTTAAGAGAGATTTAAATGATGTGGTTTTTGTACAATAAAAAAGCAAGTATGGTTTAATTCACTTTAATTTAAAAATGAATGTGCTGTTATATTTTACACTAGAATGACATGATACTGTGTTTTCAAAGCAAGTAAAGAATGAGCGTGAAAGTGTTAGTTGCTCAGTTGTGTCTGAATCTTTGTGACCCCATGGACTGTAAACTGCCAGGCTCTTCTGTCCAAGTGACTCTCTAGGCAAGAATACTGGAGTAGGTTGCCACTTCCTTTTCAAGGGAATCTTCCCAACCCAGGAATCGAACCCTGGTCTCCTGCATTGCAGGTGGATTCTTTACCACTGAGTCACCAGGTAAGACCATAGGCAGTCTGAAATCAGTTATTCAATATGTATATATTTTTTACTATTTATGAGTATGAGTCATATACCAGATTAGCTTCTATATGTAATGATAAAAGGCCCAGTACCTACCCTGAAAGACTATAATCCTAGTGGGGAAGACAAATAAGAAAAAGATAGAAACATATGGTAAGTACTGTGAGGAGGGATGCAGGATGCATTGGGGGTGAAGAGGAAGACATCCTGACCAGACTTAGAAAACAACACGGAACACTTTCCAGAGGAGGTGATACCTGAATTGAATCTTAACTGATGAGTATTTTCAGGTGTAAAGTCACAGAATGGAATGCTAGACAGTGGGGACAGCACGTGTGAAAGCACAGACGTGTGAAATGCCATTAGAGATCTGGTGAACTGTAATATGTGTCAGAGAGAGTGTAGAGAATGAGTCTAGAGATACACAGGAAAGGGGATGATTATGGAAAACTATAAGGAAGATTGGTAGTTTTTTTCTATAGGGATAACTTCTGAGCATAATAGCTAGAAATTATGACCTAGTTTGAGAAACGCCGAAGTAAAGATGCTTATGTGTATGACACATCTAGGAAATCATAGTTACATATGTCAGCACCATGTAAATAGAATTAATGTGCTCCCAAGCACAGGGTCATAATAAGAAGGTTTAATTTTACCTGTGTGCCTTGTGGAAGGAGCTCAGGAGCCAACTGCAGAATGTTCACTGAATATGAGCAGAACTAAGAAATGAACACAGAGCGACAATGGAAAATTTTTATAAGAGAAATGAAAGTGTGCTGCCTAGCAAAAAGCAGATGGTGATTCGTGCTAGTTACCACTGAGTATTTTGGAAAGGAAAAGCAGAAAAGAAAATGATAAAGTGAAAAAGAAGTAGAAAAATGTTATGACAAAATGAAAACAGAATGATTAGAATACAAGTTAAGATAGACAATGACTTTAAAAAACTATCAGGCAAGGTTAGGAGAGGAGGCAACAGGGACTCAAAGAGCTAAAAAAAATAGTAATAACATGTAAAGATGGAAGTCATAGGATACATTCATTCTTGGTAAATAAATAGAAACTGCTAAATCTAATACAAAGATATATTTGCTAAGCTGATAAGAAATGACTAACGAAATCTATGTTACACCAAAATAGACAACCCAGAGTAAAACAGTCATTTAAAAATTGTTTTGTGATATGTGTCTAAGGGCAGAATGAATTACTTCCTTAATTCATGTATTGAGTTGAAATAGTATTAGAATAATTAGGTATATACTCTATTGTAATAATTATTTCATACTTGATCAATACCCTGTGTCCTCGGGAAGAGAATATATATCAATGTGTTTGAGTCAAACATAACAAATCATTTGAACATCATTGATCAAGATTGTAAGTTTGAAGTTTAAAAAAAAATCTCTCTGTAAACAAAGAAAACTTCAATTGTACAGAGTTGGATGTGTCTGTGTTGTGTTTTAGTTGCTTCAGTTGTGTCTAACTCTTTGTGACTCCATGGAATGTAGCTGGCTAGGCTCCTCTGTCCATGAAATTCTCCAGGCAAGAATATTGGAATGGGTTGCCATTCCCTTCTCCATGGGATCTTCCCGACCCAGGGATTGAACCTGGGTCTCTTGCATTGCAGACAGATTCTTTATCATCAAAGTAAATATGAAAAATGATTGTTGGAACATAAACTGTGATAGAATACAACAAATAATGGATTTAATTACATTGTAAGAAGTGTTTGGATTTATTTACTCTTCTCTCAAAATCATTTTCCCTTAAATTTAAGATTAAACTCAGACTGAAATATTACATGTAAATCACTATACAGTAATTTTAATATTTGAAGGGCATATGATTCGAGTATAAGTAAATATGTGTGTTTAATCACTCAGTCGTGTATGACTCTTTGCAATCCCATGGAATGTAGCCTGTCAGGCTCTTCTGTTCATGGGGATTCTCCAGGCAAGAATATTGGAATGGGTTGCCATGCCCTCCTCCAGGGATCGTCGCAAACCAGAGATCAAACCCAGGTCTCCCGCATTGCAGGTGGATTCTTTGCCAACTGAGCCACCAGGGAAGCCCATAAGTAAATATCCTACTGCTTAATAGTATCATGTTTTGCTGTTGTTCAGCCCCTAAGTTGTGTCTGACTCTTTGTGACCCCATGGACTGTGTAGCACACCATTCTTCGCTGTCCTTTACTATCTCCTGGAGTTAGTTCAAACTCATATCCATTGAGCCAGTGATGCCATCCAACCATCTCATCCTGTCTTCCCCTTCTCCTCCTGCCCTCAGTCTTTCCTGGCATCAGAGTCTTTTCCAATGAGTCGGCTCTTCACATCAGGTGGTCAAAGTATGGGAGCTTCAGCTTCAGCATCAGTCTTTCCAATCAATATTCAGGATTGATTTCCTTTAGGATTAACTGGTTTGATTTCCTGGCATTTCAAGGAACTCTCAAGAGGCTTCTCCAGCACCACAATTTGAAAACATCAATTCTTCAGTGCTCAGCCATCTTTATAGCCCAACTCTCATATCTGTACATGACTACTGGAAAAAGCATAGCTTTGACTATAGAGACATTTTTAAGCAAAGTTATGTCTGCTTTTTAATATGCTATCTAGGTTAGCTACAGCTTTCCTTCCAAGGAGCAAGCATTTTTTTTTTTAATTTCATGGCTGCAGTCACCATCTGCAGTAATCTTGGAGCTGAAGAAAAGAAAATCTGTGACTATTTCCATGTTTTCCCTATCTATTTGCCATGAAGTGATGGGTCCAGATGCCAGGATCTTCCTTTTTTAGAAAGTTGAGTTTTAAGCCAGCATTTTCACTCTCCTCTTTTACCCTCGGCAAGAGGTTTCTTAGTTCCTCTTCACTTTCCGCCATTAGAATAATATCATCTGCATATCTGAGGTTATTGATATTTCTCCTGTTAATCTTGATTCCAGCTTGTGCTTCATCCAGCAGGCATTTCACATGATATATTCTGCATAGAAGTTAAATAAGCAGGGTGACAATATACAGCCTTGTCGTACTTCTTTCCCAATTT